>OY759211.1:86067000-86667000 GCA_963662105.1 Meiosimyza platycephala
TAAGCAACAACAAAACGAAGGGCATAATAAAAAGTGAATCGATTTGTACGCTTAAATTTATTTGGAATAACAATTTTATACAGTCAACTTATTAACATAATTTGAGCTTAAGTTTTATTGCATATATCTATAAAATTTTTTTGTCAAGCATAAACAAAGAAAAAATTGACAGCAAATATGACAAAGGATAATAATAGTTTTAGGCAACCAATTTTTGATATAATATGATAATAATTTTAGTCTTATTTGGATATTCTTTTTGAGCAAACATTTGAGTGCGCTGTTCTTGCGGCTTTTCTCAACAAAAAGCCTCTTTGAGAAAGTGGTAGCAAAGAAAGATTTGATATTGGGTACTATGCGCAGACAAATATTTATTAGAGAAACAAATTATATTTACAACTGTATTATTGACTCAGAAAAACCTTGATTTATTTGAAACATTAATTTTTTTTAGTTAATTTCTCAGTGTAATTGAGATCGTTGCAACGTTTCGGACTCTAGAGCTCAAATTATACATGAAGCCGCAAAATCAATTCTACACAGAATACGCTGCCAGTGGGTAGAGCTACATTTTAAAAAACGCATAGTAGCACCTTTCCGAGTATTATGACCATAAAAACTTTTGTCGAATAAAGTTAAAGGAACGCACAAACTTAACTCAATTGTCCGTTGTTATCTTTTAATAAAAAAATGATCAAATTTTATCTCAATTTCTTTATTTTTAAATTCTTGCAGCAAAAATAGCATATGTTGTATGTTTTAAAGAACTGCTACATGAGACATAACCAGTTTTTATGCTCGTATTTTTATTGATTTTGACATATAGTGTTCCTTGAAAATTTTATTTTCTATCAACTAAGTGCACTTAAAACTTTTTAATCGTTCATTGAAAATGAAAAAGCTAAGTTTTTTTTTTATGAAACCAATTTCTAGTTGAGCAACTTTTAAATTAAAAAAAGGAAAAACACTTTAAAATTGGTTATAAACTTCAACAGATGAAAAGCAAAGTTTCTGCTATCAATAACTTAATCTTAACAGTATTTTGGTAATTCAAGGTTTCAACTACGAAAGATTGGTTTGCTGAACTTTATAATTTTTTTATTTATTTTTTGTGTAAAACCACTCAAATCATTTCATTTCAAAGCTTTCAATCGCTTTAGTGTATGGGCTTACCAACATCTCGCCGCTGTTGCAAACCACAACAAAACTTTTTCATTGCATACTTTTTGGAAAATCCGAAACCAATAAAAAAAAACTATTGCATATCCTGTGCAAGCACACAGACTCATAACACATACATACATTTAATTTTTTATTGCTTTCCTATGATTTTTATTACTTTGATTTCTTTCTTTCTTCTTTTTCAGTTTTCCAGTTACCAAACTCTTAAAAGTTTTTTCTTCCGTTTTCTTTTCTTTCGTGAAATTGAAGGCAATGTTATTCCCATTGGATTGGTATTGTAAATATGTATGTATGTTTTTTGTGTTCATTGTGAATACAAAACATATCATATTTGGCAGCACTTTGTATTTGGCATCATTCACACATATGCAGCACCACCACACTCAGCAAGAGTTTTGTTTATGCGTATTTGCTTCTGCGAGCTTATATCTGATTCTTGTTAACAAATATTAAATTTGTTTATATCAGCGATGGGCAAGCACAGGCACTTTCAGCCCTCATGTCCCTTTCTGTTATTCGACGCACAAGAATGCAACTAAAAGTTCGCAGAATATCAACGCTATCGGCGCACAGCGTTGAGTTAAGTTCTAATGAAAACAAAAACAACACACACAGGCGTTAGCGAAGGCGCTGCATTGTGTTTCGACGAATGTAGCAATTGTTTTTGTTTATAGTGCAATTTGGTTTTTTTTGCTGTTGGTGAATTTGGAAATGAAAGCAAAAGAACTTTAAAATTGAGTTTGTTGTTGTTGTGCCCTTTTGCTTGAGTTCCGTGCCCACCACTGATTTTTTTTTATCCATGAAATGAAGGTTTGGGCACACTTTTTTTTTCAAATCATCCGCTGCTTAATTAATGGTGCCCTTAACTAATACAGTATCTTTCGGTGGGGCGGTTGAAAGTTTTTACTCTAATATGAAAAACTATTCACAGATAGAGCTTTCCTTTTCTGATTTTCTTTTTGATATAAATGGTAGACTTTAGATGATACAAATTTTATAAGTTAAAATTTAACAAAATTCTAAATCAAAAAAAAAATTTATTAAAGCAGCTCCCTTTCATACCAAAGTGCATGTACCTTAATGCAACTGCATGCCAATAGAATTAAAGATTCCTCAGTATTACAAATAATTTAATAGAAAGACTTAAAAAGTCTTTCATCACTTGTTTGCTACATGAAATCACACTATGCAAGTGATAGCACTAGCACACTACAACAACACCCTACTGTGTTGCTATTCTCTTCATTGCACTTAAAAGCTCTCAATGGGGATTTTTAAGCAGAACCAAAGAAAACAAAAACAAAAAATTGAAAGATTTATTTTGTGGTTTATTTGTATGCTATATAAATCATTTCCTTATACAATTCGTTCTTTCTTTTATTGTTGCTATGCTTAACTTGGCTTACAAGTGTGTGCGTGTGAGTGTTTTATTTTTGTAGTTGTTGATTTTGTTATTTTATGTTGATTATTTGAATACGTATACAAATACTAAAACGAATAAGCAAGCAATCGGATTTCAATAAGTCGCATAAATTGAGCCATGTGAGTTGAGTATTTGATTAAGTGTGTGTGCATAGATAAGAAATAAAAATATTTTCGACAGCGTGTGTGCGAATTATGTGTGTATGTGTGTGTGTGAGCAGTTTTTTTATATATTTCTGAATATTTTTTTTATGTGAGTGAGTTCATGATTGGGGTTTTATTTTTGTTGAACTTTTTTTATTACGAAGAAATTTATGAGAAAATTATTTACCACATTGATTTTAGCTGAATGTAATGAAATGGAAATATATTTTTCGTTACTTTTGATTTGAAATAAAAATTCATAGATAGTTTGTTGGAGAGCTATATTTATTCATTCGATAATAAATCCATCAAAAGGCTTAAGCATAATATCTATGTGACAATTTTTGAATAAAAAAAAGCTTTTGAAAAATTGCACAAAGTTAATTGCAGAAAACTTTTATAGGGAGCTGTTGTAGTATTAGAAAATATGTTTAATTAATTTTCTTGCAGTCAGATTGCATACAGAAGAAATAACGTTCATTAATGTCATAAGCATAACATGTCGTATGAGTGATATTTAATTATGTTAGACTTTGTATGTGCAGCAATTGAATAGATTCACATAAGTTTCAGTAAGGCAGAATAACTTGAAAATGTGTCATAAATTTCAATTTACGATATTTCGGACAAAAAAAAAAACATATCGATTTAATTGAGGAAAAGAAAACTGAAATCAACAGAGAAATTTTGTCTTAAGATGCGAATGCAAAATTTCAAACCCCATCGGAAGAGTATATTCCGGTTTCAGAAGCAGAGGATTGACTAAATTATCCTCTACCAATCATATTTCCATTAAATTAAGTTTTTAATGACTGTTTAAGAAAAAACACATTCATTCAATTATTTAAAAAATGTTTTTTTAATTACACAGAGTACTTATATTTTTATTTCAATTATAATTTCAGGAAGAACTGTCAAAGCTTGTAAAGGAGCATAATGGAAAATTTTCTACTTGATTAGCTGAAACAATATCTTCATATATTATAAATGGCGCAGAAGAAAATCACCAACTTATAAAAGTATGTATATATACCAGGGACCCAAAATAACTATTATTTGGTTTTTTGTGATTGAAAAAATTGCCCAATTTTAAGGAATATTTTTAATTGTCGATAATTATTATTTTTCAATAAATATTTTTTACGTTGATTCATAACTATTATACATAATAAATTGTTTTTCCATTATCCATACTTAACTATTATTTCTCAATGGATTCTTTTTTACGTTGAGTCATAACTATTATGCATAAGAAATTGTTTTCTCATTGTCAATTATTTTTCAATGGTGGCCCGGAGTACCAAAAATGTCTGATTTTGGTATAATTTTAGAAATTTTTTTATACACCAATAGATAGGAAGAGGTCGAAATTGGATTTCGGCCATCATCAGAGGTGGTCCCGAGTCTCAAAAATTTCCGATTTCGGTCCATTTTCGAAAATAAAAAAATGTTATGCACCAATCGATGGACAGAGGTCGAAAATGGATTTTGACCATCATTTGGAGTATCTCCGGACCGTGGAAAGAAACGTTTTCGACCCATTTTCGGAAAATTTTTTTTTCTTCCAATCAATTGGGTAAGTTCGAAAAATAATTTTGGACATCACTTAGAGTGGCTCCGGACCTTGAAAAGTAACGTTTCCGACCGTTTTGGTGCTTTCCAAGGTCCAGAGCCGCCCTAAGGTATGTCCAAAAGTCATTGCCGACCATTTCTCATCGGTTGGTGCAAAAAAAAAATTTAGGGTGGTTCAAAATAAAAATTATTTTTGCATCAATCGACAGGGAAAGGTCGAAAATAGCCATTTACGAGCTCAATAAAAAAAAAATTTTAAAAAGTACTGTATTGCTTAGCAGCCAGAAATACATATGACTAAATATTATTATTAAAATTTCAAAACTAAATAAAAACATAACAATATCTTGCTGCAATATCTACGCTCAAGATTTTTAAGCATAACGTAGCAATAGAATAGTTGCTGTAAAACTACTTTTTATAATCTTCACTGACAGTCGAATTCAATCTAATTTTAACAAAAATTATACAGTACTATTGTATGGCGTTTCTTAATCAAATCCCTGATATTTAAGGCATCATAGTGATTTTCACACGTGGTACTGTCATTTTAGTAAAGACGAATATTACTGTAAATTCATACAAATTGATCAATGCTTTTTTTTCAACTTATGCTAAAATGACTGTAAATTTTCAATATAACTATGTTTAATTATAATTAATAAATATCAGTCTCTATACAAAGTAATTTCTTTAAAAAAAACTATTTGATTATTTTGTTGAAGGAATACGCTGCATATTTTGTGCTTAGCACATAAACTAAGACTAAATTAAGACCATAGCGCGTAAGTGTTGCCGTTGTAGTGTACTTATTTTATATGCAGCATGCACATAAATTAAGCTACAAGCACGTAAATAAGCCAATACAAAATGCAAAAAGCTAAAGTGCAACAAAAACATTTAGCTACTTTGATGCTCTCTACTAGCGGCAACTCTAAAGCATCGCTCGCACTCTTTTGCACTGCACACTACATGCTGCACATTATTTTATTGTCGTTTGCAATTCACTCAGTGTGACCGAAAACGATGGACGACACACAGCAACGCGACGTTGAATTCCAACTTAATCAATGGACTATGTTGCGCTGCATTGAATTCATTTCCGTTTCCATTTTTGTTCTTTGCAATTGTTGTTTTTATTTTTCTACTTTTTTTGTCAGCTTCCATTGCCACCCACACCGCTGGGGTCACTTTTGTGCTACAAATAATTTCACGCGATGTCATTTTTATTATGTTATGCAGCGCTGCTGCATTTTCATTCGTTCATTGAACAGGATTTATGTTGTGCGTCTGCTGCTTTCATCCTGAAAGTATGCCACGATTTTTTTTTTTGCACTGCCAGTACTGCTTGCTGCTGCATGTCTGTGGCAACACTCACAAGATTGTGCAAATTGCTGATGATTGCAATTCTTTGGATGATTTTTTTTTTTGCGCTCTTTCGAAAATTGAATTAATCTACAACTCTTTCAGAACATACTGCTGCTGTTGCGCTACTGCTGTTTTGTTTTTCAATTTGTATCAAAGTTGTGTATGTATAAATGTTCACACATATGTATATGTGGAGTAAGTCAGCAAAGGGTACATACTAGCAAAAAATTTAAGTAGAACATGACTTCTATTTTGTCAATGTTTTACTCCCTATACATGAAGATCCCAACTGAAGCTGCAAAAAAAAACCTAATTAACCCTAGCAAGCTTACTGTGCTTAGTACTATTAATAATAGAGTAATCATTTGTCGATTCAAAAAAGTGTTTTCATTGCAACTCTTTTTTTTAACTTTCTGTAGCATAATATTAATGGCATTAAAGCGTATCAAAATCATTCGTATGGGTCGCATTTGACTTACTTTATGCAACATTTAATGAACTTTAAGACGCACACAGCTTCAACTGGCATTTTCATGATTTCAATTTACCTCATGGGGCTTTGCGACATACAATATTTGTATTTGCAAAAAACTGTCTACCTTTTCATAAAAATTGAATATTTAAAATTCTTTATTTTAATTGGGTATTGGTTTCGTTCTGTATATGCTATATATTTTTATTTATTTTTGATATTTTCCATATTGATTTCTTTCTTCATTTTTAAATGTAAATATTTACACAATTGCTCAAAATGTTGACAATGAAAGCAGAGATTCAGTCTGCTTCTTTTGAATTTTCAACTGATATCTTGCCCAATATGAAGAATGAAATGATTAATTTTAAAGAAATGAAATTGAGAGGAATATCTGTAGAAATTCTCATACTATTATTTTAATGCAATTACTGGTTGTTTTTTTATTTTAAATTAAGATAAACTTCCAAATATGTACAGTAAAAATATTATTACAAAGTTCCAGTATTTGCACAAGCAGCGAATACCACACTGTGTCAATGACTTTAAAATTATATGAGCCACAACATCATAACTTGCAAATATCCAGTTGACCACAGAATATTATAGAATATTGGTGACAATTGAATGCCACCAAGCAATTGTTGCATTTAACCTAGACAAATGGATAAATTTGTGCGGCTTGAATAGAATGCAAATTAAGAAAGTGAAATATGTTACCTTCATCTACCCATTTCCTCACTTTGCAGATACTGAATTATTTGAAGTCAAAATTTGAGTTTTTTGCAGTTTTATAGCTTGCAATTTGAATAGCAATCAACACCAGAGCTTAGACAATTCTTGCGCAAATTAAATGAAGTAATCTAATCCGGGTTCAAATTTGCATAAAAAAAAAATTAAACAGAGCCCTGTTAAGCCATCCAAATTCAAAATGTGTACTTTTATATCGATTTCAAACCATCAATATTTTTTTAGCAATAATTGGATTTTTAATTATTTTACAGAGCTGACTTTTTAGCACCGTGTGTGTCAATACCAAAAAAGTTACGCAAAACAAAGATTAATATTACAAAAAAAGGAGGCTACAGCTGGTCGTGCTAGTTTCAGCCATTACTAAATGAAATCGTCAGTGACCTATAAATCAATAAGTACGAATTTCCAAGCCCGATGTGTTTCCCATTTTGCATAAATTTGTTAAGAACTCAAGCAAAAAATTGAAAAAAAGGCAAAACTTTGAAACTCTTACTAATTGGCTTAAAGGTCACTGATGATTCCATTTAGCAATGGATGAAACCAAGCTAATGGTTAATGTAATAATTTATTTTTGTTTTATTTTTTTTTTTTACTTTTCCACTGTACTGAACAGTAAGCTCAGTATAATAATTAAAATTATTTCCTGCTTAGGTGTACCACAAAGAAGTTACAATTTCTGTTACAATTTCTCAAAAGGTTCATTCATTGTATTATTTTAAACTTAAAGCATATTTTCTGCCAAAGTTGTACAGAAAGTAAGTGCGTCCATAACTAAAATCTTTTTTATACCTTTCAATTAACAATAAAGTAATAGCTTCGAAGACTAAAAGCTGTAGTAGCTATACTCACTTGTTATTTAAGAAAAAGAGCCATTAAATACACAAACAAAATAAAGCAAAGTCTTTCTACAATGCTTCCTCTTACAAAGTAACAAGATGATTAAATTTGAAAAATCCCTTTTATGCGCAGTTTTTACTGTTTAATTTTTGGCAAGTCCACAGCCAATGTTATTAGCAGCGTTTTTTTTTTCTCATTTGATGTAACAAATTTTCAGTTAGTTCTGTGAACATCAGCGTTATACAAAAGACAATCAATTTGAAACATCTTAGTTTTTATTAAACCACCTGTCATTGTCGTTTTTCTCTTTTTTGCTACGGTCTCTTTCGGAATAAAATTCCGTTTTTTTTTTTTCATTGTTCCAATTTAAAGCTATACGTTTTTATTGAAAGCTGTCAAACTGAAACGTTGCAACATAATTGTATTTGTAAAGACTGCAGTCAAACTGTCATGCTATCTCTTGCTAAACAATACTTTTTTCTTTTTTCTTTTTCAGTTATTCTTGTTTTCTTAGTTTATTTTTCTATTGTTTTTTGCTCTGCTTTTGTCTGTATTGTACAGCTTGCTAACATACATACAAGCACGTGTAATTAATTTAGCTCATTACAGATCCGGTCCACATTGTATTTCTTCTGGTTTAGTTGTGTTTAACAAAAGTTCACTTTGTTTTTTTTTTGTTCGTATTTTGTTACTAATTTGTTGCAATTTATAAGCTCATTAAATCTTTCAACAAAAATGCCATTAAGTGCACATGATTTAACTTTTTGTTTTTGTATGCTGTTATTGAATATTGCATTTTAAAAACTGTAAAAGAAATTCAAAAATAATTAATTTAAATTTTTATTTCTCCTTTTTCTTCATGATTCTTTATCCAATAACATTTCTTAAGTTCTTTTAATTTTAGATGTGTTGACATTTCTACTGACGGTTAAAAGAGAAAATTCAATTGACAGCAATGTAACGCTATAGGAGGTAACACTGTAGGCGTCAACGTCCTAACATGTAACGCTGTTGCCCGTTTTATATGGTTTTCATATGCTTCATGTCCTGTATGAGTCGAAATTTTATCCAATTGTGCTAACTAACTATATCTGATATTGTTCTGAATCTAGTATGGCGTACACTGCAAAATAGCCCTTCATTTTTTTCTTCATAGCACTTTAAGAAGATCATCGAATGAAATTTTTCAACTGATTCAACCCCTTTCAATTTTTCCAACTTATTCGACTTTTATTTCGACTTACTCAACTTTTTATAATTTTTTTCGACATTTTTAAACTTCGCTTACAATTTATTTTTCGTAAATGTTATTTACAAACTTATTGAGAAGCAGCAACATGACAGCTACCCGAGTAACGCAAAGTCAATTTAAATGAAAACAAAGCTTACACTTGATTACTTTGCTGCATTCCCTTTATGAAAAAAAAAATTAAAAAAGAAAAACCTTGTCGAAAAACTTTTGACCAGTGAATATTTTTTAAAGGTATTGTGTCTCGTGTCATCATTCAATACAAAAAAACAGTTTTACGTGCACTTGAATGGTTTTATCAATGAGAGGTTTAAGGCTTTCACACTGGCATCAAAAACAGCGCGTTTTTAATTTTTTTTTTTTTAGTATCGTTTTCTTAAACAAAAAAAATGTACTAACAAAAAGTGCAAAATTAATACATAAGTAATATAGCAACATTTTTTTAAGTTAATCTACATTAAACATATTTTAATAATTAAAATTACTTTTTAAAAAAAAAAACCCTCCATCGCTTTTGAGCGTACGTTTCGTATATGTTCACTTTGTATGTTTTTTTTTTGATAAAAGCCGCTTGATGATAAATTTTTATAAAAAAATACAAAAAATTTAACTACCCTGACAATACATTCGTAATAGCAACAGTTTTTATCGAAAACGAGGTATGAAATTATAAGTCACTCTCTGTGCAAAAATTAAATAAATTAAAAATAAGCTGTTTTTGTTGACTGCGCAAAAGCCTTATAAGTCATTATGTATTATTATTCACCGACGCGAAATATATATGGAATTGTATCTGAATTATTTGTATTTCAAAAGCACATGCAAAAAATTTTTTTTTTTTTTATTTTAATATCATAATAAGACTCTATCAATAAGCAATTTGAATAAAACAGTAGCAATAAGTAGGCTTAAAGCTGACTTTTTGAATATGGTGCCAGTTTAATTATACGCTCATTTTTTATTTAAATCATATTTTAAACATTGAACAATTTAATATTAATTAGCTGCGTTTGTTTAAAAAAAAAACAACAACAAAGCTCATGATGTTTACAATTTCAATTTTCCAGCACGTTTTGCATACAGCCAATTTGATATTTAATTGTGTTTGTGATATTTTTTTAATATTCGATTAACTTTAATTATAGTACAGCATTGATTTTATGAAGTCAGCCAATCAATCAGTTGGTCTTACGCAATATTAATTACAAGAGTTGAAAAACAATGAAAGGCTTAATTTTTGCTTTTGATTTGTTGCGCAAAATTACATTCAAATTTTAAATAATAATATATATTTTTAATATAGTCAATAATCATTGTATTTCACAATCCACTCTGTTCAAAAACTTTTATGCTCTAGCCTATCAGAAAATAACCTGGAGCTGGATTGTTGCTCAGCAAACTTATTAAAAAACCTTAAGTAAATTTTCAAACTGTCTGCGAAAAAATAATTTGGGCTCACTGCAAAAGCAGAACTAGGAACGTCCCAATCCCTTCTGTTCCTTCACAGCATCTTTCCTCCACAAAACTGTTCGAACGTACACGATCAGTAGCGAGTGCCTTCAATTTTCTTCAACATTTCCTTTACATATTTCCTGTTCAAACGAACGTTTCCGGTGCTAGTGATGGGGACTATATTTCTGTACCTCGATCACAAAAGCGTTCTCAATATCTTATATGGAAAATGGAAAATGAGAGCTTGTTTTTTTGTTTTGGTCACATTAACAATATATTGATTTTTATCATATTTAAAAGCAAAACGTATTGATTTCAAAAAAACAAAATTAAAATTTTTTATAAAAATATTTTTAACAGTGTAATGAATCATGCAATAATTGCATGTTAAAAAACAGATATAAATCATGATTCTTCACTTCACATGCGGTGTTAAAAATAAATCAGTTTTAAAGCTTTCAAAATTAGGCCTTTGCTTTCACCATGTACCATCATTTACAAAAAAAATTTTTTTTTTTTCAACACTCCCTCTCGACAAAAATGACCAAATTGCATTGTTAAACTTAAACTCTCGAAATCAGGTCATTGCACATCCATCACACACAGACTCGTACATAAAAAATTCAATACACATACATACATACATAAGTGAAGTCCATGCAAAGGATGCTTAATACAAAATATTCACAATCAGACTCATTGCACGTATTTTTTAAATGCCTTTTACAAGAAATACGAAAAAAAAGGGACCGTTCTGGTCAATGAATTTGCTAGCTGAAAAACAGAATTCATGATGCGTTGAATAAGTAAATGAAGTTTTAAAGATCAGAGCAAGCATCAAGAGATATCACTTTAATAAGAAAAGCAAGATTTTTTTAGTAGAATATTGCTGCTCAGCGTCTAAGTAAAGATTTGAGAACTCAAGACTATTAAGAAGATGATTATAGATATTTAAAAGGACTATATACTTAAAAGTTACCGAAAATTTTGAAAATTGTTTGTTGGGATTCCAACATTTATGATAAATCTTTTTGGCTTCAGTTAAGGCGCTCAACACTTCATATTACGGCATCAATTTTAGAAATATTGTCATGTCGACATGTAGGTCCGAAGCAGAAAAATTTTTCAGAATAATTGTGGCCATATTAGATCAAAAAAGATCAGTAGAAACAAGAGAAAACTATCTAGAGAAGAAGTCCAAAACGAACCATACCAGATGGCAGATTTTTGTACATAGATATTCAAAAATCTACAATTGTGTGGTGCTCAGAATTGAATATCAAGGATGGCTTAGATTCTTTAACTTTAACTGCTGCATAGCTGAAGTTTTCGGGTAGATGTTGTTTCATTGCCGGAGGCATTTGGGCATAGCCTCTAGCTGCTTTTTTTTATATTTTTTGAATTGAGCTGAATATTTTCTACATCACTAATGATTTTCATTTGAAATAGAAAAATTTTAAAACAAAATCTACAATTTTAAATCAAAGTTTTCCAACATTGAATTATTACGATTTTTAATTGAAAAAAAAAATTATCGACCAACAGTTCGTTTACTAGTCTATCGGTCGGATATCGCAATTAATTATTTTTAACGTGAATTTCATGTTATGAATTAAAATATTTTAAATAAAATATAAAAAATTAGTCGAAACCCTTCGCTCTGAAAAGGACACAGTGACTGTTTTGGCACTGGCTAAAAGTAAAATATTAGCAAAGTCACAAACCTGCGATATTTTCTAACGACCTGAAATATAAAAACTTATACCAACGTGGATCCCAAATGAAGCGATCTGAATTGAGCGTTCTAGACTGTACATATCGTGGAGTGTTTCATTTTGCCCGTTTTAAATATATGGTCTTACTAAATTAATTAATTTTGTTAAATGTTCCTTGACAGACTATTATTTATAAAAAAATTAAAACATGTGAATTTTTGTTGCATAGTTAAGTTAAGCTATTGCAACTGTTAGCTTTCGTAGCTATTTGCTTGAGGCCTAAAATTAAGGAAAAAGCCATTTAATAAATAATAAAAGGAAACAGTTGTGGCACAACTTTACTAAGCGCTGCTGTGATGATATGTCTTTTAGACAAAACAAATAATTAATTACTGGAATTTTGCTGAAAACTACAATTTCGGCACTGAATTAATATCTAACAATAATAAAGCAATGGATCATTAAATTTCAAAACGACTTTCAGTGTTCGTAAAAATATTTCTACATTACCTTATACATTTAATTAAACCCAAGTTTAACATTGCACACTTGCCACATTTTTATCTCATCATATCATCATTACTTTTAATATGCTGATAATTAAAAATTCAATTATTATATTAATTTAATGCAATAAATGCACACTACCACCACCATCGTGATCGTTATAACTTTGTGCGCCGCCATGCAGCTTTTCGACCCGCCTACAGTTTCAAACCATAATTAAGCCCATAGCGACCAACTCTACACAATTATTATCGTTTTGTCGTAGCGCCAACGTCTTTATCACTTACGCGTCAACACGCATAATTACACGTACAACAACTTATTATCTGCTTAAGCTTTCAGAGCAAGCAAAATTTCAGCAAATTCATTTCATTTCATTTAATTGGCAAAATTAAGTCTTAACGGTTTTAATGTTGCTACGCTTTTTTTATTGCTTTATGTTTATGCGGCTGTGTAATTTTTTTTTTCTTCGCATATTACAGTTTTTGCTATTCAAAGCGTGAAATGAGAAAATTTTACCATTGATGGGCGGGCGGTGGCTGGTGGTGGTAAAGTCAGCGGCACAGACTGAAAAAAGTACCCTCAGGGCATTGCTCGCTTTTTTTTACAATTTTTAAATGGAAAATTACATTTTTGCACAAATGAATATTCATGCAATTGAAGTTGATGTTAAGTAGAAAAAAACATGATGTCTCGATTTTGGGGTGCTATGTGCAAACAGCAGATCGTAACCATGGCAGAAGAAAAAAAAGTAATCTGAACAAAATAAAAAAAAAAAAATATATTCAACATGTTCATAAAAGAAGAAAAATGAAAAACGAAATTTGATGTTGAGCTAATTAAACTGATAATTTTCTTATATATATTATTTTTACAAAATTGTGAAAGCAGGCATTGAATTATTTGGTTTGTTTTTTGAAAGGTAATGCAAGTGATTTTTTAAATTTAAATTAAAGTTGTGTGAATTTTATTACATTGAATGATGGAATATGAAGCACTGAAATAGTGAGATTATTTTAGTATGCATAACTTTGAAATTATTTTAGCTGTCTTAATAAAATTTTAATAATTTAGTTGATTAAATTGAGGCGTAAATCATACCTTATTATTATGGAAGCAAATTTAGTGAATGCACTTAAAACGACGCAACTATAAGCTGAGTCTTAGAAAAGCTGACTCTACACCTTCAGTAAAGCTACTGAGCTGGTGAAAGGCGAACAGTGAGACAGTGATGAAATCATATAGGATTTCGTTAAATAATAGCTTTTTTTAAAATACATATTACAAAATAAAAAATAATTAAAACAAATTAGATTCAGCTCTGTTAAAAAAATACGTGCTAAGATCCAATAGTTTTAATTAGTTAATAAATAGTTAGTTTAAGCTATACTCGTAGCCAGAAAATTGTTTTGCAAATGTATAGAGGACTGAATGCTTCCACTCTTTTCCTTCGCTTCCCTCTTCCCCGATTTCGTTTCTACAAAACCAAATGATTAATAGATATTTGAGAGCAATATATGTAAATTGTGGGATATAGAAAACCAATGTCAAGATGGACATGCTCAAGATGCAAAAGAAATTAGTCATAAATGTAATTGCACTGTCTCACTGTTTGCACCATAGCCTTATTCGATTAGAAAATGATACAAATTATTTCTTCCATTGGCATTGTTAATTCCGTAGTTTGAAGTTTAAAATAATTCGAATAAGATAAGATTTGCGATATACAAACTTATCAAATTTGATACATAAAGCAAAAAAATATAAAAGTTTTGACAAAAATTTATTTTATTATTATGTGTAAGCTATTATTCGATTAATAAGAATTACTCAATGTTTTCGAATTCGATAATACATTCATACTACTCAAGCTTTTCGAAATATTGAATCACTAGCAATTATTCATTATGTTTTATTGCTCCAAGTATATATAATTTTTGTTTTTTTTCGCAAATTTTCACTTTAGTTATTTTTTACACAACCACTGTTTTCACAGTAATTTATTGTATTTGCTTTTTACGCTATGTACGCTTTTTGAATAAATCGTATACCAAAATTCATTTTAGTATTCTAAAAGTAATTTGTAATTTTATAGCACTCTTAAGCCAGAATAATATTCATTAAAATGAAAAATTTTTAATTGACTTTTCTTGGAACATAAAAATGTTATAAAATTTTTGAATTTGCTACTTTGCTTGCTCAGTAAAGTATAAAAATTTTATTAAAGGAAAAACTTTCTATAGAGTAATAAAATTATTACATAGTTAATAATACTCCGCACAAATTAATCAAAAAGTGAATAATGCACATATTAATGACCCCGGGGCAACATGCTTTTCTTCAAAAAGTTTTGACAAGCAATTCTAAAGCGTACGCATTTGGTTCATAGTTTATTCAAAGATTTGCATGTTGCCTGGAGGATAAGATTTTGTTAAGTACCAAAATTAATATGTTCATAGTTTTTATTAATTGTTTGTAATAAATTTTTATTTTACTACACACATTTGAATTAAGAGCTATTTCTTTGTAGTGCTACCAATGAACAAAACTCACATGTGGTTCATTTCACAAACGATGTGGATTGCTAAACACATTAGAAGCGACGAAGCCTAAAGATATTTGTTGTTTGCAACAAATGTGCGCGTGAGTTAATGATGGCGACAGTTAATCAAGATGACATGATTAGAAGAATGATGTTATAATTAATTGTCTCAAGAGCACTGAAACAAAAATTTTAAGCTTTTGTGATTTCGCAAAGCTTGAACCGAAATTCAGATAAAATTTACAGTCAAAAATCGATCTCAAATATGTAGAAAACATTAACGATCGTGAATGCTTCATCAAGATGGCTACAGGACTGGCTCAACTTACTTATTGCAAATTCTGGCAGCATCCTTCGAATTCAATTATAATTTATATATTATTAAATAGAGAGGGTAAACTTATAATCGAATTTGAAGGATGCTGCCGGAATTAGCAATAAGAAAGTTGAGCCAGTTCTGTAGCCATCTTTATATAGCAGTCACGATCGTTCATGTTTTCCACATATTTGAGATCGATTTTTGGCTGTAAATTTTTTTAGCTTGAGCAGTATGGAAAAGCTAGAACTGAGACCCAAAAACTGATGAAAAATATGGTTTAACTTCCTTACTTGAAGCTCTAATTTCGTTGCAAAGAATTGCATAATGTTGAAAGATTAAGAAATTCTTTGAAAAATATTGCTTTGCACGTAAAACATAAGGCGTCGCATTCTCAGAGTACATGCTCTGTACTTTCATAATCTTTTCGCCAAAATATACACACAGTTTGCTTAAATAATACCTCAGAAAATAGTGAACAGAGACAATATCTACCAGATTCCGTAGTCCATCTAAGCTTAGATACCAGGCATACCACTTTTATTGAATAAAGAGTCCTTAGATCTGATTTAGAGATGTGGAGACCGATGACCATTCTAGTCTAAAAATTGATACAATTTCTATATGAGAGGTGTATCAGAATCTTCCCTAGCTAGCTAGTCCAGTATATCGTTGCTACATTTATTATTAAGGGCATCTACCACACTGTTATATTGTTGATATATTGCAATATCATTACGAGACTCAGTCCAATAACTAAATGCTCTTGATTTTTTCTTGAATGAACTGAGCGCTTTGATTGACATTTGGCTTTTCGAGGCACTCTGTCTGTAATAAATCCATTGCTGATTTTTGTATCACATACATGCATATGTAGTTCCTTTGAAAACTTCATACATTCTAATAATTGGCAAGCATTTATAGCCCAAGCCATTTTGCCATAATTTTTTGTAATTCACATTACAAATTTAATGCATCATATGAGATAATTAATTGTGGATTAGAACGAAAATTGTTTGCATATCTTTTGAGTTATTGCATATTTTAATTAAAGCTAATGTCTTTGTGTTTGTCTGTCAAGAAAACTGTAGCTATGTACTGCGCTGTTGCTAATATAATTTGACTGATAAATTACAAATTTCTCTACAAATATTGCTATAAATAAATATTTGAACAAAGACAAAACAGAACTAAGTCATTTCATAGTAAGCACTTAGATATGAAAAAATTGTTGTATTATTTTAAAAATGCCCTCTCTCCAAACTTTAATAAAACTCTCGCTCATATAGACCCCTTTAAAAGTACTTAACTTTTAAGCTTTTACTAATTTTTACCAATAATATTTCAAGTGTATTCACTTACATATAGCAGTTATTATAAATTTTTCACTTTTCATTTCATTGCATTTTAATTAAATTTGTCAACGCCCACAGCGTCTCATGCTGCTTAAGTAATGTAAAATTGGTATAAGAGTGATGAGGTGTATAACATTCACACACAAAAACATCAATTTCATACATACATGAGTACACACCTAGAAACACATTCGAGCATCACGCATACTATTACATGCTCCTACTCATACATGTGCTTAAACTTCTCCATATCCTTTACTTTATGTATCGCAATAATTTCTATAGCTTACGTGTCACATGTCGCATGGCACTGCTGTATGCTATTCCTAGTACCTACGTTGTTTTTGTCGTTGATAATGAGCGCCAGAAGCTATTCAAATTGCTTACTGTTTTATAATATGAGCCAAGTGGAAAATTTTAAAAAAATTACATGCTAAAATTTTATATTCAACAGAATTTAAAAATTTTGTGATTGAATGAGTTAACGCTTTTTGATGACTTACCAGAAACTTGATGTGGATGTATATGAAACCTGAAAGAGAAAGAGAGAATTTTAAGTAAAATCAAAGAAAAAAATATTGCAAATACTCTACGTTTTATATGTAAGTGAAGGTGCAAACAGTGAGACAATGCATTTATTTTCCATTCGCTAAGCATTATTTCTATCATTATGAAAATAAAGTAGTTTAGGTATTTTTTTTTTACTGTAAAGCAATAAAAATTTTTATAAAAACGGACCAAAAAATCCACTTGCAGTTGTTAAGATTAATGTCACCTTAACATATTCTCTACTGGGTAACATATCGGTTGTCAAAGGTAAGTCGAATGAATGTTGTTAAAATTGCTCCATTGAAATTGAAACTTTTCTTGTGTTTGTCTGTAGGTAAGCAATTTAATTTTCCTTTAATACAATTTTCTATATCTTGATTTTTCATTTTTAACATAACATGAATCGTAATACTTCTCTAACACTTTTGACATAGATATTTTAGCGAATGTGTAAATATTTTCTATAATTTAACTGAAAGTTGTAGAAAACTTTTTTTAAGCAAATAATTAAGGTGTTTCAAAAAAAAAAGTGAACATTTTTTAATGGAGCATTCTTTTGTAAGTAAATGATAATTGAGTTGTCATCATGTCGTTGACATTGTATTGTTATTCTGTTATATTAATATCTTTATCGCTTTTTTATATTCATCAGGTTTATGTTTTTCTATTGACTGCCCTGTCACTGCATTGTCATTTTGTGTTAGCGTTGTCTTTCCTTTGACTGTATTGTTGATACATTGTCTGCATTGTCATCTTGTCGCTGTCTTACAAAAATCTTATATTGTTTTCTCATTTTCTGTTCGTCTTCTCGTCATTGTCTTTTTGTCATATTTTCGATTTATGATCATTATCTTGTCGTAAATTTGTCATCATCTTTTTATTTTTAATAAGCTTAATTTTCTAACTTGATTTAAATCTTAAAGCTTAGTAGCTAAGAATGCAATTAGTTGTAGTAGCTTATATCTATTACACGGTACGACAAAATCAAATTTTTTGTAGTGCACATAAGAAATTTCAATATATTCTGAAAATAGACAGTAAAAAAAATAAACTTGTCTCGTGGGTTTTCCCCAGCAAGTCAGATTTTTTTTAATCGATGCCACACCCCCCTTGAGAAAAAAAATTAAAATTTATCACATCTCTTCAACTATTTGACGCAAATAAACAAAACTTGGTATATATATAAAAGTTAGAGCCAAAAGTAAGCTTCAATGGAAAAAATGGGAGGTACCCCGCCTCCAATATTAAAAAAAAAAATAAAATATTTTATATCTCAGCAACTGGTTGACACAGTTGGATAAGATTTAGTACATATGTTGCTTATAGTTTGTGGAAGGTTCAATTCTTAATTGTTAGGTCGGGAAAAAGAGGGCAATGCCACGCCCATCCATATAAGAGAAGAATTAAATTAAATTATATCTCAGAAGCTTTTTGACGAATTTATATGAAACTTGGTACGTACATATATACGAAAGAGAGGCAAAAGTAAGATTCAATGAAAAAATAGGCAGTGCCCGCCTGTTATTGTTTTCTGTTCGTTTTTTTTTTGTCATATTTTTGATTTTGAGTCATTATTTTGTTATATACTTGTCATCATCCAGTCGTTTTGTATTTTGTTAATATCTTTTCTGCGTCTTTTTGTTGTCAATTTGGTGTCTTGTTGTTATATTTTTGTTGTTTATCGTTTTCTTTCCCCAATTTTTTACTGACGTTGTCATTTTATTGTTATTTTTTCACGCTCTTTATCTTACTCTTGTCTTTTTGCCGTTTTTCTACTGTGTTTTTGGTGTCTTCTCATACTTTTGTCCATATCTTGTAATTCTTCTGTTGCTGCTCGTTGTCTCGCCGTCTCGTCGTATCTCTATCACATTTTTGCATTAGCGTTTAGTCGTCTTTTGTGGCTGTCTTTTCGCTGACTTAACATTATTTTGTCTTTGTCTTATACTGCACTCAGAAGTGGAAAAGGCGCATCTCAAAAAAAATTCAAATTCTTGATTCTTATGGCAACGGACAGCTTATGAACAACACTGGATGCCGGTATCTTGCAATTAGTTCAAACCTATAAAAAATCTCTAAAGAAAACTTTCTCTATCCCAATTTTTCATGTATTTCAACAAATTTACATAAACAAAACATCCATTATCTCGAAACGCATTTTCTTGAGACACGCCTTTTCCGCTTCTGAGTGCCGTATAATTACTAATGAATTCACCTATACCTAAGACTTCGAAGCGAAACTAAAACTACAATATTTGATTCTTTGAAACTTCAATGGGAAAAATCAGCAAACTTTTCGTTGTAAATGACTGTCCATAGAAAAAGAAAAGCAACTTAATTCAATATATATATATTTACAGTAAGCCAAAATCTAAGAAGGAGTTTTAAAATCGACAACGAATTTCTGTAAGTAATTCAATTGAATTTTAAATTCAATAATCTCTGAGGATGGACTTCCACATAGAAACACTTCCAGGAACTTAATTTTTTTTTTCTTTTATAAACCAAATTTTTGAAAAGACAAAATTATTTATTATTTTAAAAATTCTGCCTAATTTATAAATCTCACTAATGAATAGTTTTAAGTTTTCGAAACAAACTAGTAAATCTTATCCTTTACATACCCAACTATTTGCTTTATTAATTTGTAATGCAAAACCACACTTCATTCATTAAATTGTTATTATTTTTGAAAATTAAAAGATTTTACCGCAATGTACGCATACAATCTATATCGTTTATAAAAAAACCTGATGATTTTTTTTCACTAAGTTTCGCATATCCTATTTTACACAGCCTTTGTGCTCTGTTTTCACTTTTATCCATTCATTGAGTTCAGCAAAGTTATAATTGAGTTTCGAACTTTCTACCAATTGAAGTATGTATTATATCGTATAATTTTGTGCGCATTAAAAGCTTGTAATTTTGTTATTTCATTATACGTAATTAAATTTAATGAGGTCATGTTGTAGCCAAACCAAACCTGCCATTGGCGGCTTAAATGTTTTTTATATGCACGTATGCTTTTGTGCCCATACTGATTCAAGAACATAAATCCAAACTTGTTACATTACTAATTGAATACTTTTCTATTTCATTTATCTGAAATTTTATTTCATTACAAGTGTCCCCTCCTTTACTATTTAAGAGATAAAAATTATTTGTAACTTTGTTAAAATTGTAATACCGTGTTACAATGTGGTGGTTTTTTTTTTCATTTGACGCCTTCGTTGGGCACAAAGCAATATTGCTGTAGGCCTTAATTTATCGAACTTATGCGTGCTCTGCATAATATAAGAATTGTTGCTACTAATTAGGCAGAAAAAATTGCCAACATTTTATTAACGTAACTATATTTAATTTCATGTAACTCTAAGTAAACCTGGTATATTAATAGCTAAATAAATAATGCTGTACTCAAGTGTCCAAGTTGCATTAATTTAAGATTGAATTTGCGCATAGTTAGTAGTCATTGTAGATGTTTGTCAATAAAATTGAATTATCGATTTAATTAACATATATGGTTACCACGAGCAAGCTTTTTCATGTATTATGCAATATTTACGTCCTTAAGCAATTTTGCTTATAAATGCTAAGAAACTTATGTAAACAAAAATATTACTGCAATGCTATGCGAGGTTCCTAGCTTTGATTTAATTTATTTGCATAATCTTATTTCACACTTAAGGGCAACCTTACAACTATCTATGTACCAAGTGACTTAACTATTTACATATCCACAGAAATCCTTTCTCACGATTTTTTTTAACTGTGAAAACATTTAACTGGAGAACATTTTTGCTTTCGTCAATGACATTTAGACTTTATGCATGCAATTTGCATGCTTCGTCCGAATCAACGAAACTTCAGTTCAGATTCAGTTTTCAGTTTCATTTCATTATTGTATGAATTATTTGCATGAGTTGCTAAGAGCGAAAGTCACGCTTGAATCGAGTTGAAAACTTTTACCACACTGATTTCGAAATCTTGGCAAAATGTGCTCAATGTGCACTAGTATATGTTGATGATACACATTAGTGTTGGTGATATTTTACTAACTGGTTTTTAGTACCAATTTGTATTATAGTTTGATGAGTTATAGATGACGTATACTTAACGTGACCAACCATTTCGGAGCACAAAAAAAGAAGTAAAAAAACACCGAACTGCAAATTAGTACAAGCGAAACACAACACAAAAATATTTCTCTAGAAAAATTATCTTCATTATGATCATAAAAATATCAATCCAAAAATTTTATAAATCATATATATGGGACGATCCATGTCAAACGGATCAGTGCTGTGTCCAAAATTTGGAGTGACCAAAACAATCACCTGAGGGCTCATTTTGAAGCTTAGGACATCTACTTTCAGATTTTGTGCATGCCATTGCAAAATTCAAAATGGCGGATCCAATATGGCGGCCGGAAGCGGGTGAAAAATCGAGTGTCCAGCTATAAAAGCTTGAAAAAATAAAAATTCTCAACCGATCGGATCGTTTTTTAGCTCAAATTGTAGCTCTTAAAAACTTGGTGTAGATGGTTGACAAAATTCATCATGGCGAATACAACATGGCGGTCAAAAATCCAATATGGTGGCCGAATTTTTTAAAGTCAATCGATTTGCACCAAATTCGGTATACGATTGTCTTGGGGGTCACTGATCACGAATTCGAAATCAGATTTTACAAAATCAAGATGGCGGACATATTTTTTAAAAATTAGCCGATTTCTACCAAATTTGTTATACAGATGCTTTTAGGGTCGCCGATTACGAATCTGAGGCTTTATTTTAAAAATTTTCAAATTCAAAATGGCGGATTCAATAGGGCGAACGTATTGTTTAAAAATCAAACGATTTGGTACACGGCAGTTTCTAGGGTCGCTGATTACGAATCCAAGGTCAGAAATTTAAAATTTAACTCGAAAAAAGTTGTACCAAGTTAAAAGATGATTAAACAGTTGAAAAATGCTTTAAAATCAAAAAAATAAGAAAACTATTGAAGAAGATTGAGAAAGTCGAAATAGATATTGAAAATGTAGAAAAAAGTTGAAAGAGATTAAATATGGGGACGTCCATTAATTACGTGAATTAAAATAGGGGAGGGGTCCGGCAAAATCTCACCAAGGGGGTGGAGGGGGTCAAGGAAAACCTCACGTCAACTTTTTAAAGCATAGAGTTTACATTACATTGGTTGGATCTTACCAAATCTCACCAAAAAGAGAGGCGGGTCCGAATTTTCAAAAAAAAACACCTCACGTAATTAATGGACGTCCCCTAAGTCGCAAAAAAATATGGAAAATATTAGATTAGGTTGAAAGAGGTTGAAAAATATTGAAACCATTTTAAAAGCTAAAAAAATCGAGAAAAAAGAGAAAATATAGAGGTTGGAAAACTCGAAAAAAGTTGAATAAGTCGAAACAAAATGTTATTTGAAATTCGTAGAAAAGGTCGGAAAAAATATGGAAAATGTTGAAAAAAGTTGGGAGATTGAAAAACTCGTAAAATAAGTCGGCATTCGCATACCAAATTTTATCACAATAGCTTGTATAATTTGCGAGATATGCCATAATCACTCTGCCGTAAATCACCTGGTACAATCCAGCCCACTTTTAATGCAGAAATAGCATTTCATAAACAACATTTTTATACCAAATATCAATATGATTGATCACATAGTTTTCTATATATGTATGCACTATAAGGTATGTTATTTGCATGGAAAGTGCCAAGCCAATGGTGCTACTTCGTCCGCTTTTGATTCACATACGTTACGAGTTCAAGCAAGATTCTCTTAATTAAACTTGCTAAAAAAGCAAAAAATTATATTTCTTATAAAATTTATAAAAAAAACCAGTACATAAAACATGCAGCACTATAAGTACTCACAATTTAATTTAAATACCAAGCAACTTCATAGAAAAAAACGACAGCATCGATTTCTTGCATTATTATGCAAAACAAACCAAAAATACAAATCATTTGGTGCATCCAAACCAAAAAAAAAAAAAAAATACGCCAACACAACCGCACAAATAAATGTACGCTGGTTACTAACACAATCAACGACAGACACAAACAACCATGCATAAAATCACAATTGTCGACAAAATATTATAAATAATTTAAATGGCAGCTTAAACGACAAAATCCGCTTTTGAATTTACGAAGACAGTGTGGCTGCCATTAGTGTAAGTGGGCGTGGACAAAAGAGTGCAAGCAACGTACAGTGCACGTATAAAGTTTACAAAGTTATAAAATAAAATCCATTGCATACATTTCAGCTGTTTTTTTTGGAGAGGAGAGCAGGCAGTTGCTTAGTTGGCGGCGATGGGAATAGTGAGATAATACATGCGGCTTAGCGCTCTTGCTTATTGCATATTCTAAGGCATTCATCATGATGGCAAATTCCAAAACAAAGCCGCAACAAACTTAATCTCAAGTGGAGAAAACTATGATGTTATGCGGAGTGTGGTAAGCTGTCAGGAGGAGCGACCGTACTGTAGAAGAATTTACAGTTTTGTGAGAATTGTACATTTTGTTGCATTTTTTTTTTTCATAATCCTTTTTGTCTTTTTTAAGCATTTGCATTTCCGGTGGAATATTTAACAAGTGATATTTGTTGCTTGAATGGAAAAGTCAGAGTGCTAGGTTCAGTTCAGTAAAAAGCTAAGTCTGATAAAATTAGGAAAGTCTAAAAAAAAAAAAATTATAAGATTTTAAAATGGAAGCGACTTTTTAGAACTTGGAACTGGCTTCCTCTCAAAACAGAAAAAATCTATTAGAAGCGTTTTGTGGTAGCAAGTTATAGCTGTCAAAATACGAATATTTTTGACAGCTGTAACTTTGGGCGGTGTACTCTAGAGCAGGCATCAAACAGAACTATTATTATACGAATACGAAACTGACATTCAGTGTCAAATTGACATTATTGCGAAAATAATAATTTAGATATTTAGATTAATTTTGTCAAGATTACCTAATTTTAAAAATAATAAACTTTTTAGTGTCTAAAATATTTAAGTTCTAAAACAAAAGATTTCATAGCTAAGTGCAAATATTCGTTTAATATGAAAATGGCTACTGCCAACGCTAAACATTTCTCCAAACAATTTATTTTTCTTTTAGCAACATTTTGTTGCTTATGCTCACAATGGGTCACGTGGGAAAAATAAACTTAATGAGTACCTGTATTGAACTTTTCTCTATACATACAAAGCTTTAATCGAATAAAAAGTTGTCCAATTTCCACTTGCACAACTTTTTGGCTCACTCTCACGTTTTGTCATTTGTTCAGTAGTCACAAGCTCCTTTTGCTTAACTGCCCGTAGTTTGAGTAAGTCCAAGTCGTTACATATTTTTTTTTAGTTTCCCAGCAAACATTTGTAAGAGTCTCTTAACAATTGCTGAGGTTATAGTTTTGATAAAATTTAATAGAGTGCCATCTTGCAAAATTGATACCATTGCTTGCTTTTAATCATATAAGTATATATATATATGGTGTATGTATATAAGCATAGCAAAAAGTTTATATCGAATCATAAAGCCTTAAAATAAACAAATTTTAAAAATACCAATTTTTACACTTTTAGAAGAGTTATTATTGTAAGTTGAAGAGTTCAAAAATCTTCCAATTGTTTGCTGGGCTTATGTGTGTATGTGTATGTATATGAATGCATTAATTTAAGTGCTCTCAAGTTTCGGATAAAAATTTCTGTTTTGTAATTTGCTATATACATATATTGTGCTGTTGCAATACAATATATTGTGCTCAAAAATATATTTGCATACTTTTAAGCGCTATTCTAATGTCTGCTTTTAAACGTAACCGTACAAAGGTGTAAACTGCATGGCAGCGACATTTACAATCATTTTGTATCATTTTGTTTATTTATGTTGTTCTACATTTAGTGGTAATTAAAATTTCTTTTTCTCTTGTTGGCAATTAGCGCAAAAATTTTGGGTATAATTTATGGCGCAAAAATTTCTGTAATTTATATGATTTTGTTTTTTGTTTTGATAAGAAATTACAATGTGTAATAATTTAGAATAATAAATTGATATTTTGTACATATTTATTGCTTCCTGCTGTTTTGAAGTTTTTTGAGATATGGAATATGCAGTCATAATTGGAAAAATCAATAAAGTTGTAGGCGAAATCGTTTGCAAAGTTATATTAAGATGGGAAAGAGATTAGAAAGAAATTACTAATTCAACCAATTAAGACTTAAGTTAAGTTAAAAAAAAAACATTACAAAACATTAATAAGGGACTAAAAATTAAGTACGGGACATCTGTACGTGCCGTATTTTTTCAAATAAAAACCAGGACAGCATACTCAAACACAAAACTATCCCGGGACGGATGGTCGCCGTAACTATACCTCATACTCAAAATTTTGATTTTGTATAGAAATTTTTGTAGCACTTGCTTCCTTAACTTGCGTGCTGCTATGCAAGACCGGAGTGAGATGGAGCCAACTACCTTCAGATTAAAAGCTAAATACATAAGATAACGAAAACATGATAAAAAGTTTCACTTCATTTCAAATTCTCAGTCTTAACTATGTTTTTTTCCGCGAGCGAGGCAAAGTTTGCGGTGGCGCTGGGGATGGAGCCCCTTAGTTTTATAAAGAAATTTTCTTTTTTTATGTTAATTCAAAAATTAAAAATTGGTGTCCATCAGCATTGTACTTAGAGTATCAGACATCTTCTACTGAAGCTTGAGGGAAGGTTGAAAACTGATTTTGAACATGAAAAGAGGAGAGCGTTTTATGTTAAACAACATTTACTTATATGTATCAATTAATTGGTGCAGTTTGAAAATATAATTTTGATATGAATTTAGTTGCCACATGCTCCCATAAGCAACAGTTTTATCTAAAAGTTTTAATGAAGGCTGCTAGACGGTACTGGAGGGGACTACAATTTAGTCAGACTTACAGCGCAGTCACAGCACATTCTTTTAAAACATTTAACTGCCAATTATGTATTGTATATGAAAATTAATTTGCATTCTTTTGAAACGTGACTGCAGTATCTTCATTATTAGCCAACTTTGCAGGATATCGAAATCAGAGTATACATAAATAACGTTTAATATTCTTAGCAAAATTCATACAAAGGTTTTACTTTAAACGAAAAAAATCATATGTAAAATATCCAAAAATAAATACATACCACCAAATTGATTTAAAAATGAAATTTTCAATTTTCTCACACCCCTCAAAATGAAACAAAATTTCAATAACACCAAAATGAGCACACAACTTCAACAAGGAAATAAATTAACATTTCATTTATTGCTTTTAAAATAGCAAGAAAATGCAAAGAACAAATAAAGCATCCACAACGCAACCATTTATCCGTCACAACCCATTTAAACTTAAAACCACAGTCGCCAACAACTGCAACAATTCATCACTTGAATTCCAGCAGCAATTCCACTAGTAACTGGAGACGCTATATAACGACAACATAACCATTTGCAACTGAAAACTTAGTGATAACAAAATAAAATCACAAATAAACCAAAAAAAAAAAACGTTCAAAGCAAAAGTTAATAAAACACTATATAAATAAATACGAAAAACTACCAGCAGCATGATGAGACAAGTCAAAACATTTTGCAGAATAATAAGAAAAATGAAAATAAAAAAAAAACTTATTGCATAGACAACATAGGACAATGATGCCAGACTAACGAAGAAAGAAGTTTTTGTTTCTGGATTCTGGAGGACTTTTTCACAAGTTTCAATTGTTTGAACACCGTTTTGATGTCATTTTCACTTATCAATTTTAGCACGAAGATAATAAAAACTATTTCCGATTCGATTTGTTAGAACTCTATCATAATAGTAACGTAATTATCAAAAAGTTTTTGTGAACAAATAGAATAAAGTATATAAGGATCTGCAAAGTTTAAGTTGATTTTTTTTATATCACTAACGCAGAATTTTTCAAAAAAGCTTGTAATTCAGTAGAAGCACCCCAAACTTTTTTTCAAAAATTTATAAAACTACTTTCCTAGTGCAAGTTCTAAAAGGTTCTACAACCAAATTAAAACTACTTTTGAATATGAATATTAAAAAGCACTACTATCCTAAGCAATCACTCTCAGCAAAAAAAAAAAATAAAACTATTTATACCAAAATATTTCTAAAACAGAACAATCTGATATCATTATAAATTCAACATCCTCCAGAATAAATCAGACAGTCAAAATGACAGACTAGAGAAAACGAGAACGGGCGATTAAGTCGACAACGACGACGACGACGACAAAAAGGATGCAATGACATAATGAAACTTTCCAGGATAATTGGATGATTTTGTCAGCTTTTTTGCAATGTGATAAATCAAAACCAATTGGGAATCCAAACTACAGATTTGCAAGATGAACTGATGGGCAGAGAAGCAAAGCAAAGCGAGCGGTTTGACGCAATTGCATGAAAATGGGGAAATGCCAGTGTATATTAACAATATAATACGAACGCCATGCTAGACATATAAATGGCAGCAATGTAAGCATAATATTTTTCAACACTTTAAAGAAAAAATACAAATTACATAAGGGAGAATGGAGAATGGTGAAGGAGAAAAAAAAAATTATAGCGAAATTCAGGAAATGTTGGCTGCTGTTGAATGTGACAACATTTCCAAGGCATGCAATCAATCTGGTCGGAATTTATTTTATTTCTTTTTTTTTTATTGTGCGCTTGGTTTTATTTCGGCAACTCCACTTAAAATGGTTACACTCGTAGCAACTGCTGTTGATTTTCTGCAATACTTTGACATAAAAGTGTTGAGTGCGCGTATAATTTGTTAAATTATAATTTGACGAGGAGAAAAATGTGAAAAATTACTTACAGCATATGACAAATGATGACTGCATTTGCTATGACTGCTGCTGATAATGAAGTGTTGATGTATTCTGCTTAATTTTTCATTGAAAATGTTGGTCAACTTGTTGTTGTTGGAATGCAGCTTGCTCGGTGACAACATTTTTAATGCGGAAAAATTTTTATAAATATTATTTTTTGTATGTTTTATTTTATGTGATGTACTTGAACAAACTTTCAAGTGAGTTCTTAAACAGCAGCGTATGCATTTTGTCTGTATGATTCCTGAAATTTTAACTAAGAGATTTCTATATTGTCAAACAAGTTCTTAAATGACCATATCTCGACAAAAATTTGACAAAAAAAATTATTCAACAATATCCAAATTAAATGGAAAAAATTAATTTGGCCTTTCTTAAAATTTTAGCAAAATAACAGCTGTTAATAGAATTTTTGGAAAAGAAACGATTTTTTTTTGAATTATTGACCATAATCTTCGAAAAAATTCTTAAGTTCCGTATCTAATTTCAAATAATTTTGAATAATTACTTCCATAGCCTTAAAAATGCATCTCAGTTTTAAAGTTTTCGTTAGCATGGGAAATTCGTTAAATTTGTTTTCTAAATCCAGACCAAACTACTTTTAGCATTTGTGTGAAATATCGTTCAATTATCATACCTTAGGGGGCGCCTAAGAACATGCTTTGAAAACAGCTGCAATTTTTGCTGTTTACCACTGATGACAGCTGAAACTTTTCTATTGCATAGTTTTAAGCATTTGGTTTTAATAGACAAAATAAGAGCATTTTTTCGTTTAATTTTATTTGTATAGAATGAAATAGCAACCCCAAAAACTTGTTTATTTCAAATGATTTCAGCATTTTTATATTTAAAATGCCCATGTCGTGCTTTTAATTATGCATTATTTCACATCCCATTACCATTTTGAATAATTGATATTTTCAATCAGTTAAAAATAATGAAAATTAAATTAAAAAAATAGCTAACACTCAGCACTTGTCGAGTTTCACATGCAATTGATTTGCATTGCTTTGATGAAAATAAATTTAATACATTTCAGATAACTAGCAACATGTTTTTCTTTCTCCCTCTCTGCACAGACTGGCCATGGACCTTAAATCTGGTGCACTACTCGTGCCGCCAACCGTTAAAAACTCCAGCTGTTCGCATCCACGCTACAATAGTCACAATTTTATCATTCATATTGGCATTGCGGAAACCATTGAAGCGTTGCTTATACTCGTACTGACACTAGGCGTTATAGGCGCAAATGCACTTGTTATATTTGTAATAAATAATCGTCGTTATTCGCCGTATATACATCAGCAGGTAGGTCTAAGAGAAACGTGATTTTTTTTTTATTTTTTTTTTTGTTGTAAGTTGATAGCTTCTTCGTGCTTACTTGCAATTTTATCTTTCTTTACTTTCAGCCACGATACTTACTGACATCGCTGGCCCTAAATGATCTCACAATTGGATTGCTAATTACACCGTTTGGCCTGTTGCCAGCTTTATTTCATTGTTGGCCTTATGGTGAAATTTTTTGCCAAATACAGGTAAGAAGATGGCAAGTGAAAAAAGTTATCATTTTATCGTTTTTTTTTTTTTATTTTAACTCATTTACTTCAGTTGCTCAATGGCTTTGATAATTTCTATTTATATATTTAACATTCAATAAATTTTTTTATTAATCACATGAAAAAAAAGAAAGAAAGAAACACTTTAGCTGCCATTTTGTTATGTTTAAAATTTTTTTTAATAAGCTTTAAAAATTTCCTTAAATATTCATTAAAAGTTTTCAACAGTTGCTAGGCAAAAAATAAAAATATGATTATGGCTAGTCGTAATATAAAGCTACAAAGTGAATATCTTTTAGTTGCGAAACCAGCATACTCAGAAGACTTTGTCAAGCGTGAAGACTAACTGAGCTACTTTGAAAATTCGAAACCTTAACCCTTGGTATGTCGTTACATTGCTAATAACCCTAAAATTGAATTATGCTAATGGTATTCGGTTGTTGGTATTGTTTTTGTTATGCTGTTTGTGTACCAGCAGACTTGTGTGTAAATGTTTTTCAATGGTAACTTTAGGGTGGAATACAAATATTATTTTGAATTTCAAAAAAAAAAAAAATTTTGAGATTTCAGACAAAAATGTCGTTGAAGAATTTATAAAGTTTTTTGCTAACAACAGTCAAAATGGTCTCCTTTTAAGCTGATTGCTTTTCTCAAGTGAAAGTTAAATAATTACAAATGAAATACACTCTACCATAGATATTCTACATTTCGTGCAATTTCTTATTTCAGTTGTTTTTTTTCTTGATATCATCGGTTAACTTCTGTTTTTTTTTCACTTTTTTTTTCCTTACAGGCATTGCTACGTGGTGCTCTTTCGCAGCAGAGCGCCGTCATTTTGGTGTGCATGGCAGTCGACAGGTATATGTGTGCGTTGCATCCGCGTAAATACTATCAGCATTCCAGCAAAAAGGTAAAAATTATAGCATACATTCAAGATTATTTTTGTTGCTGTTTTTATGTATTTTATTTACATTTTTTGTGGCTTTAATGACTGGAAATGTGATACGAAACTTTCGAAATGTAATTGACTATTCGAAACAGAATAATACTTAAGAAACGTAAAACAAAATATTTTAGAGATCATTTAATGAAATCTGCGATATATATTCATGTGGTAACTATGAAAAGGTTTTAAAGTTATTAAAATTGTGCCCCTAATCATGTGACTATTTTTTATGAAAGAATACAGCTACTTTTGAGATCAAAAGCAGTTACACTCGATAAAAAATTTTTTTTTTTGGAAAAAATTTTTTTTATAAATAAATAAAGTTCTTCGCGAAAACCTGAATATAATCTAAAAAATATTTAATATAAATAAAAAAAAAACTGAAATTACTCTGAAAAATATTTAATATAATTAAAAAATAGTCGAAACATCATAGTACTCAACATTCATGAAATCACACTGAAAAAAAAAAAAATTATGTATAAAATAATGCTGGAAATTATTGAGAAAGTTTGTTGGCGATTAATATCAAACATGCCAAATAGAGTTATGCGCACTTTATTGGAAGCTAAATGTAGACTTAAAGCTTCAAACTGCAATAGAACAAATGTCAATAACTTAAGTTCCATTACACAAATCAGTAAATCATAATTACACTCTGTTCAAACCTTCTACACAATTTAGATAAATTATTAAACTGTTTCATGATAAATGAAGTCTGCTCACAAGATTTTGTAACTTGCTCACATGTTGCATTAAAGACAAGCATATCAATCAAAGTCAACAGGAAATGTATACAAGTTACAACGAAAACTGCTTAGTATTTCTTCCAAAGTTCACTCAAAGTCAACAAGACGATATAGTAACCAAACACAGTGGCATTTATAAAGAGAGAGAGTATCATAAGAACGCTATAATATTTATAGGTTTCATTCAATTTATACAAAAGCACCGTAAGTTTGCAATAAATAATTGCCAGCTTTTCTAACTCTTTTGATAAAAATCCAGAATTTAAAGGATGTTCTTCCTGTGTTTTCGCTAAAACTTGTAATAAACGCTTATTATTAGCTTCAAAACACTGCGAAAAATGCCATAATGCAGCTATGTAATGATATTGTAAGCCATTAGCAATAGTAAAAGCATTCATCATGTAAATAGCAATCAAATGTCCGTAGTGCTTTACATAGTCCACAACATGCCAGATGGATACGATCTGTAGCACAATTTGTGCGATCAGTATGAACACCTTAATAAGCATCAATACATTGGATGTGTGTTTTTTGGAAATAATTTTTTTGTTAATTTTTCTATACATATGCTTCAATGCATGCGATATTCTTCTTAAAGATTGCTCACGATGCCACCGAAATAATATTGTAATAGCTACGAGTATAGCTGATAGTATATTCATTGCCATATATGTGAATTTGATCACTATATTTAAAAAAACCTCATCCGATTCTAGTAAATCACCAAATATCAAATAGTGCAGCAGTAGCGCAAGTATTAAAATATTATAGATTATTGCATATATTTTGAGCCATATGGAACTTTTAACACTCCAATCTAATATATTAATGTAGCTGGATAGCACACCATTTTGTATGATGAAGAAAAATGTTACGACTGTTATGAGAATACGCCTGAACTGCATGTTGATTACTAGAAAGAAATTTATGGTTTCTCGTTTTTATATGCGTATAAGTTTACCCTACATTTGTTATTTCGTCAGTAATACTTTAGAAAAAATATTTTAGCAAGAAAATAAACAGAAGTAAATGGCTTAAGAGTTCTGCTGTTTTCAAAAACAGTAGTTATGATTTCTATTTGAGTTAAGAATAAACCAATTGAATATAGATTTTTCAAATTTGAAACTATAATCCTCCAGTACTAATCTAAAGGCAGACACATAGTTGAATTGTTCATATCCTCTTATGTAAGGTATTTCTGCATCGACTTAGTTGTTCTTTATTACACTTGGGAACAACGTTTTCTGCCACCACGTTTCAATTATATGAATCTTTAATTTTTTTATGGTTATGAACATGTTTTTTTTTTTTTGTAAATTTCGCATGCATAGTTGCCACATAATTGAATTTGTGTAAAATATGTCATGATAGTGAATGTATATAAATATTTATCTGCGATCAGTGGCGTCAATTCGGTAGGGCTGGGCAAGTGAAAAATTTTAGATATACAAAACTCATAAGAAAAGCTCATAAGAAAATCAAAAATCCTGTGAAAACCGATATCAAAAACTGGAAAAAAAAATTTCTAAAAATTGTTCCAAAAGTGGCAGTACCGGTAGCGTCTGCCACCTACGATTTAAAAAAAAAAATCAATTTCCTTAATGATTGGAACACTAAATTTATATCCAAAAATTGTTCTAAAACGGGCTGCAAAGTTCATTTTGGAGACAATATGCACAAAAAACGACCCATCCTGTGTGTGTGTTTCAATATTTCCGATGTTGGTACTAAAATTGATTTTTAAAATTTTCCAATTTATTGATAAAAAATGAATTTATTTTATAGAAATTCAACAATCATCCAAATATTGGCTGAGTTTGGACTAGATATTAGAATATGACTAACGTGCAATCGATATCATCAACTTGGCGTTTAATACATGACACTTCAGCGTTTTCAAAATGTTTGCTGGGAAGCAATTGAAAAAAAAACGAAACATTGCAATAAAATGAATTACGAATAATACCAGTTATGCAGAAAATTACAAAATAAGAGAAAATTACAAGTAGTTAGTGTAAGATGAAAATAAGCCAACTTCACGAAACGGAGTGAAGAAATTTCAATGACCCAATTACACAGATAAATAAGATAACGTTAAAGAAATAAAATACGGGCATTAAAAAAGCAGTGATATAATTTGAAAATCTATAAAAAAATGTAAAAGGAAATAGCAACAAGAACTGATATTATGCATAAGATGGAAAGTAAAGCAAATAATAAAAATAGAAGCACTGAAAAAAGATAAGTAGAGAAATTATTAAAAGTTGGAAGAGAACGTGAAATACGCTATGGTAGGTGAGGAAAGAAATAATTAACTCGTTAGCATTCATTACCGCAAATGAAAATAATCTATATACGAATATATATTAAGTGGCATCAAATTAATGGAGCAAAAATAACATGCGTTTAACAAAAAAGTACCTTCAAAAGAACCAAAACTGCTGCATTTTCTTCGATAAAAAAAAAAACTTATGCAGAAATCATCTTCAAGAGTCCTTCTAATTTTTCATACCCTGTAAGGCTGAATCTAAATTTCGAACCACTCTAAAGTTTTTAATTTTGTTTATATAAATGCAATAATGATAAATCAATATGTTCATATAGAATTTGTTAGAATATTAAAATATTTGATAGCTCAGTAGCTAATATGTCCTCCTATTTCGCTGATAATTGCGCTTTGAATGGCCAAAACAGCATAGAAATATTATTTTGAAAATGAAAAACTTCACATACATTTAGAAAAAATTAATATTAAGATCAAGGCACATAGCTATCTATATATAATATTAATCCAATCCAACCTGCTGAAACTCAGTGCATGAACTTAGTAGTCTTGCCACCATGAATTTATCAAACTCACAGGAAGTATGTTACATTGTGGAATAAAAATAAACAAAAATAGTTAAATAAAATCAAATATAGTTAAAAATTTTAGAAGCTGAGTTCCAAAAAACCCCACAGCAAAAAATTAATTTCCGTCATGGTGGCAATGAGGATGACGATGAGTTTTTTTTTGAAACAAAGCATCAGTATCACACACACATAAAAGCAAACGAGGCACGCCCACATAATAATTTATCGCTGTGCAGCTTGAGTAACAAAGTGTAGAGGAAGTGCAATAAGAACGACAAGCCAAAAAACTTTTTTTTAAATAAAATAAGTGGGAAACTCCATTTGCCACATCAGCGAAGAAACTTCATTATGATTTTGCTGCCAAGAAAATTCTTTAACGATAGATGATTTCAAACGATTTTTTTTTTTTACTTTTAGGAAATTTTACATTATGTTATTTTTATTAGTCCCAAAATCTATTAAAAAAAAAAAAAACGTTCAAACAACTTTAACTAAATGTAACGTAGCCAATGCTATAATTTAGTGTTAATTTAGTGAAAATTTAGCGCTAAAAAAAATTTAGTGCTTCACGAATTTTTGAAGAAATTAAGCTTTTTGCTGGCTAAGTAAGGAGCTAGCAACAAAGCATATATAATAGTTTTTTGCAAAATGAAATTTAACCTATGACATAATTTAGTGCTTATTAAGTGCTAAGTATAGAAATTTACCATTGTAAGTTTATGTTTTAAAAATTTTTCCAGGAGCTTAAATATCACAAACCGTTTCATGGAGCTTCCCATAATATCAAAACAAAAATTGCATGAAGCATTAAAATAAGCAATACAAAACTTTATACGCTATTTTCAGTCATTTCAACTTTTTTTGTTTTGTTTTGTTTTATTTTCATCCCTTTCGTTTTATTAAGTTTTCTATTTTGTGATTTCATTTTCACCAACGCGTTTTCCATTCACATTGCGATTGCAAAAAGGATATGCACTTTATGCGTTTGAAATTTCATTACACTTTGCTGTATGTCTGGCTATGTGTCATTTTATATGAGCGTGTGGGTGTTGCATGTGTGCTTTAAATTTGTGGGTATAATTCTTATGTACGCCATATAAGTATAACTTATTTTGCGTTGTATTTTGAAGTTTTACTTAAACGTTGGCTTACTGCCTTTAATTAAGTTTAATGAATATTTTTGCTTAAACTTTTTTAGCAGTTTTTTTATACTATATGGCTTTATTAACTGAGATTTTGTATAGGGTACATGATTTGTAAAAATGCAGCTGTATTGCAGCTAGATTGAAAATTGGCTCATTATATCGTTTAAGTTATATAAGTACTGATCAATGTCACTGAAAATTGTCTGACTTAACGTGCAAACTAATTTAGTCTTGAAGCAGCACCAACATATATTTCTTTTTTCCAAAATATTGAATGTAAAATTTCTGTTGCTTTAGTTTTGCACAGCATGCTTGTGCAAAATATTTGATTTTTGTTGTTTTTTTATGTAATTAATTGTTGTTGTTGTGTTTCTATTATTGGTTCTCACATAATATGCAAATATTTTTTCATTATAAGATTCATTGAGCAGCAGGCAAAAAATAATTCTTGAAAGTTAGAGGCAATTTGTTGCTATTGTTTTGCACACTAGTGTATGTAGTATATGTTCAAGATAAACCTGCATTTTTTAGTTATTCACAAAAACAAATTTTGAAATTCAGTTTTTTTTCATGCAGCTTCAAGTTTTAAATTTAATTTAAATTCAAAAATCAGTTAGTTCTTTCTTAAGCCAAATATCTTGCTGCTATGCTGACTGAATTTATATGCGTACTATGTCAACAATGTGTAAAAATCTAAATTAACTTTTTTTCATTATTTCTTCAGGACTGCTTGAATTTTAACAGCACAATAATGAGTTGTTAATTTAATGTTTTTTGCTCTGACTGTGCGCATTTCATATTCCACAGTTAGACATTTGTTTCAGCAATTATCCTTTGTACTCCTACATCATTTATAACAACTGTTTGTCTTCATTTAACCACATAAACGTCTACTTAAATGCACAAGGCAATTTTTTTTTTTTTTTTCTTCTTATCGTTGTCTAACTGTTTTTCATGCATCCCAGTGAAGAATTTTATACGTGGAAGCGTAGTTTTTGAGTTACCAAGGCAATCATTTAGATCGCGCGTGAGTGATAGTTTTTTCTGTGGAAATTATTCCAGAAGCAACATTTACCATGCTTTAATATCATACATTTACAATGCAAGTTGCGAAAAAAAGGTTTATCGAATCATAAAGCATTAAAAGTTCGAATCATAAAGCACTTAAAAATGTCAAAGAATTTTTTTCTTTTTTCGATTTAATCTTCTGGAAGACTTATGAATTCAACAACTGACAGATGAAAAATTTAATAATCTACCAAATGTTGACTGGGATATTTTCTGCCTTTGTATGTGTGGTTTTTGGTTGTGCCATTAAATTCATACACTTTAGAAATTTCAAAAATGATACTACAGAAAAATTATGATAATTTGTGCATACATTAAAAAAGTTTAAAAGAAATATTAGTCTTGTGACTACTTTGTTTACATTCATTTAAAAATAATTTGATATTAATATTTTTTGTTTAAGACAGAATTTCATTAAAATCAGCAATATTAAACATCTATTTTTTTTTGCATTATTAGTGTCTTTACAATTCCCACAACATTAAAGTGAATGTCTACTGTCTCTATCTTCTAAATTACTATGCAAACTTTTTATCAAAAATATTTAAATAGTAGATATGAAAACGACGACTAAAAGAAATAATAGCTTAAGTCAACTTATATCAATTGGTATTGAAGGCAATTTTCTATTAGTTCCTAGTGAAATTTGCTCTCTCTCCGTTCTTAGGCTTTATTAAAACGAAAGAAAAACTTCATATAAGTAATACTAATGGAAGATTCGCCTAATTTTCATTTGCCTTATGTCAAGTTAAGCTGTTTTTCTTTTATATCTTAGTAGCATGTTGACTTTTTAAAATACTTTTTATTCAATGATTATATTTTAGTATTTTAACTAGGAAAAATATTTACATACATGTGACAGATGCATTTTTTATGCTTAGATTGTTGCATAGATACTAAAAACCCAAAATAGAATAAAATAAATAAATAAAAGCAGATGAACAAGGAATAAATTAAATACTCAAAGAAAGTGTTTGCCGTCCTTAGCACAGTGCGTTGAAATGAGGGAAAGATAAAGTTGAGGTTAAAATTTGTTCATGGAAAATATCGATTCTACAAATAGCAGTTATAGATTACTTAGTTAAGCGATATCTAATGTTAAACGGATAACCATAAGCTACAAAAGAAAATATCACCCTGAATGACAAATACGATTGAAAACAGCCAACTGATAGGGCTGAACTTTTCGAACCACAAAATGGACAAACGCTTACATGGGGTTAAGTATATCAAAAACTTCCAATTTGATAAATTTTATGCATTGATTTTCGAACCATCAAATTTTGGCGCGGGATTTTTAAGAGAATATCCGAGAGCGCTTCATGTCAGTTTAATATGAATATAACACTCGTTTCTCTCTATCTCGGCTTGTTTTTGTGATATAAGAGGTTGAAAATGTTGAGACTTTTCAACCTCTAAAACTTCTTTTGTTGGATGTTCCATTAAGTCAAATCAAATAAATTTGTTCAGCCAAGGCATGAGTAAGAAGCTATTGTTCAACAGATGAGTTTCTAATAGGAAATCTGAAAATCACTCAAATGAAGTTGTCTCTAATATTAGTCTTCCTCTCAATATGCACAAATATTTTACTCAAAAAATGAATGTGGCTTATCGGAGGCGAATGGAGACAAACTTTTACGGCGTATGCATTTTTAATATTGGAAGTCTCTAAAATGTAGTTGTCTCTGATAAAACTTTGAACGATTTTGTCTACAAAAGTTTTTTAACTATCAGTTAACTATAAAAAGCACCAAATATTTATACAAAAACTTTAAATTTACAAAGCCAAACAAATTTTTGCTTCCTTAAAAATGAAGGAAATTAAAATTCTTAGCTAAAACTGCATTTCTGTCATATTATTTTTAATTTCTTACAATACTTCAGAGACATATTATAGCCATGAACTATAACTTTATTACATTGTCTTCAATGTCAAAACTTTATCTATAACATTTAATGAGAAAAATCTCATTTAACATAACAAAACTTAACTTAAAAATACTTTTCCCAAAAATATTTACGTTTTATTTTACTTTCTATTGACACAACATCGTTGTCGTTTTCATTGTGTCGAACATCATATTTATTTACTGCAATGTCTTGTAACTCAACTCTGTACATAAAACCAACTCTTTTTGAGCAAAAAAAAAAATGTTGTCTACACTTAGGCGACAACCCATGTCAATAACGCACGCCCGCAAAGCCACAAATAAAAGTGAACAAAAACCACAAGTATTTTTTTTCTTTGGTTACAAAACTACAATATATATGTATATGTTTGCTTCATGTTCTAGAAAATATCAACACGTATTTTTTATATTTTCTCAACTACTTCTTTGCATCGTTGTTCAGTTTTGATCTTTCTTTGGGGGTACGCAAAAAGAAAAAAGGAAACTTTTGTGAAACTTAAACTAAAACTTTCAAATGTACAAAAAAGTTGTAGAAGAAAAAAAAAATCGATTTCTAGCACAATATTTAAACTGATCAAAGTTTGTGTAGGTAATTTGTACACACATATGTATGGTACATATGTAATTTAGTTAGTCTGCTTGTCAAACAATCTTTGTGTAACTTTAAACCTGCGTTCCCATAAATATGTATGCATTTATGATTTATTGTGCATGCGCCTAAGAAAGTTTCTGACAAAAAAATGGGGCGTGGTTCCTCCCATATTAAAATTTATAAAAGAATTAGTTTATGCATCAGAGAAAGAAATATTCACACCATAGGTCGGTTATGTGCTCGAGAAGGCAGAAGTGTTTTTTATCCCAGTAGGGGCGCTGGATCGATATAACCTAGGGTTGCTCGAAAAGGTTTATGTATTTTTTTGGGTTCTTATTACAGTTTAGTTTTGAAAAATGGGCGCAGCCACGCCTCTCATATAAGATCAAAATCAAATTCAACATATCTCATCGCTAGTTGACGCAGATGATTGAGACTTGATACATATAAAAAGTTATGAACAAAAGTAAGTTTCAATGTGAAAAAATGGGTGGCACCACACCTCTCATAAGACTGCACTTCTATTAAAAACTTTCACTAAAAAATTTAAGAGTTTCATGGGAAACATCGCCACAAAACTTTTTTTTTAAATAAGTGCTCAGTGGTAAATAGGTTTGCAATAAACATTTTTTGTGGTAGCGGAAATCAAATCGCAGTTTCCTTAAACGTTAACTCAATCCCCTTTACCACTAAGCGTTTATTGCTAGTAGTATTCAAATTCCACTTCTACTCCGTTCGCGAAACATTCTCTCTTCCCCATTTATAATACCTGACCTAATAACAAGCTTAACGTAAGTGCAACACTCAAGCGTAAAGGGTGCTGCTTAAAATCACCCTCAATGTTAAAACTTGTAGCAAACAATATTAAGACTTCACTTTCCTGCTTACTTTCAATACAAGCACATTTTCTTGCTAACAAATAGGTTGGTATGTTGGCGAAACAAAATCACTATGAATAAAAACAAAAATAAATTTATAAAGAAGAAAAACTTTGTTTTCGTCCTTTGAAAATTAGCCTTTAGGTGTTCAAAGGATAATTAAAAGGAAAATGTTTAACGCAGCTTATATTAAATGCTGCTTTCATTTTAATGCAAGTTTACACAATCTACTACCGCATATAGCTAGTAGTTGGCTGTAGTAGATTTTCTTTTGTATACTTTAAGACAAAGGCGCGTGTGGCATGAAACAGACACATGCCTGCTAACGAAGACAAACAAATTGGCTTCAAAAATTTGTTTTTACGCCATAAGTCCCAAGAAAATAACTTTTTGCTTGAAAAATATAAAGAAATAATAAAAAAAAAAAAATTTCATTGCATATTTCTAGGGTTGCGTTGCCATATTAAGCTTAACGTGGATTGTGAGTCTAACAGTTTTTGGATTTCTTGTATTACCTAAAGGTAAGTTGAGCTTACATGGTAGTGGTATGCAAATTGGTTGTTGTTGTTTTTGTTGTAGCGTATGTTTTTAATGACTTTTACTTTGGTAGAAATCTTCTCTAACAATGATTTTTTCAGAATTTTCTGCTATCTCTATCTGGCTTAATTTGAACTTTTGTCTTTTTCATTCTTTCTTCCACACACACACACACACAGGTTATTATTTTAACAACACCGGACTGATGGCCTGTGAGCCTTTTTATAGCAAACCTTCGTATCGCATTTTGGCCACATGTGCACTTTACTTTCCCACCACAATGGTACTCATGTACTGCTATGGTTCCAGTTTTCATATGAGCCGTTTTAGGCTTAACGATCCGATGTTACCAATGGCTGGCGGCGGCGGCGGTGGTGGCACTCATCATCCACATCATCCGTTGTCATCGTCGACAACGTTACCAAATACACCGGTCATGAATCTTAGCATGGCCATGAGCATGGGTCTGGGTATGGCTGGCATGGGTGGACCATCGAATACGATAACAAAAAAGGTAAATGCGTTGATATGGCTAGATTTTGGTGATGAAAAGTTTTGGAAATTAATTACTCTCTATGTGAGATATCACAGCTGCGCGTGTTTTTTTTTTTGGAAATGCTTGAAACATATATTTTTTAGGAAAAATGTAGTACTTAAAAATAACTACTAAATGAGATGCAAGTTATTGGTTACGAAAATATACTATTAGTTTATATAGAAGGAAATCCACCTTCAAATATATATCGGAATTCGAATATTTAGAGATTGGTCATGATGGTTGAAGCTTTTTCAATACTAAATACTTTCTAATTACTGCCTACTGCAGTGTCTTCCAGATACTCGTACTATCTTAAAATCTCAGTAAAGTAAAAGTTAAATTATTGCCTTAAAGCATTTCTGCAATTCTTTTGAAATAGAAAATATACCGGTAGCAAATAATTTGCATATTTGTTACATTCCAACTGCATCTATTTCTAGCAAATGTTGACATCAAATTCAATTTTCTTTCAAATAAAAAAACCTGAACAAAATTCAAAAAAAAAAAAGAAAATAAAATCAAAAATCCAATTTAGAAAGCAAAGTAATAGTAGAAATTATGCTGCTTTCTGTCTTTTTTTATCACCTTTTTTTATCATTTATTTCATTTTCTTTCATAGATTGTTCCCATTCAAGAGAAACAATCAAATGGCACAACATCACGTTCCATGGCTGCCATTTCTTTGGGTTTCATTGTTATGGTCACACCCTGGACGATACAGGAAATTGTGACTGCTTGTACAGGCTCTAAGGTAAGTTCATTGTTTTTCTTTATGTTTTTGTTTTTAGTTTTTTTTTTTCGTCTTCTTCTTGTGATTTCTATTATCACATTTGATTGAAGAAAAAAATTGATGCCTGGATATAAAGTGTATGAAATATGAGAATTTTATTGATATTGCTTGTCTTAAATGATGTTTTCATTAAATACTCTGCATTGTTATTGCTCTTTTCAAATTAAATTTCTTGTATTTGCAGCTGCCTCCGTTTTTGGATTTTTTAGTCACATGGACCGCTTTGAGCAATAGTTTGTGGAATCCATTCATTTATTGGGTGCTTAATTCAAATTTTCGTCGTTTAAGTCGACATTTATTGCCGAATAGGGTAAGTTGAAAATATATGCGTATTAAAAATCTAGTTTACATTATATATTCGTTTCTTAAAAATTAAGATTTTCTGAAAGCGTTATAAGTAAAAAATCGGCAAAAAGCAAAAAACTGAAAAATCAGCTTAATTCATTGCGGAAAAAAATGTTAAAAGTTATAATGATTCCAAATTTTTAGCAGTGTTGCTACTAAAAAAAGAATTTCCGTAGCTAAAGTCGATATTAAGGTAAATATTTTAATACCCTACACTCAGGTTATAAGCACTTTGTCAATTCGTTTTTAACGCATAAAAGGGGGTGTGGCTGGTATAGAAAATTATATATATATAGCCATGTTCGTGTATATGCCCTTCGGTCTATCAGTCTGTCTGCCTCTCTATCTGTCTGTTTGCCTGTCTTTCTGTCTGTGTATGTGTTTGCCTGTGGCAAGCACGATTACAAAATATCCAAGTAAGATAATTAAATGAAATTCGGTGCGCATGCCACACTTTCATACAAAGTTCTGTGGATTGAAAATATGCGAAATCTGTATACGAGCACACCTACCACCAACACAAGTTAAATATTCAAAACGCTATATTTGATGTAGTGCAACCAAAATTCTCGTAAATACTACAAATAACTAAAAAAATCTCTAGACAAAAAATTGTCGACAAAAGGGCGTGGTATCTCCTATACAAGCAAAAACTTCAAAACGCCATACTGACAGAATTATAAGAGGTAATGAAAATTAATTTCACTCAAACAGCAGCAATAGTTCAGAAGATCTCTGGAAAAATACTAGATCAATTGCGGCAACGAGGCGTGGCACCTCCCTTAGAGGCAAACAAAAAAAAAATCTATATAGTAAATAGTTATGCAGCAAAATTGCACACAAATGTAAGGAAGAGTATTTTGACAAGAGGGTGTAGAACGTCCCGCACATTATAAGCTTCTAAACCAGACCCGGATTTACCTTAGAGGCACACTAGGCCAGTGGCTAGGGCGATATGATTCTAGGGGCGGAAAATATTTGGAACTTTGAAAATTTTTTTACACTGGGTGAAAAAAGTGGGAAGTGGGAATACTTGGAATGTCGCCCCCTAAAAAATGTTGACAAGCAAAAAAAAGAAAAAAGGTCATCACTTTTGATATTAGAAATTTTTTTCCATATTCACCAGTGAAGAAGGGCGGCAATTTATGAATGGCCTAAGGGCAGCAAATTTCTAAATCTGGATTTGTTCAAAATGCTATACAGAAAACTAAATATTTAAGTGTTGTCAAGCTCGATGGGGATACGTATAGTGAAAACTATCCAGTGAAGAAATATTTATAAAAATTTAAAACTTTCGCATACTCTTACAATTAATGTGGGTGTAGAGTAGATAGGTATATAATATTCAACGAGACCAAAAATAATACCCTGGCTGGCTTATATTGTGTATAAGTCACAGATTTCTTTAAAAAAAAAGCCCACATAACTAAATGAGTTTTTTGAATAATTTTTCTGACCTTCACCTCATTGTCATCAATTCTAAAACTTTAAAAATTTTGCGTTTTTCTTTACCAAACTGATTAATCACTAAGGCTACTTTTTCAAAGCTTTCATTCGCATTACGACCTCATAGGAGGCACAAAAGTTATCACAAACAGCTCATTATTACTCAAAGGATGTTTCAGAACATAATCGTAGAAGGCGCAGATAACAATGATATAGATGAGCATACTCCTTAAGTTTCCTGCAAAGAGTCTTATATCAGTCATTTTTATGAGTTTGGCGTTGCTATATTTTGGATGTTATTTTTCTTTGAAATTTTGAGCTTGCTTTTATTTGGTTTTTATTTCATTAATCGTTATTGTCTACAGCCTGCAAAATGAATCACTGAAAATCGTATTTTTCTAGGACTTTCTGAATAAAATCAATAAAAGTCTAATAAACATACTATAAGAATCTGAAATGGATAATGATTGCAAAGATTTTTATTAAATGAAAAAGCTTAAAAACAATTTCTCCGAAATTAATAATGAGAAATAAGCGTTAACCAATTTATATCTAAAGCAAAGCAGCAAAAATAATTTGAGGTAGCAGGTATTGGCTTCATATTCAACCCAACTTTCCTAACATATCTACTTTCCTTAGTTTAATTTCATTTGATTTTATGCAGACATTATTAGTTTTTGTGGTTTTTGTTGCATGCATATTTTAATGAGCTTTTAAATCCATACTTCATGCCATATTAATTTACATATGTTGTTGTTGTTTCAGGCATAAGTTGTATATTTAGCATTTAGGCGTTGGTGTTGGTCTGATGCCAGCACGAATCAACTATTTAAATGAAATTGTAATGATATGAATTGGATAGGAGCTCAAGAAACTCTACTTTGGATAGGAGTAGGTATATCCGAATCAAATTTTTTTTTTTTTTTTCGGTATAAAATGACCAAACATACTAGCTCTCCCTGTAGAAGTATGACAATTAGACCTTCCTTACATATTTCTAAGTAGAAAACAAAAGAGTAGTTACATATATTCTCGCTGGGTGATAGCCGCAATATTATTTGCTTGGTGCTTTAGCCATTTATTGATTTTCTAATTGCAAAATAATTGAAATTAATTAAGTGTTTGGGGAAACGCGTCATTTAAATGAATTGTTGTTGATAATTGTTTTAACGTGTGACAGATTTTTTTATAAAAATTCCACTTTACAATTTCAATGGGTTGAGTACATTTTTGACATTATTAATGCTTATGAAATAAAAATAGCAAAAAGTATTGTGTACTACTCAACAAATGCTTAAGGAAGAACAAAAAAATCTATTAATTTGCATATTGAAATTTAATTAAATGAAGGGAGTAATCAATGCCAGCATTTTATATTGAAATTTAATGCATCTATTTTTAAAATTCACCCAACAGATTTTAAGCATACATACTACATATATCCATTTTATCGCTTTCAAAAGGGCAGAAGAAAATATTTTCTAAGATCCTTTAAAACATGCCATATTAATCTGTGACATCTGAGTTTAGAGAAAACAGAGATAGGATGGAGTTCATTCCATTTGTCAGTGTTATCGCACATATGGTATGGCGAGAAAATGTGCATTGAATAAAAAATAAGCTACTTTTCTGAAGAAGCAAATAACTAAAAATATTTTCTTTGTTTTCGTTTTTGGAACAGATCATAATTTAATATATTTTTTTGCTGAGCTTCCTGTTCAGTACTTTTAGTGCAAGAAACACAAAAAAAAATACAAGCAAGTAAAAGCAGCTAGTTGCTTATTTTTTCATGAATGCATATTACGCTTGTAATTTATTTTGAGTTTTTTTGCACTAAAATTACTGAACAGGAAGCTCAGTAAAAAGTAATATAAAAAATATTTTCATTTTTAAGTTTGTTACCCTTATAAAAAAATCAATTTGGAATGTACAACTTAAAATTATATTGCAATGTATTGGACAAGAAAATAATTTATAAACTTTAATTATTTTACTGAACTTACTGTTCAGTGCAGTTTTCGATAACACAAAAAAAAATTGCAACGGCAAAACAGCGAAAAAAGCGGTTAAAAGTAGTTAGATTAGTTTCATTCATTGCTAAATGAAATCATCAGTGAACTTAGAGCCGCTTAGTGAGAATTTCTAAGCCAAATATGTCTCCCTTTTATCATGGATTTGTTGAGAACTCAAGTAAATAGTAAAACAAAATATAGCAAAAACATTGCTAGCTCAAATAGACTCCAACAAATATTGACTACCGTTCTCAGTTTTCAAGAAAAGTCAAAACAAAAGTCGCCACCGTTACTAGTGAACTTTCTTTCAAATTTATTTCAACGCTGTAAATATGTACAAACAAAAAGTGTTTATAACTACAACAACAATAACAACAATATAAATTATTATAGTTTACAACTCATAATAGTAAAAGCATGAAAACCTCAAAATAAACGGAAACTATGGCAGTCAGCTTCAATTGAAGTAAAAGTAAAGCTTTAGATGATTCTAAGTAAAAGTTATGAGTTTTTTTTTTTTTTTTGTGCTCCGACTTAAGTGCTTGGCCGACTTTTTGTGGCCAGCCGTGGTCATGCTTTTTAACTGCTCTTTCTCTCTTTGGTGGTAATTTTTCTTTTATTTCCTTTTATACTGGTTTCCTTTGCAAGGGGTTTCAATTTCTGGCCTACTTTCAATTTTCTAAAGCATTCAAGTTGAATGATTTACTTCCGTAATTTATGAAAGAATCTAAAATATTTTACACTTTTGACCCGATAAAATGTTGCAAGGAAACATTGTAGCAAGTAGTTTTAAGATGGCAAAGAAAGTAGCAATAAGATAAATTAAGACAAAAGGGCTACAGAAAACAATTGGAGCATAAAAATAGTATCGATGTGATTTGAGCAATAAAATGAGTTGGATAATAAGGATAATAAGTAGTCTCTTTTGGTAGGTTGATTAACAAAAAGCTTAAAAGTTGCTGCACTGTTGTTAATGACATTTTACTACAGTTTCAAATCATTAAAATCTCAGTAGAAGAAGAAGAACATTTTTTAGATGATTAGCAGCTTGATTATACAAAGTATGTATATCTTTACAGATATATTTGGTATGAAATTGATATTATCATTTCAAAAATTAATATTGAGATTCATTTAGCAAAGTCTCATACGACAAAACATAGCTTTTTTATTAAAACATTTGGCCAATATTCAATATTTTTTTTTTATTGATTGAAGCATTAACAAATTTTTTGAAAGACAGAGACCATTAGCGTCATATCAATTGATATTTCCACTCATTTGCCTTTAATTTGCGATAAAAATTAAAGCAAAAAAAAGTTTTCTTTGCTACAAAAACTCCCGGTGACGTTTCATTTCTGTTGAAAATTCATTATCAACCTTTTTCAATAAGTGCTATGAAATTTATGCTGACATGTTCTAACTTATAATACGCAAAACGTTTATCTTTCACATATTTAAGTTCAGTTTCCATCTTTTTCTTTTTCATCTCTTTGCAGTGCTTCCCCACCGAAGGTACACCGCCAGAAGAGCACAAATCACCCTGCTGCCGCCTAAACTCTGACTGTGACATTACTACACTGCCGATGCCACCTGAACCGCCTACATCACGACCACCAACGCATTCCAGCGGCGGTGGCCTTGTTGGTGGCTCTGTACTCGGTATATGTGCGCGTGCTCGTGCCAATAGTTTAAGTCGTAGTGCCTCGCAACAAATACGTGGCACTGGCGCCAGCAGCAGTCATCAACATCATGGACACAGTCATCAACATCATCACGGTGGCTATAGTATGGTCCGGCCAGATATTGAAGGACTCTCTGAAAAGTATTGGGGTGAAATACTTGAACGCACTGTTAGTTCTGGGAGTTTGCATGCATTGCAAAAAACATTTCCACATCATCATCATCTTCATTATCAGCATCATTATCCGCAGTATGTTAGTAGTAGTGGTGGTGGTGGTGGTGGTGGTTGTAGTGGTGCTGCCACAACAACAACAATGACAACTTCATTTAGTAAAAACAGCGATCTCAATTCAACCATATCCGAACATGCGGCCAGCGAACATGATGGCAGCAGCAGTGGTGGTGTTGGTGTTGGTGGTGGTGGTGGTGGTGGCACCGTCATCAACGATCTCAATAAATTCTCCAACTCAGAACCAAAATTGTGCGAACACTTCATCAACTATCATCATGATGCAAATTGTGCGAAAAATAAATGTGCACTTAGTGGTGGCACTACAACTACTGCTGCTGGTGCTGGTGCTGGTGCTGCTGTGGAAACACATGCGGTAACTGATTCTAAAATCGGACGCAATATACCAGATATATAGTACGCAGAAGATGTAATTTTAGCAAATAACCAAATAAAACGTTTTACCAACACTAACATGCGCGATTATTGTAGCAGTGTTGCTAACGCGTTGACATTTACCCATTCTGCTGCAGCAGCAGCAACAACTAAAAAACCAACAACAACACGTGCTGCTTGTCATAGTCCACCACCACCAAATGTTGTTGCCATACCATTGGCCGAATATAGAAAGTAAAGTGATTTAAAGTTTTGCTAACGTGCGTGCTATTAAGCGCACAACTCAACAACTTTTTTTTGACGTGAACTTTGACGTGGTTGACACTAATGTTGTCTGGTTTTCACGATGTTAGTTTGTTTCTATGTGTATGTATCTAAATGTATCGTATGTATGTGTAAGTGCAAATGTACATGTAGGTTTTTCATGTCATTGTCAGTGTATGCTATAGACGTAATTGTATACTTTAAGCGAATTTTCTATTGTAGTAAAAAGTATTAAATTATTTAACAAAAATTGACATGACCGTCATTAATTTGATACTACTTTTAGTTGAAACAAAATTTTTAATTAAAAAACATGACAATTAATTTTTTTAAACTTATTTTTATTAATTTATTACTTACTGTTCATTACAGTATGTGTAAAGCATAAAAAATATCAGATCAAAAATTTTAATCTCAAAAAGCGGCAGGTTTCATTTTCGCTACAATATAGTCCTCAGTGACCCTTATAAATTGATGCAGTAAGCAATTCCCAAAATTGCTTATTTTTCCTTTTTTATGGATGTGCTTAGAACCTTTTGGATGGATATGCTTAGAAACTCAACGCAAAGCTTTGTTCATATTTTTCGCAGAAATATTTTCTGTTCTTACTGCAATGTGACGCTTTTCTTGCTATGGTTCTTAAAACGTTTATATAAAAGTTATAAGGCAAAAACGCAAACATGGAAGCTTTTCTGCTGTTTACTTGTTATGACAGTAAGCTCATTAAAATATGATTATAATTGGATTATTTTTCTTTCAGACATAATAATATGCAGTAAAGAATTTTAAAATATCCTGGATTTCCACTCGTGTTTTGGTCAAATATTTCTCTTAAATGAGTGTCAACCCCTATTTGGAGCAAGATTCAACAAAGCCACTCTATATATTCTATTTCGGCTCTTCAAGCTCAATCATTTGGAAGACATTTCAAGCTGTCTTTATTAAAAAAATTTTACCCAAAAACCGATGTAAACCCAAGTTTGAGACAGGATTTAACAATGCAACCTTATATATTCTATAAAGCTCTTCAAGTTCTATCATTTGGCATACATTTGAAAATCCAATCTTATAAGCTTTTACTAAAATGTCCAAATTTCGGACATTTTTGGGCATCTTGGCAAAGAAGCTCGATTTGGTTCATTTCACTAAAATGCATCACTATCTTCGCTGTACATACCATCTTGTAGTCTTATATACGCGACTTTTCTACAGCGGACCTTCCTTTTAATACTTTTCGAACTATTCGACCTTTTTGAACTTTTATCAATATGATCGAGTACTAGTCGATAGTGGCGCTAGTTCTTGAACTGAGTGGAGAGCGATAAACTAATTCAGCAGTAAAATTTTTCCAGTTTTATGTTCAGTTGCGCCTTGTTAATAAATTTAGATTTTTATAACATAAAAAAATTTTTGCATTTGAAAATTAATGCTCTTTATGATGAAATAAAAATAAATGTTAAAAATGTTATAAGTTTTTAATTAATTTAATTATCAACGCACAATATTTTGATGGTTTCTTGAAGAAAACTAATATAATATCTGAAAAAGAATTTTTATAAAACAATAGCTAAGACATGTTTAAAACTTTGCTAAATATACAGCTTGATTGTATTACAGTTCTTTTAAATCAATATATATATATCTTATAAATATAAGTAGGCAAGTAATATTAGCAATAAAATAATTTAAAAACTAAGTTTAATTTTGGAGTATCATATTATTCTGGCATTTACTGATGTTGACTAAAAATGTGAAGGTAAGTTATTTGAAATAATTATGTAGCTTCCATAACTATTTATCTATCTTTTTATTACTATATACGTCACTGTTTACCAAAATTCGATAAGAAAATGCAAATGAGTATTTGTCATATAGTATACAGTATAGTATGAGTAAAAAACGTGTTGGATTCTTAAGAGAATACCAATTACATGCAAATACCGCCTATGGTTTTTTGTCGTGGACTGAATATTCAACTAAAAAACTGCAGTCAAGTAGCTTACCTTTGAAACATTGTGTTAAAAAATCAGTCAACAATATGACCTGAAACTCACTCTCAAAAAAGTCTTTTACATAAAAAACCAATATATTTCAGATTTTTTTTCGAACTTCAAATAATTGTTAACACTAACACTTAAGCAATATTTTATGTTCACATATTTTACTAAAAACCTAAATGAAATTGAAAATGTGTAAATTAAAAAAAAAAATATGCTTTTTATATATAACACTTTGAGAGCAATGATGGTGGACTTTTCAAAGGATTGCTTTTATATTTGAATGTAGGTATAAAAAAACAAGCCAAAAACTATGCAGCATAAAAATGTTCTAGGTACTACAAAATGTTAAACAAAAAACTACAAATAATCATATTGCAATTTAATTAAAAACTTAGTCAAAGTTCTTTGACAAGAATTTCCAAAGAAAATAAAGACAAAGCTGACAGCAGTTTTCACTGCAGTCTACTCAAGCTAATTTTCGTCAGAAATAAAAAAAAAATACTTTTCTTAAGGCAGCTACGAAGTCAATATCCTGTAACAGCAACAATAATAAGAACAATTTTAGCTAACCGCGCTAATTATAGGTAAAATGCAGCAGTGCATGAAATTAAAGGCGAACCAACGTGAAATTTAGAACTGAACAGCGTGCGGGCAATAATGAAAATTACATTTTTAAAATGTATGGTTATTTTAAATGCTGTAATTAAATGTGTGCTATGAATTTTAAAGCAGTAGCATAATTTTAGGCGTCCTTAAAATAATTCATGAAAAAGATATTAGCAAACTTGAGTCTTAAACTTTTGCACAGCAGTGCTTATTTCATAAATTTTAACATAAATACTTTTCTAATTATATGCATTAATTTGAATAAAATATCACCAGCTGCTAATTTTTTCATTAGAGACCGACATCTTTATCTTTTACTTTTTAAAATAATTTTCCTTAAATAAAAACTCAAGGCAAAGGCTTTTACCTGCATTTCATGCTTTGCTGTTTTTTATTATTCGCACTTGTATGCAAATAATTTATGAGATTAAATCTTTTTTTGCATAATTTAAGTTGTTTGAAGGCGCAAAACGTATGCAACTGCAGCTGTTTTTTTATAGGGTAAACATTGAAATTGCCTTTGGTATACTCGAAGTTCATTTTTATTTTTGGTATGAGACAAATATATTTTAATAAAATTGTGCATTGTTTTCATACAAGCGACTTAATGAAATACTCTGAATTTTAGAATAATAATTAAAACTTTTAAAATTTTAGGCTTATCTGACTTCAATCATTAAAAATTTATTTAAAACAAAAATTTCTGTTTTAATGTACAACGCATTTAAGCTATAATTTCCTTTGTTATTTGAATACCTTCATTTGAATACTCATATTATCCTTTGCTAAAACAATTCCTTTACTTCTTACGAAATTTTGTAAGCAGAATTCTTAAGTAGATTCTGAATATCTGGTTACATTCTTAATAAAATCCTTAGCAGCATTGTTTAAAGGAAATTAAATTCAAAAATTTCAACACATGTTACACATAAAATTGTATTATTAAGTGTACACAATTTTCTCTTGCATAATTGAAAGTCATTTAATGAAAATATAAAATTTTGATGTCTGCCAAAATAGTGCATATGCAACCACATACATACATAAAGCTGAGTGGGTGTGCATAATTTAAGAGTGAAATAAACTTAGAAATGTTGCAACTTTAAGTTCAAAAAATTTTTTCACATTAAATACAAATAGAAATTGCAAAAGCAATGAAATTTTGCAGAAGCTCAAGAGTTCATTCGTCATGCACAACATGTCGTATGATTAACATTTAATAAATAGTTAAGGGCTTTGCAAATAATACGAAAATTTTTTTAAGTTTTTATAGAAAAAAATTCATAACTTTTACACACTTATCGACCTCTGAGAATTTATTCCCCTGGAACTCTGCAACATTTTTTCTATTTTTTTTTTTTGAGCTTTGAAATATAAGCAATATCTTTTTAAATTGTGAATCATAGACTCTTTGTCTGCTATAGTTTAATTTCAAGTAGGTACCAAATCCAATTAGAGCGTGTGTAAATAAAATTACATATTTAAAGCTATAAATCAATTAATTAGAAGTCTTTAAAAATTTTATTGCAATATGATATTTTAAATACCAAAAGACAACTCACAATTTGCCTAAAGCAATGTTGTATATTGTTGTCATGTAGTGCAATGAAGTCGCAATTTATATTAAATAATTACTTGTCTTTAAATTTCCTTTTAGCATCATCATAAAAATAAATAGCTACATATGTATGTTTATTTATTATATTTACAATTTTCCAATAAGTCGTCATTGCAATAGCAATTATGTCCGTTGCATTGCAATTTTATTGCATAGTTTTAGGCAAATATTCATATAAACAGCAGTTTTCTTAAATTGATCACCATAACATTTGGTATTTTTGCTCATTTTAATGATAATATTTTTAATTTAATATTGACGCACCAAACATATTGAACCACATAGCGTTAAAAATATAATTTTTTAAATAATTTCTAAACTTTTATGAAAAATTTTATATAGCCTCAAAATATGAAATCAAAAGATTCCTCAAAATTTGAATAACATTTTAAAATACAGAGCACTTTCAGTATCATACATAAGCTTTTGAAAACAGACATAGCATATACTATCACGTTGTAAGTCATTGGAAATAATTTATTTCAAAATAGTTCTTTACTTATATTTTTTAACTAGCAGGAGGTGAACTCGAGAAAGAAGCACCCATAGACATACAGTACAGTTTATTCTTTTGTTTCGTGTTTAAAATTGTTTATAATACAGAAAAATTCTATTACTTTATGTAACCATTGCATTAGTTTTTCTTTCTATTTTATAATAATTTTCAATTTTTCTTAGTTTGTTATATGAATTTTGAAAAATCAAAATAATTTTAAAAAAAATACAATGCAACATAAAATATACACTCTGCTATTGTCAACATGAATCAAAACTTTGTTTATAAAGCTAATATAAACATACAAACTATTTGCCATGCATATTTTATAAGAGACGTATCGTATCCATTGTGTACGCCAGGTTATGCATTATATATGAAATGAAACCAAGTATCAATGGAGACTTCAATTTTGAATAGATTTTCAAAACTTTTACTATAACTGCTTTGCTTTCATTACACAGGCACATAAAAAAAAAATCTAGTGACCTAAAGGGTAGACCACAATATAGCCACATTTTCGAGGTCACTGAATCCGAATATGACCTTCAAAAATGGTTGCAATTGCCAGTTTTCCCGCTACCACCCCTTACCACCCTCTTGGGGGTCGAAATTCAAATTGGCATACAAAGCATTTCTACGTTTCTTCGCATTCTAAAACCGAAAATGATAACAAAAAATAAGTTCGACCTTTTCATCAACCCCTAGGGTCCCTTTATTACCTCTAAAAAGGAGGTCAAACTTCAATTTTCATGCAAAATTGAGATGGATGTGCATTTTTATGTTTTTTGGGGTACGGGAACCGAAAATCACAACGAAAAATAGATTTGACCTTCTCATCACCACCTAGCACTCCTTTATTTTTTCTTTTTTTTTCATTAAAATTCAAGTTTCAACCCCTTTCTAGGGGTAGTGAAGGGGTGCTAGGGGGTGATGGAAGCATCGAACTTATTTTTTGTTATCATTTTCAGTTTTAGCATGCGAAGAAACGTAGAAATGCACATCCATTTTAACTTTGTATGCCAATTTGAATTTCGACCCCCAAGGGGGTGGTAAGGGGGTGGTAGCGGAAAAACTAGCAATTGAAAACTTGTTGAAGGTCATATTCGGATTCAGCGACCTCGAAAATGTAGGGGTACAGGCAGGCTCGGATTTTGAAATTTCCCGCCCCTAGGCAGTATTCTAAGGACTACATTCTCCTTTAAATATGCTAGAAATCCTAACAGATTTCATGGAAATTTTACTGCGATTTTGTTTTTAGAAAAATGGGGGTACTTATACCCTTACTGACAAGCTTTTAAATTTATGTCTATTCCAACATACAGACAGTGTTACTTCTAAAAAGGTAGAAAAAGTGGCTCAAACCTAAGCTATAACTTTTTTTTGAAAATATTCTATAAGAAAACTTAACTTAAACTTAAAAATTGTGTAAAAATAGATTAATAAGAATGTATAACCGAGAAAAGCTCTCAAGAAATTTGCACAATTTTGATTTCATTTCGGTGGTTAAAATTTTATTAAAGAATGTGAAAAAAAATGAAGATTCAAACTTTATATAATACATTTAAAATAACACATTACTTTATGTTAAATAAGTAAGCGAAACAAAAATATATTTTATATAAAAACCAAGTAATAAATAAAATGTATTCGTAAAGTCTTTGTGCTCAGCCATTCCAAAAAAAAATTCACAAACTTAGAGATGTTGTGTTCTACGAATTGCTTGAAATAGAGGCAGTTCATTTGTTTTAATTAAAAAAAAAATTAAGACTTAACAGTTTAGGAAAAATCTGTATTTTGACCTGCAGGTTATCTGCTAAATACATGATGATTTCATGTTTTTACATAAGTCTAGGCAGCGCGAGACATCCACTCGCGTTCATTGTTCAAAAACACACAAAATCCATTTTCGTTCCATTAAAAATAAAGAAACTTGATTAAAGACAAAGTATGACGAAATTTTTACATTAAAACAGCTAAGCATAATACTTTTATTAAAAAGATCATGAAAGTAACTTTCAATGGTTAAGTTTACCAAGATCTGATCTTTAAAACATTTTTATTTCAGTCAAATTGAAAATTGAACAGAATTAGAGGTATCATCGTGGAAGTTTTGCTCAAATCAAGTTTTTTTTAATCAAAACAAATCATACGCCTCAATTTCAAGCAGTTCGAAGAATATGATTTAATTGAGTTCAGAAAATTAACTGAAATGGCTGTATTGTGAATTAGCAGCAATAAATTATTTTAAATTAGCATTATAACATTTTTGCAACAGCAATCAAAATTAAACACTTTAAATTTCAAAATGGACTTTTAGATAGTTAGCTGAAACTTAAATATAAATAAAAGTAGTTATGTGTATTAGGTAATTTACTTTAAAAATAGTAGCAATAAGTGGAAATCAACAGCATAAAAAAAGCTGTAGGAAAAAAACTTTAGTATGTACTTGTATATAATTAAAATAAATTAATATGTGAAATATCAAACTTAAGTGAATATTAATGAGAGAAAAATCAAACCAATAAAAATAAAAGATCATTAAAAAAATTAATGCGAATAAAAAAAATCAGTAAAAGATGAGTTCCTTTTTTTTTGTGTATAATTGAAACTTAATTGGTGGCAGTAATCTTGAAAAGCATTTTAAAAGGAAAATTAAAAATCAATCAAAAAAATTAAAAAAAAAAAAACATCAGATTACGTAAAAGTTGTTCTTTTTCATTTCATTTTTTTTTTTGCAGCATACTTATTGGCGCTTCAATTGTGAAGCTATTGAAGCGTGTAATTTAATACATCCATCTCACACGTTGACAGTTTTCAATGTGTATTAAATTTGTACAGAGTAAATTAAATTGAATTTTAATTGAATTTAATATGTGTGTCACGGTACGGCAGTTGAGTGAACTTTCAAACGAAGGCATGAAACTGAATGTTTCATAATTTTAGTGAAACAAAATATTGAAATTTTTTAAGTTTTACTTTGCAACACAGTGAGTCAGATTTAAGCATAATCTTTGAGCCTTTTTTACAGCATAAATAAGCTCAAAAAATCTCAACAAAAAATATTGCTGCACTTTGACAATAATTTTTTCCGCTGTCAACAAAACCAATGTGAGAAACTACTACTGACACAAACAATAATGCAAAGATTTTTCTTTTCAACGCATTGGCTTACACCTTCTTTGCCACAAGTTAATCTTTTCTAACAAGCTAACTTCATTATCCTGTCAATGCAATCGTAAAACTCTTTTTTGTGCTTGCCATCCCAAAAACACTTTCTCTGCGTTGCTTAAATTTTGTGAACTTTTTAATGCCATAGGGGTTAAGGTTTTTTAAGACGACACTCTCAAGTGTACGCATAAACATTAGGGTGGTTATCCAGTGAAATTTTTGTAATCGAATACTTAGATGTCTCCCATACAGATGCCTTTTCATACAAAAGTATATGAGAATATCATAATTTTTGCTTGAAGTGTTACAAGGCATTAACTCGATTAATATCAAAGTAAAAGCTTTGAACTTCAATTTTTAATTTGAAAGTCTGTAGTTTGGATAATAATTTAGTTAGAGAAATTTGTCTAGAAACAATTGCAAAGAACAATATATTTTTTAAAAAATGATAGCCACTGCAACCTTATATCTGAAAATTCGGCTCTGATTTGCTCACGCGGTCTTGGGCGAGAACTAAATATTCAAATTCAGAAATCACTTAGGAGGTGGATTTAACTCTATTTAAATATATACTAAACAACTATCATGTGAAATGTTGAAAAATAAAATTTTTTCAAAAAAATTAACCCTGAAATACATAGCAAGGCAACGCAATAACAGCAAATACACATTGACACACTAACACTTATGTAGACACACATATACACAAAGACTAGTAAATATCGATGTGCTCGGTAGCTTGAATGTCGCCTAAATCCGCTTAAGATATCTCGTACATAACCCATAGATATCAGCATTTTAAAGTTGGCGGCGACATTTTAGCGATTTATGCACCAACAGAAAAAAATAAAATGCCAAAATAAAGAAATAGCAAAACGGAATAGAAAAATTTATAAGGCAAAATGTTGTAAAATAATAAGTTAGTCAATGCAATATATAAAACCTAGTTTAATATAGGTCACACTCTGTTTGCAAGCTTCTAACTGCCTGACGATTGGCTTGAGAGCTTATTTATTATAAATCTGTTAAAAAATATTTCTCATCCTTTCTTAAAGTTACATCGGAATCATTATTTCTAAAAGCATTCAAATCAAATTAAAGAGACCGCTGTAAAACAACAATTCGAATTCCGTACAATGCAGCAAGTTCCGTATTAAAATTTCATTGCATATATCTAAGCATAAAAGTCAATATTTTTTCGTAGCAAAACTAAATTTGCCAGAAAAGTTTTTTTACCGGTAACATATTCAAATAAAATAATTTTAAATTATTACAAAAAAATAGAAAATTAAATTTAAGTAGCAGGCAAAAATTTTTTTTTCCAATATGACGAAATAAGTTACATTTACCTTACTTAAGTCAAACAAATGCATCAGTAAAAGTGTAATGGAAAAAAAACTGTCTCATGCTGCGAGCAACGATTGCACTTTCGCTGATGCTACCAAAAAAGAGCAACACAAATACAAACAAATATGAACCAAACTGAACCATGCAATATTGGCTGAACTCCAGTAAAAATTTTCGGAGCGTTTCAGTCAACCAAAATAATAGCGGACTAAGGAGCGTGCAGTGTGAAAAAAGAAGAACGAACAAATATTTATAAAAATGCTGCCATAAAAACTTGGCTTACATTTTACTGTTCACTGTATATGGGTAGATTTCTGTAATAAAACGCATAAAAATTCATTTATGTGAATGCATTCAAAGGTTATATCTCTGTTGTTTTTAATCTGCTAGCGCCGCCTGTATTGTTGGATTTATATTTTATGGCATATTTGTTAACAAAGAAGTTTATTCAATTAAGTTGCTTTCATAACATAATCTCAACAAAATCGCGCTAACGAATAAAATTTAATATTTATTTAAATAATTATTCCAGGAGTGGTACGTGTTTCCAGGTTTTATTAGATATTGTAGTAGTAATATACAGTAGAGATATTTATTTATGCCAACTACTAAATTTCATTGGCACTCAAATTTAGTATTCCATATTTGGGTACCTATAACATATTTAATTACTTAACGCTATTTAAAGAGATGTAAAAGAACTCATACATTTTGGCGATATCCTGCAACGGTTAGAGAAAAGTTATCATATATAGAACAGATTTCAATGATACTCAAATTAAGTATTTAGTATTCCATATTTGGTTAGCAATGCTATTTAATGAGTTTCTGAAGAATGCGCACATTTTAGCAAAACTTTGCTTCAGAGAAAAGTTGCTACGTAAATACAGAATACTTTATTTTCTCAAAATAAATCTCTTGAAAGGAATTTAACAAAAATTAAAAATTTTTAATGTTAAACAAATTAAATAGTAGAGAACGATAATAAAAAGTAATATGCAAACATTAAATAATTATCCAATTATGGAATACTGAATTAAAGCATCACAAAACAAATTTCTATTCGACCGTATCCATATTCAGTATTCCAGTTTCCACTATTTTTTTTTTTTTTTCATAAAAAAAGGCCCTATTTACTTGTACAACCAGCCTATACAATTTTGGTAATCGATTTTTCTCAATGGTTTTTTCTCTGCTTTTTTTTTGTAATTTCAGTGTGTGTGTGTGTTTTTATTTTGCATGCCTGCAGCTATTAAATTTTCAATCTTCATTCGATTTTTTAAATCTTTCAGTTTTGTTGTTGTACGAGCTTGTAAAGTAACATAGCAGCAGAAAATGCACTAAAATTTTGTATGGTATGCCTTTTTTGTTCTTTTCATTGTCTTAAACGATTTTCGCTCTAAGCCAAAAAATAGGCAGCAGACATTGTGTCTGATCGCATGCTTATTTATGTAAGTGGGCGAAATATGTGTAGGTTTTATTTTATGTTATATTTATATTATGTTAATATTGATATGGGTGTATTAGTTGGCATGTCTCATGTCTTGCTTGAGTATGCAAGAATGTTTTTAAATATTTATTATAAATTTAAAATATTTTCACTAAATTATTAAATAATTAAATAAATAATATTTTGAGGATGTAACAAAATCTACTCTTGATATTTTGACCATTCTAGACAAAAATTTATAAATAATTTTACTGTATAAGAGTAGGTTTTGGGCTTTAATTGACACTTAGAAGAATGTTATAGCTTATTTGCGTTTATAATATAATCTTACTCCTAAAACTTTGCTTTATATTAACGAAAATTTGGTGAAAATTCGGAAACCAAATAATGTCAATAAAATAAATAATTGCTTTGTTTTTCAGTAAGAAAACCAAAACTGAAATTGTTGCAAAGTTGAGCAAATTTTGAAGTTTAAACAACAGTAAAGCAAAATGAAGTAAAATGAAGTGAAGTAGAATTGAAACTAAAGCGAAGCTGAAGGGAGTTTAAGTAATATCAAGTTATGTAAGTCTGTAGTAAATCTGTTAAAAATAACGTTTAAGTGAAACTAAACTAAAGCTTAATTAAAGTTATAGTCAATTAAAAAGGAGCTTTAGTGAAGTTATAGTAAATGAGGTAAAATTAAGGTGATGCTTAAGTGTAGCTCGAGTGTAGTTGAAGGGAAAAGAAGAAAAGCTTCAGTATGACTGAAGTGAGCGTGTAGTGAAACTGAAGTGGAAGTAAGCTGATAATTTCCATTGAGCTTAGAATTCACTAAACACTCCTAAATTGCTGGAGAAGTAAAGAAGCTGAAAGCAACAAACAAATTAATCAGCATATTTCACTATATTTGCTATCGACGGAAGAGCGAGAGAACAAAAAAGGACAAGAATATTCGAGGGTTTTGTAGAAACCAGCATTGTCTGATATAACAGCAGTCTATTTACACTGATTGGCGTCTTGTTTACATTGTGTTGAAAGTGTTTTGTTTAAGGTAAATTGTTTTCGTAAAGGCTTAAATTATTTAAGAGTTTTTTTAGTAATACATTTAATAAATTAATAATTTTTAAAAAATTAAAGGGTACATTTTTATTGCTTCACAATTGAGTGAAAAGATGAACTTTAGTTTGAGTACTAAATAATGTAACAATATGTATTTTATTCATTATATATTATATGTATTAAGCAAATTTTACTTATTGATGCAACTACCATAATTTTAAATACGTACATACATATGTAGATAAGCCAGTCGTTAAAAATTCTAAATTATACACCAACTGGCAACACTGTCGTTGATCACTCTACGCTCGTATAAACCATGTTGTCAGAATGAGTTTGTCAGTCTATATAACGCAAATACGCAGCATTCATTAGCGATTACATGCCAATTGCTGTGTATATATTAAAAAAAAGCTCTCGACACATCAGACTGTTACAAGCCAAAATATGTAAGAGTTCAAACAGAACATTCACTAACATTAATTGGTATGCAAGTCATGAACTTCTACTGTCTCTCAATTCAAGCGACCGTCTGGATGCCTGCTAATAATAGCATTTATATTTACTTCTACGAGTACGCATTCTGGTGTATAGTGATGTATATGTGCATGCAATCTTTATAATTGCATATAGCTGTTTACAGCTACGACTACGACCACGGTGCGCCAGAAATATGTTTAACCCACTGGTTTCGTTATAAAAGACATTTACCTACTGGTTATCAGTTCCACAAACTTTCCCAAATATGAAAAAAGTTAGCAGTTAAGAAAATCTCAAGAAAAAATTAACATTTATATCTTATACTACTTTAAATGAAAAATTGAAGTCATAAGCTTTATATCACAAACTTGCGAGATTTTTGTTGTAATCGCAGAAAAATGTAGTATACATACATATCTCGTTTGAAAGATCCTTTTGAGATTTTTATTCCTATAACGACATTTGCCAGCTCAAAATATATTCAGTGTGTCAAAACTCTTGTTGATTTTTTAAAAAATTTTTTAAATAAATTTATAATTAAGAGCTGATTTCTATTAAAAAATTTTTTGTGTCGAATCCTTATATATTGTTTATTTACTGGCACACCGTTCACTATATAAAGTCCATTGAATTAGATAGCAATTTTTTATTTAACGTTGCCAAAAAAGCTGCAACGAAAATTTTCACTGTTAATGAAGTTCTTGTTGATTAATGGGACTTAGTTTTTGGGGAAATTAAATTAAATCGAACCCGATTGTCGGTGGTAGTTTTGTCATTAGAAATAGAATTCAAATTGGATGGAGTTATATCGAAATTGAAAAGTTTTTAGACAACGGAATAGTATTTCAAAATATATGCTTCCATAAGACATAACACAACATAATCGCCTGATATTTTTTTTTGTTTAAAGGTCATGAAGAGTAGCAATGCCGAATGCAATAGTAGGCAGTACCACGCCTCTAACAGAAAAATACGTTTCCAGTCCAAGCTAGTTGGCCGATTATGTTGAAATTTGGTATGGAAATAAATTGAATGCTAAGGAAGGGATAGCGCAACTTGATGCCATGATTTTTATTTTTAGGCGCGATGACATTTAATAATTATAAAACAGTACTGAACTGTTTTGTATTGTTACCATAAGGGTTCACGCAAACTTTCGTTCAATTAAATCCAATACCTTTTATTGTAGTCTTGGTTTAACTACAAATTCTTATCAAAAAATATGTATGTACGTTAGAGCTATTGACAGCCATAATATATATCGCTATTTTCGCGCTTTTACAACAACTTAAGCATGCTCTTAGGCGATGGTTAAACAGGAAGTAATCATTAGATATTGTAATAAAAGCTTTCAAAAGCAAAATTGCTTTTTAAATAAATTGCTGCTTTTCATTTATTTTCTGCTTTTCTTTTTATTTTTATTTTTATTTTTCCCCACAATATTTTCTTGAGTTTCACAATTTTCTAGCAATATGCCGTCACATAAAAAAACGATTGCATTCTTAGCTTATTGACATTGGCTGGCTGGCTGGCTGGCTGGCTGGCTGCTTCTTTATTTTGTAATGCTGCGAGATACTGTCATAGTTCCCCACATTTTCCTCTTTCCCCCCCGATAGCAACGTATCTTTGCTCATTTAATACTCTATTTTATTTTCTGCACTTCAGTTCACTTACTCCCTTTTTTCATTTCTATGCATTGTTTTGCTTTCTTGATTTTTGCTGCTCAGTTAAAGCAACGTTTTGTATTTAAGTTTTATTCATGCTTGTCAGCATTTACTTAAAATCCTTTATTGTCCTTTTCGATGTTGTTGCTTCCTGTTTAAGAAGAAAACATAGAAAACTTGAAAACACAAACACTCTGCAGCACTTGCACAGCACAATCAGGACCAACTTTATTTTATAGGGTAAAATAAGCACAAATTTATGCACTTAATAAATATTTTTTATTCAAATTCTTAATAAATAGCATCACTAATAATATTAGTTTAGGCTTATGATTTTGGGTACATTTGCACAGTTAACTTATTTAGCGTTAATGCTTTCTACATTTACGCTTTTATTGTATGATTGCCCTTATTCTGCTGCTGCTTGATATTAATGCCAACAACTTTGAACTACGCAATCTATTTTTTGTTCACATTAAGGATACTTCACTCACTATCTCAGCTCGTTGTTTTTTGCTATGACTTCAGAATTGTTTGAAAATTTTTTTTTTTATTGTTGATGATTTGTTTGTCCCTTTGCGATGTATGCGTGTTCGACTGTCTGTTCCTTTGTTCCTTTATATCTTATTTTCTTATAAATTGCTATTTTGTTGTTAGTGTGTTATTGTTGATTTTAATTCTTATGCTTGTGCACGTGCGCAACAAGTTGATATCCTTGTAATTCCATTTACTGATGTGCAACGGAATAACTGATGTCTTATTTTATGTTAGCTTTTTACTCTTCTTTTACTGCTATTCCAATTTAATTTATAATGTCAACTTTTATTCATTCATGTTTTAAAGTTTCAAATTAACAGGAAAATACGTTTCCGTGGCTAAACTAATGAACTGATTTTGGATAGAATTGTGTTGGGAGATAGACTTAGTCTTGAAGAAGGGTATTAAAAACTCTGTTAGTGAGCGTAACCTATATTGGGAAAATATATTTTTACTGATAGTTTCAATCCAAAGAAGAAAAAATTTTAATAGGCGGTGCCACGCCACTAACCAGAAAATATTTTTTCATAACTAAATTAATATACCGATTTTGATGAAATTTGGTTTGGACATGGATTGAGATTTGAAGAAAGGTATTTGATCTTTAACTGCTGATCAAAATTGAAGAAAATGCTGCTCAAAATCAAAAAACATCAAAAACAACTAAACTATAATTTTAGATTACATTTTTAAGCTATTCGTTAAACAACTTTAGTCAATTCTGTTTATGACTACATTTTCATCATCTTGAACAAAGTAACTCTTAGCACAAAAAAAAAATGCTTAAGAATTATGAAAAGAAATAAATAAATTTTTTATGTGAAAAGTTACACAAAAATATAAGACATCACATCATATAAACAGTACTGTAAACAACTCTTTCCGCTCATATGCACTTGTACATAGTATTTTCAAGAATTACATTTTCAATTGGCAACAAAATTGCAATTTCAATGAAAAATCAAGAAATAACACAAATTTTTTGTAGCACGAATAGAACGACAGCGAAGACGATTTTGTAAAAGCTGACATCAGAAGAGGAAAATTTAGGACATTCAACACATGCACATGCAGTAAACAATGTTATCAGATGATGGTGAAGGACCTCTTCGTTTTTCTCTAAAAATTTCAGTTTCAGTAAAATTTAGTAGGATACTGCTTATTTCAAACTGATAAAAATTCGAAATGGGTACAAGTCCAAATTTTGGAAATATAGGAAGTAAAAAATCAATGAATCCGTATATTAAATTGTTGATGCTCTATACATTTTAAACCATACAAATATAGATCAGATTTGCGGCCAAAGCAGATTTTTATCAAGATGGCTTAAGTTACATCATTAAACCAAGTCCGCAGAAACTCACTTTTCAAAGAAAAACAACGAAAATATAAGAAAAATTTATAAGGATTTTGACTCTAAATTACTCGTTCATTGGCCAAACTTAATCAAAATTACATCAGCCTAATTTTCACAGATTTATTAAAATGTTGAAATTATTTAGTTATCATTTTTATTATTGTATTACTGCTGATATTCAAATTTATTAAGCAATTTATTTGTGCTATAGACCGTAATAATTTTTTTTTTTTTCAATAGTTATAGTATTTCAAAAATTTAAGCTATAAAAATTAATTTATGTGGCAACTCTATATGCTCATATCTTGCATCGTATCGTTTTGCGATATCCTTTTTGATAATACTTTCAATTCTGCTTCAGCGCTCAACATTACAATTTCTAACAAATCACACAATCAACTCAAACAAATTTAATGTTGCCCAAAAAAAATAAAGCGAAACAACAACAATAACATTCAAAACTTCCTACATCACAGAACACTAAAGAACAGCAACACTATGGTTGCGTCTTATGGCAGCTTATTGCATCGCTGTCTCAGACACTAACAAAAATCAACCATCAACCATTGCACGCATTGCAATGTGAGTTTCTAGCGCAAGACATATAAGTGTTGAACAACGTTTTAAATTATTATTTGTTAGGAATTGAAAGGTTCTACTATAACGCGTATCATTATATTATATTTGCTCATCTGCCACCTGTTACTCTCCAAGTAACTTCATATGTTGATTTTCTTTTTAGTGATGATCTTCTCCGGAACGTTTATACATCGACAGTCTCTGGCAGAGATTTTGCCAATTATTGCACCTGTAAGGACTCTCAGATGAGCTCTGTTTGATATGCTTTCGTTTGACATCATAACTTGGCCCAATTGAACTTGATATCATACACGTCGACAATTTAGATCATATAGAACTAGCCCCGTGAAGACACTGCAATTTTATGTTCTTAAATTTCTTCAAATATTTTTTTTGTAGAAATTTGCGCTATTTAAAATGTTTCTCAACACTAAAATAACGCTATAATAAACAAAAACTGCAGCCAACGGGTTATACGGAATGTTACTAAAAATTCAACCAGACAACAAAAGAATTTGCGGCAAGACGCAAACTTTAAATTGCAAGGATATTACACACAACAGGAATATACATAAACCATATAATGTTAAAAATAAAAATCAACATGAAATCTTTTATCATATACCCTACCATTGCCGTCATTTTTTTACCTTTTATCGTAGTCAACAACGTCTTTATAAAAAGTGAAATAATGTACATATTTACAATTGTCTTTATTCAGGCGAGGCGATATTTTAGCGTATCACTAATGTTGTTGTTATCGTAAAAGTTCCACTGTATTCAATGTGAACTTTTGGCAATGTTGAATGTTTATTTGTGTTGACAGCTTATGAAAATTTTGATTTTAGTTTTTGGAGTTGAAATTAGGACTGTAAGGAGAAATACCAGACTCAATGTTCAATTCTAAAAAAATTTGTTATGATTCAAAGTGATCCGACTTATAGCTATTTTAATGCGCACCACCCATGCATGCATCTCAAAAAAAAAAACTGAGAACAACACCACTACACAAAATACAGAAGAGTTGATTGCAAGTATATGTTTTATCTGGGCATTTCTACGAAAAATTATGTTTTTTCCCGTGCGAACGCCTTGGTTTTTTGCAATTGCACCAATTATAGAGCTAAGTAATTAGAAGCTATAAGTTAAGCCTATTGTCAAAATAAAAATCCGTTTTATTTTGACTTTTATTTTACTTTAAATGTGTTCGACGGTCGAACGGGACCCATGGAAATGCCCATTTAGAAAAGTCAAAATATCTTGAAAATGTCGAAAAGTTTAGAAAAAGCCGAAAAATTTTTAGAAACTCGAAAAATGCAATAATTTGAAAAATATTAAAAATAAAAAAAAACTATAAAAATATAGAAAAACTTTGAAACGGTTGAAAAGACAAGAGCATGTTGAAGAAGTTGAAAGTCTTGTAGAAGTAAAGCATTGCCAAAAAGTTACAAAAAATGAATCGACAAATGAAGAGCTGAGATGAAAAACCCACCAAGTCCAAAAAATGAAATGAGGGGACGGAAAAAATAATTATCAAACACGTCTGTATCGATTCTTATGAAACAAAAGAGATTGTTTACAAAAATTTGAGTAATAAATTAAGACAAGAAATATTTTTATAAAAGCTGTTTTGTAGGGCATAACCAAGGATTACATATATCTCCAGAGCCATGAAAGATATTGTTACGAAATTGAGTGAGTAGCTAGAAAACATCATGGATTTTGGCTGGGGTATGAGCAAAAACAAAAAGTAGGTATAGGAGTTTATATTCAAACAAAAAATTTCATCGAATTCTCGAAAATTATTTTTAAATACAAAAAAAAAATGGATTTGAAGATCAAAAGACGTAAGATCTATCTAGAACACTGTGTCGAGAATTTTAAGTTTTCATCTATCGGCCACTTTAAATCAACTATAAAATGCTATACCAAATTGCGCATCTGAAAAGTTATTTGCCTGTTACAGTAAGCTCTGTTCTGATGTCCTTACAACTTCATACAGTAAAGGTAACTAAATAACTTTTAATGGAGCAAAAAAAAAAAAAATTATTTCTAACAATAAAACCAATAATAACACCAATTTAAAAACTTTTTTTCACCTCATAAGCATACCAAGTTGAAAAAAAAAAAAAAAAAGATTTTGAAACTTTTCACGAAAATGATTACAATCAAAAAGCAAGCAATCAAAGTTCAATTTAACTTGAGAAAAACTTTTACTACATTGCTTATAAAATAATTTCTTAAACTCATAACAAATTTACAAACCCTCATTAAAAAAAATACTCCTAAGTAAATACTAAAAAGGGGGAAAAAAGTCTGATGCTGACAACAGCAATAACAACAACAATTACTAAAATAACAACAAAAGTCTGTTAGAGAAAACCAAAAAAAAATAACAATTTACGTAACCTACGACAAATTAAAGGCTGTGTATGTGCAATGGAAATATGGCTTAAGAATGAAATAAAAGTATTGCTTCCGCTGTGGCTGCAATTGCTTGAAGGCAGTACGACTAAACTCCTTAAAATATGCAAAACTTTGTGTTGCGCATTGATTTAATTTACGTTTACAAACAAACTTAGACGGCAGAACCAAAACGCAATGTTCAAATTTTTGACGAAAATTTAGTATAGTGGAAAACATTTGAAAGGGGTCCTCATGCGCGTGCTTTATTCGACTCGGCTGTCGTCCTGTAAAAGGATGGCAGCTTGAATTTAAAATACCCTCGAGCGGCTGTAGAAGTTTTGAAATAATTTGCGTTGGAAAAGCAATAAAGTTGTCAGAATAACGTCAAAGTCAGTAACAAAAATGTGTATTTGTTTGATATAAATTTGGGAAATGCATTTTGTGTTATTGATACTTGATGTTTTTTAATGATACTTTATGCAAAATAATACACGATAATAACAACGTTTTGAAGCTTGAATTGTATGCCAAATGATAGAGATTAAAGAGCCTTAATAGAATATTTAGGGTTGTCTTTTTGAATCCTGTCCCAAATATGGGTTGCCACTAATTTAAGAAAAATTGGCCTTAAATTCGGGTGGCAACCCATATTTAGGACATGATTCGACAAGGCAATCCTATATATTCTGTTTAGGCTCTTCGAGATCTATTACTTGGGACACATTTCATGTTTATATCTTTATTAATCAAAATGCACCCAAGAAACCGGTGAAAATCCATGTTTGGGACAGTATTCCACATTGCAACCTCATATGTCATATGTTAAATTTAAGCGTCTTCGAGTTCTATCATTTGGCATACATTTCGAGCTATAATATACTACAATTTCAATTAAAACAACAAAATTGGCTAAATTTCGGGCATTTTCGGGCATCGGGACAGGCCTTGGCAATCCAATCTTGGTTGGTTAGTTTCACCAAAATGTATTACTATCATTTCCGTACATCTTATCCTGTAATCTTATACACTCGACTTTTCTACATCGGGCTCTAGGACTACTATATTTTTTTTAATTGACACCACAGATTTCAGCATTTAATCCCTTTTGATACTTTAAAGAATATAAAATAATGATACTTTTTATTACCAATGCACAACTTTATGTACATGCGTATACGTAAAGTGATCCTCAAGTTTATAAGGGATGCTAAGGCACAACATCAACAGTTTCAAATGAAAATAATGAAATTTAAGTTAAATTTTTGAATTTCGAAAAATGAGCTCGAGTTAAAGTTTGAAGAAAGAGCCACCATATTCATTGTACCCAACCAACTATTGCTGCTCAAGCACGATTGTTGATAAGCAGCATCAAGTGGGTGACCCTTGGTTACAACAACAATGTCAGCAATTATAACAACCGGAAGCACTAGCAGCTCTATTCTGACACTTGATGATTTGCCACTGTTTAAAGTTTAGATTAGATTCCCATGTGTGTGTGAGAGAGAGAGAGAGAGAGAGACGTCTGTTAGCTAGTTCAGTTGAGTGAGTTGTAAATTTACGTTAAAACTTTTATTGAGCAAAACTTTTGCAATAGCAGCAACTAAAAAAAAAATATGAAAACAACAAAATTGTCTTCAAAAAAATAATGCCAAACTTGTCAGCGTTTACTTGAAATTCATTTAGGGTTTTCAGTTTTTTCTCATCGTAATGAATTTATTTGCATAGAAAATTGAAAGCTTACTTAAGCATTGAGTTGTGTTTTGAATAATTAACGGGCTTATCATTCTATAAGGTATACTTTTAGGTGCAAGTGGATATCTGGCTAAGGAAGAAAATTAGTTTAGGTTTCAATTCATAAACAATGCTATATATTAATTAAATATTTTATTGGGCATTTAAGATAAATAAAAATAACGTGTTTTAAATTGTCTAATACACCTAAAACCATATATTTATATAACATAGCACAATAAAAATTGTACGTTAATTGAATATGAATATAACACATGTTGAAAATACAATACAAAGTAATACAAAATAGAATTAAAATAAAATCCACAAAGCACTAACGGCCTCAGCGAGAATGTCAGCAGTAAATATTGAATATTTTTGCACATTTGAAATTAATTTTAATATAATGAAATTATTAGATAACCGCTAGGTACTAATGTGCATTCCAAATTATTTATCAAGTGCATTTGTTAAACTTCAAGCGATATTTTTAGGTTAAGAAAGAAATTTATGAAAATTTAATAGCTTAGATGAGTTAGAACTTTTTTTCAATTCAGTTCAACAATGCCATAAAAATGAGCATATTCATGTGATCAAATGAAAGTTGGCCACTTAGTCGAATAAGTATTACCACGCATAACTATGACTTTCCATATAAAACATCTTCTTTTAAAAAAATTCCAAACCAAATTCTGTGGAAAAAATCATAGGGTGTAGACTTAAAATTTTTTAATGACTGAAAAAAACAAAGTTTTGCAATATGCATTGTTACTTAATTTAGGTTTCATATTACCAAACTTTGATTTCTATAAATTTGTTTTTTTGAATTGTGTTACAATTAATAACACAACTTTTCATATTTCAAAAACAGCTTCTTTATTCACTACAAAAATCAATTCACAAGTCTTTAAAAAATGGTTCACAAACTTTCACTTATTTACCTTCGATGTGGCTTTACAAATCATATGATTGAATTGATAGCCCTGTTTATCAACACGCTTTTCGGATTATAAGTTCGACAGATTTTTAAAAACGCTTTGAGAGTTTTGGTAACAATATTGCTGTCTGACACATTCATCTATGTATTTGTTTTTTTTTTTTTTTTGTCATTCATACGCAGTTATTTCCATTTGTGTTGCTTTTTGTGTATTTATTTTGTTATGAGTATATTTGTGTGCGTTATTCGCTGTTGGCTAATACGATTTGTTTCCGTTGTGTAGCCATATTTATTTTTTATAGCCATTTTATTATTGTTAGTAACGTTTTTTTTTTATATAACACAAACACTACTATAAACATAAAAATAAACATATAAAATGTCATTACAAACGTGAACATATAGCAGTGATCCAAAGTGGAGTAAGTATGAAGCAAACGTTTTGCAGAGAAAAATTTAATATAAATGTACGACAATTTAGAAAATTTAAGACATGCATTCCAATTTGTGCAAAATTGAATCATTTTCAATATGAATCGATAACACATCTGCTCCCTTAAATGAAACGTTAACAAGATCAATTCTCGCAATGCGCGAAGAAATCTTCGTTTAAATTTTCTTCTTTTTATTGCTTTTTTTTGAAGAATATGTTCCAATTTACATAAAATCTGCATAGACAATTTTTTTTTTTTTTAAATTAAAACTTCAAAATAGTTTAAAAAAAAAGGATATACAAAATCTGTTTAATACAATGTACATAAATTTTATTAGCAAAGCGCTTTAGCTGGCCGCCACTTCCGACTATATGAGCACATGCGTGATTAAAATCATCTACGCGATTAAAAATATTTACTGGGTATTTTATTGTCTAAAAATATGCGCATAAAAATAGTGAATATTTTAGGTAGGTACTGCTATCTACTGTTTGTTTTATTTTTAGTTTAAATTTACATTTTAAAATTGATTTGATTTCAACGCTAAGCTCAAAGTTTATATTTTTAGCTGAATTAAATATTTAGTTTGATTTAATTTATTAGTTAATTTTATTTAAAGCTCTGTGGCTATTTTAAAATCTGTTTGCTTTGATAACGCTCATAACAATAATTGAATATAAAGCAGCATAGCTATTTAATTGATAGTAGTTGTACAAAGACTTTGATACTGCATCCTGTCACCTCAAAAACTCGTAACACTCAGGTTCGAGAAGAAAGGTAGACAGAACCTTTTTTGGGTATATTCAAAGCTAAATCATTTTGAAACGACAGAAGCTCCACAGTCTATTGTGTTAGTTCAGCAATTTATTGGGATATTCTAGAGAAAATGTCAATGAAAATGTAACAATTTTTTCAACTTTCCAAGCAACAACGAAAAATAAGACCACCAAAATCAAGAAAATTACTTTGGAGATGTTTGCTGAAAAATTTTTCTTAAGACCTCTTCTCTAAACATTCGTTTGGTAATTTTTTCTTTAGTATAGCTGTTAAAAGAAGGAAAGAAATTTTATGGAAGCAATGTTCTTTACAATATTTTCTCAAAATAAAATATATTTTCCTCAATGGAAATATGATTTCTAAGGAATATGGCCTGTCAGTATATCGAATCGATCGATTGATTTCAATAGAACAAAATTTACTGCTACTGAGCAAACCATCTTAATCATACAAGGGAAATGCCACGAATGCAAGAATTCCTTACTAAGCAGAATAAACTTTTAGGATACTATATGATTTTCTTCAAAGAAAACTGACCGTTTTTGCTCAGTCAATAGATATGTTAACACAAAAAAAAAGTTACGACATAAGTATATTTGAGATAGCGTATTTTAAACTTTTGTAAACTATTGAAATTCATTCAATCTAAGCTTTAAGGCTCTAAAGGAGCTAAATGAATTGTTTCAGCGACACAGCAAGAAAACATATTTAAAATAAATTTATTGCATCAAAATTAATAGTTAAAACATTTCAATAATAGCGCAGATTTGTATGCTACAAAAAAATTTCTTAATTGTCTTGCCTTTTTTTATTGTTATTGTGTGCAATTTAGTGTAAAACCAACCAAATTTCGTTGGTACTGCATGAAAAAAAAAATGTCCTAAAATGATAGTTATTAAAAATCAATCACTCAAACAATCATGCAACCGCATAAAGCCATACATGCACATAAAAATGTATATACATATTGAGCTCTAAAAGTCAATACAAAAGCATTGAAAATAGTTTATGGTCGTTTGCTATAATTGTTGTTAATGGTTGAACGTAGATTTTTGCATATGCACATGTGTGTGTGCGTGTATTTGTGTTTATTTTATATGTGCCCAGTAGGCAATTGAGTCAGATCTCTTCCAGAGAAAGCCAGCTAGCATTGCTGCAGGCATAGTTTGCACATGCCTTATTTGAGATAATATTGATTGTGCCACAATAGTGTCGATATTTTTTAGCATAAGTTTTAAATGTGTTCGTATTTCCATTTATCAAATTTTCATAGTCAGTTTTTGCATTTTCCACTGAAAGTTAGCAAAATAGACTTTATTTCTATTTGAAAGTGTATGCATCAGACCTAGTTTTCTTCCTTTCACGTAAGAGCAAGCTATGTTTCTCTGTTTCGTTAGGAAGAGATTACGAAAGGTAATTTTCTCTCATTCATTTTGAAGCGTGCACTGAAAGCCTATCGTCTTTCTTTTGGACTTGGTAGCAAGTAATAGAGGGCCATATTTCAACTTTCACTTAGAGCACGGACGGCGCTTGTTAAATCGGGTCATTTCGCATATTGTTGATGGTTTTACAATAGCGCTTCTTACTCCTGTTTTTTTTCCTACAGGGTGTCTTTGTATTTGCTTATGCAAATGTAAAATACACACAAGAATAAATTTCAAAATAATGTCATTGCACAAAATAAATATTCGCGCTAAATACACAATCGAGCGCTATGAAATAATACTTACATACTTGCAATTGCATGTGACTATTGAAGCACAGTTTTAGGCGCATATAAGCACATTTATAGCATTTATATATGTGATAAAAAATATGCATAAATTTTAAATAATATATCATTTACACATCAAAATCAATCAATCAATTTTGTTTATTTATTTATATCGCTTTTTAAACAAACATAAATAAATCTATGAAGATAGAATTATAATTTTAAAGAAATGCCTGTTCTTCTCTTCTCTGAGGAAACAAATTACTGACACTTTTTAGAATCACGATCCCGTCTGTTTAGGCTTTGCATTTAAATTTTTCTAATTTTTTTCTTATTTCGCTCAAATAAAACACCATAAAAACATTAATCGAGCAGTATAATTTTGAGCTTGCTACATTCAATTTAGTTGCAATTTTCAAGTAATGCGTTACAAAGTAGGGGTGGCGTATTATTCTAATCCCTACATAGCTTTTGTTAATTGTTTTTTTTTTAACTTTTATTTGCTTATATCCATAGAAGTATAATCCATAAACTCGCTTGAATCTGTCAGTTTTGTTCGCTGCTCTATCCTGGAAAAGTTTTAATACACAATTTTTTCTCATAGCTATACTTGAATAATGTAAAGTGGGCACATGAAAAAAAGTTTTTACGGTTTAAAATCATTTATCCTAAAATAATCTAAGCTTCATCCCACCTAAATAAAAAATTTTAAATAGAAAATATATTTCTAGAAATTTACGCCAAACGAGAAGTACTCGTCTTAGCAAATAACTTAAATCTCTCTCAAATACAGCATTTTTATCAGTGTAACAATAACCACTTATAGCTGAGCAGAAATTTTTTTTTATAATTTGAATTTTTATAGCTGTTGCTCTTTGATAGCGTTAAAACTTATAGTTTTTGTTGCTTTTGTGTTTGTTGGTAGTGAGTGATATTGTTGTTGCTCATTTTAATTATACTTTTAATAATATTTTCCATCCCTTCATTATGGTTGGAATTTTTAATGGAGTTGTTAGCGAGGAGTTTTTCTGCCACAACTAATTGAATTTCCTATGAATGCAATTGAAGTCATTGTGGTGAATTTTTTTTTTTGTTTCTTTTTTAATCCTGAGTTTTTACAAATGATGCGAAAATGAAATGATATCTATTATTTATGTTTGAAGTGCTTTCAGTAGTTTTGTAAGCTCATTATCATAAAAATCTTAAGATTTTATGTCTGTAGGATTCTATTTTAATTTGTATTCCTATAGAAAGAACTACTACTTAGTAATATGTTCGTTAGAGTGTCTGTTATTTTCCAAATTGAAGAAGCTTCCAAACTCGCGTGCCGCCAAATATCTTAAAATATTCAAATTTAGAAATTTTTTATTGTTTTACGCAAATACAATTTTTTTTTTTAGATTTACTTTGCTTTAAGATTCTTCTAATCTTCCCAAAAATTCATAGTTTTGAAAATACATTACAATATTAGACTGTTAGCTATTTCTTAAATTGCTTTAATCGAGAAGCTAGATACATCAATGTTTTTGTTGAAAAAAAACATATTTCTTGTTAAAAAAGTACTTAACTTTTATATTTTGTTTATTTTTAAACTTTTTAGATATGCTGAAAAAATTCTTGTAAAAAAATATTGCAAATAATTCTTTTCAGTAAATTCAATGTATATTAATGTTACCGTTAAGCCTAAAGATATGCAATGAAATTTTAACAAAGAAGAATTATGGCAATTGAAGACTAAGACAGTAGCAAAGTAAGACAATAAAAATTATAAATTCAATTTTATGCTTGGCAAGTGGTAAGTGAGAGTAAGCTCAGCATTTGCGTCCTCCAATATATCCAAATCCGGCGATTCAATTTATAATATGTGCAACACCGTCTTCGATATCCAGTGGCTTTTGCATAAAAAATACATTGCATACTTTTAGGCATACAAATCAAGTAGTTAATAGTAGTTTGGTCAGTAATAAATATATCGTGTTCCTCGAAACTTGGAAAATAACGGATACTCAAACATACATATGTATATGTAGTCAATGAACTTAAAGCCTTACATACATATATGATAGAATATATACAGGGTGGTCCGGTTCTGAGCAACAATGCTCTCGGATTCGGTTTCGTGATTATTATTAGTAAGAAATTGTATGAGAACAGGGGTCTTTCTTGAACACTCTCTAAGTTACAGTCGTACTTACAAACAAATATTACAAATAAATATTTCTTTTTACTATGTTATTTGTACCGATTATACTATTCCTTTGTAGCTTTATATAATTTTTATCTAGGGCTTTTTTTCTACGCTTGCTACTAATTGCCTTCTGTAGCAGGCCATGTAACAAAAAATGTTAAATATCAACATAATAAGATACAATCCGTTGTGCATATATATGCAACCTAAGAAAAAAATCTAAACTTAGTAAATTAGAAAACCAGAAAAATATTTAACGAAAAAAAAAATAAATATCTCAACATGTCGAACCAGCTAGGAAGTCAAAGAGAAAGTTACTGTGAAACTTATTGAATAAATGAATGTGACAAACAAGTTGGCAAACATAATTGCAAACGAGCTCATTTTTTGTTGCTTCCATATCTGTAGATGTTGATTTCAGTAGAAAATTGCTGAATATGCATGTCGTCTCGGTTGTTCTATACATTTTCTTTCTCTTGTGCTTACTTTATTTTTTTTTCTATTTTTTTTTTTTTTTTTTTTTGTGCTTACCCCAAGCTTCTAACTGTCGGTTTTAAACTAAAACTCATTCGCTTGAAACTAATCAAAAGGAGAATTTTTTTTTTGCAAATCTGGACAAAAAGTGGGTGACATCGTACAGACGTGATAGAAAAGCACGTTCCATTATATTGAACCACATACGACTACACGAAACGTTGGCAGCGAGGCCATTTTAGCTACCACATGGGTGATCGGGTTGCAAAATGTCGAAATGTCATTATGTTGTTATACTATAGTTTGTTTGGTTTTTGAATTCATGTCTGAGCTAACAAATGTAAAACAGTTAGGAGTTTTAAATTCGGTCATAGCAATCTTCAGGAATCAGGAACAAACATGTTATCGAGCACTTTTTGGTAAAATACCAAGAAAATGCATATAAAATAAATGGTGCTTAGTAGAAGGGTAAAGTTTCACCATTTATGCCCTGCTTTCTCATTTTTTGTGAGTTATAAGCTATCACTAGTGTAATTAATTATTTGCTTGTAAAGAAATTTTTTTATATAAATTTTATATGTATACCTCTGTGTGACAACATATTTTGAGCACTTCATGCTCTCTGAACGCGTCCTACTGTCGAAACACTTCCGATGCATTTTGAATCATGAAGTTTGATACAATTAAGAAAGTAAGTACAATTTCCGCCAGAAAGAGTTGCTTTTAAGCTTTATGAAAAATTTGAAAATATTTTGTACATTGAATTTAACTGCCAACGTGTAGGGTTCTGAAACAGATGCAAATGCTAAACTTCAAAATATTACGAATGAATGAGTTTAATAAACAAAAATATGCATGTTCGTAGTCGTATGTATGTGATGTTGATATAAAAGAACTTTACGAACCATTTGCAAAAATTTTGCCAGCAGCTGGTTGCACTTGGCATACTAAGAGGTTAAACAAGTGTCACTTTTTAACTAAAAGAACAACAACAATTTTTTTATTTTTAATTTCAGAAAAACGTACAAAATTTGTTTTAGAGTTGCGAAAAAAATAATTTTATGATAGCTTTACAAATGAATTAAATGTTTTATATGAAAAAAAAAACAAAACTTTGACATGTGCATGCTAGCAAAAATAAAAATAGGGAAACAAATAGGAAACAGATTTAAAAAAGTTATCCTTCAATTTTGTTTATTATTGTATTATATAATTATGAAGGGTATTCATCTGATTTTTGTATTTATTGAGCATAACAAAAGAGAAATGTAGATGATCTACATTTTTATATATACGAAGAATATTGTTAGTCATTGGATTAAATTGCTACAACTCAAAACGTTGGATATTCAGAATATACTTTAATATATTTTTTTGATATATTTATCAAATAGGTACAAACAATGAGTCCGCTATTGTATTTAAGTCTATATCCCACATTTTTGTCTCACACCATTTATATATTTTTTACAAGTGTCACAACAAATAAGCGCCACATCATTGTAAAAGACAGCCGCATTGAAATCTCACTCTGGCACTCATATGCAAAATGCCCCTATAAAAGGGACACTTCTACGAGATATCCTGCCAACAGCAAGAGCAAAACAATGATAGGAAATTAATTTCATAACGAATGCAAAACTGAAAGCTGATACAAAGCAGCAGACAACAAGAATCACAGAAATGCAGCCGTAGCAAGTGTTGAGTACAATTCAAAAAAAACAAAAAAGTCAGGCGAAGCTTTAAAGCAGACCACAGCGTGAAGCGCTTTGAGTTCGTCGAAAACGCCCATCCCCTAGACTGTCACTGACAATAAGTGCAGCATTGTCAGTGGTGAAATTTTTACATAGTAATATGTAAAGTGAGCGCATTTCCTGCTGCCATCAAAAGGAAGCGTCACTTACATTTCATTTTTGTGCTCGGTGTATATGATTGTGAATGTCTTGATTTGAGTGCGAAATATTTAAAAAAGTCAACACTCTGTGTCTCCAAAACTATAGAGGATAGAAGAAAATTTTTTGATATTTTGATAATACCAACATCTGGTCATTTAGATACAGGGTCATCCAATAAGAGTTATATTTTTAAACGCAATATTTTTGTGAAAAATGGTGATTTCTTATTTAAATCTAAATTGAGATAAGTAATAAAATACAATGTCTCGCAAATCTCCGCATCGGCTCTCTCTACAAATAGCCATTATATTGATGAACATCCAGAAAGTTAGTCACGCAATAGAGTCATTGTTTCATTAGCTATGTAACATGTGGCGTATTACTGTTACCCTAGTCGTCATTCCCTTTGTGAATACTTTATAGCAGCGGTGGACATGGAATTCTAGCAAAAGGGCGCAAGAACAAAACCAAGCAACAAAAAACGAAATTTTAAAGTTTTTTTGCTTCCATTTCCAAATTTGCCAATAACACAAAAAAGAACCAAATTGCTACATTCGTCGAGACATATTGCGCACCGTCGCTAATGCCTTTGACTCAAGTCAATGCTGTGCGTAGTTAGCGTTGAAATTCCGCAAATTGGTTTTTGGTTGCTTGTGCGTTCGGCCCATGAGGGCGGAAAGCCCCACTACGTGCCCATCGTTGCTTTATAGAATCAGAACAAGAAACAGGAATAAGGCTTGAGTGTTGTTAATTTCTCCAACACCACTGCAACTGTGTTTTACAAAAACACTTAATTTCTTAAAGCAATACAGTTTAATTAAAGTGAAATTCAATAGTAGTAGGGTCATAAAAAGAGCCTAATCTACGATTTTCACTTTAATAAGTTTCTTTTATCTATATACAATGTAACCAGTCTATTGTTATCAAGAGGTTAGTAATAAACATAATTAGTTAGAGATAAACATCATTGAATTCAAAAAAAGTTTATTAAGTTCTCGAGTTCTTTAAGAACACCTATAAACTTGTTTTGAAAAGCAAAAGAGATTTATTCAAAATTTTCTTGAATTTTCATAATAAATACAAATATGAGTTGACATCTAAGCTGATGCATTTAGTGCACAAAATTTAAGACTGTCCCAAAATAAAGATGACCATAACCTTTTGACAATTTATTAAATGTGAAAGGTTTTGTGTTTTGAACTTAATTTGTAAAATTAAACGAATTCGCAAAATCAACTATTTTGCTGCTTTGCTTGGCAATTATGCAGCCATCCAATGCGCCAGCTTGTTGCCTCTGGAAAATTATATTTGCGATCAGGTGAGTGTTCATAGCGTAGTGCTAAATATGCACCACGTTGGCCATTCTTCAACAGCTCACGCTCACCATCAGGCACAGCCTTCATTGGACTTTTAAAGCTACCCATAAAGAGACGCTCGTCATTTGAAAGATCGTACGCAAAATCAGCTGATTTTGTGCGATTACGCACACTCAATCCACTTGTTACAAATGATTTAAAAGGTGAAGAAAACTTTGTTTTTGTTGTCATTGGCCTAGGCGCCAATAATGTGCGTGTCGAATTTGTCGTTTTTATATCCTTTTTGTCTCGTGGCGTGGACGCCGCTGAATACGACAATCGTAGTATTGTTGTTTTTGTAGTTTTTGATAGTGATATCTTTGCTGGTATGGTTGTTGTTGATACCGATGTTGATGTCGACTTTCGTGGCATCATTAATTTACTAGGTATCGTTGGAATTGTCGTTTTTGTATCCTTTTTCTGTCGTGGCGTAGATGCCGCTGAATGCGACAATCGTAGCATTGTTGCTGTTGTAATTTTGGATTGTGATATCTTTGCAGGTATTGTTGTTGTTGATGCCGACGATGATGTCGAAGTTTGTGGCATCGTTGTTGTTGTAATTTTGGACAGTGATATCTTTGTTGGTATTGTTGTTGTTGATGCCGATGTTGATGTCGACTTTCGTGGCATCATTAATTTACTAGGTATCGTTGGAATTGTCGTTTTTATATCCTTTTTCTGTCGTGGCGTAGATGTCGCTGAATGCGACAATCGTGTCATCGTTGTTGCTGTAATTTTGGATCGTGATATCTTTGCTGGTATTGTTGTTGTTGACGCCGACGATGATGTCGACTTTCGTGGAATCGTTGGAATTGTCGATGTTGTAGTCAGCCTACGTGCTAAATTCATCTTTGGAGTAGGTTGAATTTTTGATGACATTGACACTGGTGCTACCGCAACTCTCGTATTCGTTTTAGAACTAAATAATTTTGGTGTTGGCATTTTTGAAAATATTATCCTAATTGCATATAATTTCGAAACTTGAGAAGAAGTGTAACAAAAAAGAAATTTCAATAATATGATAAAATTTTCAACGATTATTAAACGTTTGTTGTGATTTTGAAAATTATTTGATTTTTTGAAATTTACACTGTGTGACAAAGTTTAAGTTTTTATGTGTGAAAATTTTAAAATAATACCCCAGCAAACATAAGAAATTCTTTAGGACTTATGAAAAGAGATGAATTATCAATTCCTCTATAAATATTATCCATGCAATAATGGATGTGTATGTATGTATGTATTGAAATTTAAAAAAAAATTATTATATGTTTTAGCATGAGGTTTAAAAATAATTGTCACAAAATATGAGCTTCTTAGCTCTAAGCTGTAAGCGGCGCGGATAGAGTTTGTGTCCGATTTCGTTTAAAATTTTACGAAAAAACCAAGTTACTAAAATGTAGAAAAAATTCGCCTCAGGTGCCAAGATATAGTGTATAAAGTACTTTATTTGTATGGGAGGTTCCACCCACTGTTGTTAAACCTCGTCCACATTTTTCATGTGGCACACCCGAAAGATGCGACCGATTGAAATCAAGATAAAGAAATCCATAAGAAGTTATACACCTATATAAGTCAAATATCTGAAAACTCCTCCGTGGATTAGATTTTGATTTTAAGATATTTAACCTTTAACCGTAAAAAATACCATTTTTGCCTGTGAAACTCCTGACGAGCATCTGAGTTGAGATTCGAAAATCTAAAAATCTTTAAGAAATTATAGCTTTCATATGAAAAGAGTGTGCGAATTTTGACGCTTTTAGTTCACAGGCAGAAATTTCATAGCTACAATACAGAGAAACGGATTGCATACTCGATTTCAGTACATAAAAATTCATGGACAAAATGCTGTAGCATATCCAACATAAAAAAGAAATTAAGTGAAAAAATGTATCCGCAAATTTCAATTGCTTTGTCTCCAAACCCAGGTTCCGTCGATCATTCTTATTTACATGCTAATCATCAAAAAGTACATTACAATAAAAGTTTTGCAAAAAATTATAGGTGTCGCTAAAGTAATATCCAATGTACTCACCACTTTAAATCTTTTTAATAGTATTGGAGAAAAAATGTAGTGGCAACTTCAACATTCCTAACGGGTGATCAAAATATCAAAAAATGTATGAAAGAACTGCAGCCACTTTTTATCAATTTTCACACTTTACAAAAATTATAAAATAACACTTTAATTAAAGGCATTTATTTTTCATAACACTTTTTTCTTTAAGCCGACTTAATTTTGCACACAAAAAGAAACCCGGGTAGCAGTTTAAATACATTTGCAAACCAATGGACAAAAAGACACTTGCACTTGCGTCTCTGCCAACGTTGACGACGACTTTTTCAAAAATTTACTTGCATTTATCTCACCGACCGACACTAAATTGAAAAATAACAATAATTAAATAAACAAGTTGCCTTAATGCAACAATTAAAACCAATGATTGCGAGCATTTGCATTTTTCTTGCATCTGCATTTTTTCTTGCATTTGCATCATTTTTCACTTTTTATTAGCCTTCACGATAGGCTTATAATGTTTACTAGCACTCACAGATTAATTGAACACTTTTTAACTAACGATCGCCAAGAGAAATTTGAAGATCAAAACCGAAAATTATGAAAATTCAAACGTACATTCTTTCATTGTTTAAGTTGCGGATGTTAAGGATGTGCTCATTATCGATCACTTTTATCGAATCGAATTTCCGTTACTCATTTTCAGGGACGTGTAAATTAGATATTAATTAAAATGTTTTGAAGGAATGGAAACTTCCTACAAATTTTACAATGAAGTGTTGAAATGAATTTTCACTTCACCGAGTTAGTAGCGCTTTGAATTATTTTTATTTTCCTATTTCACAGAACAGAAGTCGACCCTTTGGTTTCCACATATGGCAACGTCATGCAACTTCAATCACAGTATGAGAACAACTATTTGTAGGTATTGTCAAACGAACAGCTGATTTTGATGTAAATGAAATTGTTTAAATATTGGTTTCATTTGCTGCATTACTGCTGTAAATTTTATTAACTTATAATTGCTTTAAAAGATTAATGTTATATTTTGTAGTCTTATAAAAAAATTGTGCGGAACATGGGTAACTGGAAGTTAGAAGTTGGCAGAATGGCTATGTACATGGCATTTCCCGTAACACTGTTTTACCTTTTTAATCAGCCGGCTTATTTTGAAGAATGGGTGACAAAAACCAGACGTGAACTTTATCCACCAGAGAAGTTGGCACATCGGGAAGAGCTGCAACAGGCTATAAAAGAACTGCGCGAAAACCGAGATGTTAAAATGTTGAAAGCGCTGGAGGAAATCGAAAAAAGGGAAAAAAAACTTTGAATATTTGCATTTCGTAGCAAAACTAGAATTTTATTATATAAGCATCTTGTGTTACCTTTGGTTAATTAAAACTTTGTGTAGTTATAAATTACAAAACAAATATTTATCATAATGATAATCACTTTATTCGAAAGTCCTTTAGGCAGTTTACATCAACTATGTCTAATTCAATAGCAGTTGCACCAGTGATCCAAGAATTCTCCCACATTTACCTTAGCATCAGTGCCAAATTTAGGGTAAAGCCCTGAGGACCGAGTCGACAGGCAGCGGCAAAATTTAAATTAGGGTTGATATTTTTTATGTAATTTATTTTGCTATCCAAATAGTTTAGTCAGCTTTGCAATTGCTTGCCAATGAAATAATTGGCGGCCAATAAATATTCGATGGCCAATCAAATAATTGAACATCGTTGGAAATAATTTAGCTTTTTTCACCATTAAAACATAGTACTCAAAAAAATTAATAATTTATTGCTTATTGCGATTGAAAATAAAATACGGAAAATAAAAGTAACACACTTTTTGCATCCGATAACACGCTATAAATAATTTTCTAATTTTGGGTCACCAAATTTTCAGAATTCGGAGAAGACAATTGTTGGTGAGTATTTGTAAACTACGATGCAAAGATGAACGAAATTGTTGTTTTTAAATTAAAGCTTATGACGATTGTTTTGAATTCATTCAAATTTTACACTTGAATTTGTCAAAATACATGATGCGTCCAGTTGCAAAACCGGCCAAGTTCAAAAAATCAAGTTTTGAAATATTCTCATCTATCAAAATCTAGACCATGCATTCATTATCATTCTAGTTAATGCATGGTAAAAAATTTTGAGAGAAATATTACATTTTTTAAATTTATTATTGATGCATAAATTTCAAAACCGGCCAAGTCCATGAACTTGCTTTCAAAACCGGCCAGAACATTGACATTAAAACCGGTCAAGATCACTTTTTTTCAAAAAAAATTTGTTGATTCAAGATATTTAGTCTGCGATTTGTGATTTAAGGAGTATTAATGTTTTTTTGTTATTATTTTTTTGCATCTGCAATTATCTACACGGTATTTGAAATAACTTATTGAAACTTACCTTTAAGCTTCACGTAAAAGGTATACGTTTGATCCCAAACAGTAATTTTTTTTTTATGCGTGCACATGTTTGATGGCGGTTATAGAAAATCGGGTATATAGAAAACTCTGTAACAATGTTTTGACTGAACCCTTCCCACTACAAAAATTCATTTTCGGCCTTTTTGCATCGATTGATAAGAAATTTTTATCTTTAAATGAGGCAAAACTTTTACAATCCCTACAAGGCACAAGGCTTTACTGGTGGTGGCATACTAAAAAAAATTTCCCCAATAATCGAGTTCGGGTACTTACACTCTGATTGGACGATATATCGAATATGCATAACCAAATTGTGACGTAAGCGTGGGTTTATATTTTCGCCCACATTTCGCGCAATCTGTATAAAGTTGTATCGAATATAAAAATATGAATAACTGAATAATGAACTTGAAATTATTACGTTTTATGGAATAGGATTTTTTAAAACCACAAAATTAACCACAGAAATTACTTCATAATTAAATGATTGTTTATGTAAGGTGAAGTAGAAGAGGAAGAAATGATACTCGCAACGTGGCGAGTAGCTTGATGGTCGTTTCGAGTGCACTAATGCAGGCACTAATATGTATGCATATGAATCATGAGAAAATAATAAAAACTTACCCATACTTTGTTCACAAGAAGTACATTCCAAAACGTTCTCCACTAACGTTTTTTTTTATGTATTTTGTTTTATTTAAATAATTCGGGTTTACATTTTAATTATACGTTTAATGGTATATGTATTTCTCCATATTGATTTTGTGTGTATTCAATATTGTATGTTATTATTTACTTAACATTTTTTCATGCTTGATTTGCAAACTTTTTTATAACTGGATTTGCACTTTTTAAACGTAAAGTTTTCTCGTCTCATTACTTTTTAATATTAATGTGTATTTTAAAAAGTTAATTTGTTCCGAAAATTTTTTGCAAAATAAAATCTTAATTTTTAAAATGTTTTGTTTCTGTTTTCATCTGTCCTATTGTTTATAAAATAAAAATAGTTTTTATTTCAAGTTATTACACATTAACCAAATGTTTAAAAAGGAATATCATATTGATTTTGATTTACTAGTTAGTGATTTATGTTTTTTTTTTCAAGTGGTGTAATGAATTAAAATGAAAATCTCAAAATTTTAATTACTTAATGCACGCAAACCATAAATTTTGAAATTCATTTGCATAAATGTAATATTTCCTTGTAATATAAACGATTTTTGTTTTGATTTCTACATTAAGAATTATAGTTTTAGGAAGTAGTTCACATTATTTTACAATGTTAGCAAATCTCTTCTCTTATGTAACTTTTAATTGTAATAATTAATATTTATGTGTTAAGAAATAGTATTTAACTAAAGCGTTTCTTTAATTATTCATTTTTGTTTTCGTCTCCAGCGACGGGAGCAGTAGCAGCTGCAGCTGCAGTAGTACTGCTGTCACTCACTTGCGGCGGCACTGGCGCAGTTATATCCTTTTTTTGTTCTGGCGGCTTAGCGGCGGTCACCGGATTCGACGCTACTAGTGATGGTTTTGCCACTTCAGCAGTTGGCGCTGGTATTGTAGCTGGAGTTGATGGTGCTGGTTTGATAACTTCAGCCGGTATTGGTTTATCAACTGTAACAGGAGCAGGAGCTGGAGCTGGTAATGGTGCTGGTGCTGGTTTTGGAACTTCAACCACCGTAGGTTTTGCTGGTGGCGGTGCTTCCGCCGCTGGCTTTGATGGCGCATTTACAGGTGGCGGCAATTCATCATACAATGGTGTACTCTGAGCAGTTGACACCACTGTAGATGCAACAGCTGCTGGAGTCACCTTTTCTTTATCGCTATCATTATTATCTGCTGATATTTCTGTAGGCTTAGCATCTTTGTTGTTAGTGTTGGATTGCGGCTTTTCAGCTGCAGAGTTTGACTTCATTACCGACGTCGTTGTTGTATTTTGTTTTGCTTGTGCTGATGCAGATTTTGCATCATAATCCTCTAATTCTTTATCCCAATCTTCTTCAGTGTCTTCAGGTTGGGGTCTTCTATCTGGAATCGATGGCAATGGATTGTCGCCCATACGATCATCACGTCTGTTCCCACTACCAGAACGACTGCCACGATCACTGCCACGATCACTGTCACGTCGCTCACGTTCGTTACGATCACGTGGTGCACCACGATCATTCGGACCGCCACGATCATTCGGACCGCCACGATCATTGAGGCCACCACGTCGCCCACCACGATCACGATCGCGCCCATGTCGATCATCAAATGGATTAATAGGGCCATCACGATCACGAAAACGATTGCCACCTCCGAGTCCACCTGGCCCCCCAGGTCCACCGGGAACTCCAGGTCCACCGGGCCCACTAGGTCCACCGGGCCCACTAGGTCCTCCGGGACCACCAGGTCCAACAGGTCCCCCAGGCATGCGCCGCTGAAATATATTGCCACCATTTTCGTCACCATCACTACGATCATCACGCCATGGATTAGGTCCACCGCCGCCACCACGCCCTCCTCGATTACCACCACGACTACCGCGACCGGATCCGCGTCCACCATCGCGATCAAATTGTGGACGATCATTGAAAAAACCTAGAGTTAAAATATTATTATTGTTCAACATTACTTGGTCAAATTCAGAAGAAAATATAAAATAAAAATGTCATTTACGCTATTATAATCAATAAAAATTCTTACCAGGCCCTTGCTGTCTACCACCACGAGGTGGCCCACCTTGACCACGCATAAACATTGGCGGACCACCACCTCCTCCACCGCCCATTCCAGAGTTAAATGGATTTGGTGGCGGAATTCTCAATTGAAGCAGGCTGGTTGGCTGATTAAATCGATTTTGCATATTCGGTGGAAAGAATTCGCCATTTTGATTTCCACCTCCACGAGGTCCACGTGGGCCACGATTGTCGAAATCTATCAAAAATATAGAAGTTGTTTAAAATAAAATAAAAAATCTCTAACTACAAAACTAAATATTTTAAGAAATATATTTAAAATATACAGGCAAGTAAAAAAAAAATGGGAAATATGTTCCTACATATAATGAAATAGCGCCATTCTTAAAGAACAAAGTATGCCGTTGTAATCTTGATAATCCGTGAACTACTGTGCTATGTCTATAGTCTTTTGTCTCGGTTTAATACTTACGTCGTCTTAAAATTTCCAATAATAACCGCATTTTGCCAACTGTAATAGATATCGTGGCGAAAAATGGAGTTTTTAATGAAAGCTTTTAAGCGACGTAATCAAATCGAATCAAAAAACTTAATTTTTCTCTTGTTCGAAAACTGCAGTATTTACAGCAAATTTGGGTGGTCCAAATCATGAAATAAATAAATATTAGCGATGATCAGTAAATCGTAAACTAATCGCTATTTTTGAATTTTTAGAGAAAAGTGACATTGGCCACATCTAAGTGTCAACCTTTTGATTCAACATTTTAACAACACGGTTGTTTTTCGTGCGGTTGTATTGTACATGCAATCATGTTCTACATTTAGCTACTTTCCTACATATATAAAAAAATTTATATTCACCTTCCATGAAGTCTGGTCGCTGCGGATTATTCACATCAATTGTAGGCATATTCATAGGTCCACCTCGACCACGTCCCTGTGGCGGTCCACTATTTCCACCAAATTTACCATTTTCATGCCACCTTGGTTGCTGTCCATCAAGCAACTCTTCATCAGCACCACCACTACGTCCACCCCAACGTGAGTTGCCACCAGGACCACCACGACGTTCCCGACTAAACTCTGGTGGTGCCCTCCCGTCCGGACCACCGTCTCCACTACCAGGTGGGCCTGATGGTCCACTGAAACCTGGTGGTCCGTTACCACCTGGTCCATTTCCACCACCCGCAAAGAAAGGTGGTGGTTGATTAAAGTTCATTTGAGGGGCCGATGGTGCATCATCTTCATCCATTTCAATATCCATTTGATCATCACTAGTTATATTTCCACCGACAGTTCCTGGGGGTGGTACACCTGGTCCAGTGTTCATTGGTGGTGGAAACTGCCCTGGCGGAAGGCCCATCGGACCCATAGGCATAAACGGCCCAAGCGATCCTGGACCTTCACGTCCCTTTTCACCACCTGGCATTGGTGGAAAACCGGGCGGCATTACACCAGGCATCATTAAGTGATGTGGTGGAGGTATACCGGACACAATATTAGGTGGCATTGGTATACCAGATAAATTCATTCCCATTGGCCCAAGCATTGGACGTGGCGGTGCCATTGAAAACTGTCCCGGCACCATTGGTAACATGGGAGGAGGTGCACCAGGTGGACCAGGCGCTCCGGGAGGGCCGGGTGGCGGTTGTGTAGTATCGATGCCAAACAGAAGACCTGATTGTGCTGCTCCAACTGCTGAATTTGGATCTTGACCTTTTTCTTTAATGCTCTTCATGTGAATAATTTTCTCCTTCATCCAAGAGGGCATTGAATCTTCGTCAAACATTCCTCCTTCCTCTACACCATCAAAATCAGTGCTTTCATCCAATTTATTCCATGGAATGTAGGTTACACCTAATTCCAAGTCCCAAAAATCTTTCCATTCTTTACTTTTGACACCCTTTCCAGCTGCCCAAGATATAGTAATGGCACGCCCTTGTAATTTGTGATTTTTAAGTCCTTGCATAGCCTTATGCGCATCTTGACGTCTATGCATAACAATAAATGCACAACCACGTGGCACAATTTGATCAATGCTCACAATGTCACCGTATCCGCCAAATGTATCAGAAAGTTCCTCTTGGTAGACCAATTTAGAAAGATGACCAACCCATAACGTGGTACTACACACTGGAAGAAGAATAAAGAAAGTTTTCAATAAAAATTGTTCTCCAATAACTAGAACGATAGAAAAGTATTAAACTTTAAATTTAAGTCTGCGCAATAAACTAAAACCGTTAAAAAATCAATTGTGGACATGTGGGAAGTTGTGACATCTGATTGATACTTATATATCATCATTTGTTTCTTTAAGATGTGATTATTTGTATATGCAGGAAAAAAGTGTAACCGTAAGCTTTCCAAATTACTGATAAGTTAACCGTCATTTTTGATTCTGAATTGTTTCAATTGTAAATAACCTTTTTTTAAATTATATTTTGTCAAGTTTGATTTTTGATTATATCTTTTTTTATCAAAAAATACTTTTATTTTTCAGTTATTTTGGTCAAAAGTAATTCATTTTTGATTTTCATAAAAAAAATAACTTTAATAATTTTTAATTTTTTGTTTCTAACTTATTATATGTATATCTTTAAGATCAAAAAATATCCGTCAGTTTTGATTTAAATTTATACTATGACAAGCACTATATTTTGAGTTTAGCCAGAGCAATATTTTATTTCCGAGAAGTATATATTCTTGAGAAAACCCAAAAAATATTTTATGTTGATCCGACAAGTATTATCGAAATCACAAGCATGTTTGTAAAGAAAAATTACTACTCATAGCAGAAGCGTCACTTCACCAAAACCTTGGGGGGGGGGGGGGGCAAGAACTATAATTCCACCACTATTAGACGGTTTTATTGAATTGTTGTATTGAATAATATCTAGTATCAGATCCTTGGGTGGGCCAATGCCCTCCCCAGCCCTACCGAATTGACGCCACTGACTCATAGACTTGTTTTGAAACTTTAAATGTATTTTTCTCAAAACTATGTTTTTGAAATCGGTGAGCAATATATCTCGAGAACAACCTAACCAATCAGGCTCAAATTTCAACAACCTTTAAATAATATTGTTTAGTCTTTAATTGTACATTTTTTCGATCCAATCAATATTATTAATTTTATAAACAGTTTAATACCAATGTTTTGTTCAAATTTAATATTTCGCTTATTCCGACGATTATGGATTTTACTATATATTAACTATATCTTCAATATTTTTTGATTTCACATAACCAGTTCAGAGATATCGTGATATCGCAATATGCAATATTTTTATGAAAAAAAATATGAATATAAGCTAGAGTATTAACTTAATCAATTGTAAAAAAAATCTTAAAATGTCGCCTTATTTCGCCGATCTAACTGGCCATAGCCCCTTAATCAAAAATAAATTTTTTGTTTTTGCTATTAATGTTTTTTTTTTTGGACATTTTGTGTACTTCTTTTATATCGCTTTTCAGTTCAGTTTGTACTTCTTTTAGTTTAGAATAATTGGTTACGTTAATTATGCACTTATTTATATAACAAATTGAAATCCGTTCTATATTAGACGGTTGTTATTCCAAAAATAATTTTGGTTTCAGAAATAGATGACCGCGCGTCATTTATAGATATTAGTATGTGTTGACTTCAAAATGAAGTGCAGAAGAAATATTTTCTGAATTTTAGATTTTGAGAAAATAATACACATTTAAGTTTTAAGTTTAAGTTCAAATTTTAAATACTAGCAAAGAATATGACGCATATTCATAATCATTTTTAAGATTCGTCTCTAAAGTTGCAAAACTCTTAAAACATGTGTTATGCGTCTAAAAGTTTGGGAAACTTAGTTATACATATGTTAATTTTTTAATTTTACATAAACATATGACCGTCACAATTTTCTTAACTGTTTGAGAGACATTGAAATCTCAACAAAAATGTTCAGCTGAAACATCATATCCTAGTCAAAATTTCACTCAAAACATGTAAGTGATTAGTCAGAGGGAAACGAGAACATTTTTTTGGCAAATGAATTTTGAGATTGCGAATTCTCCTAAAGTTATAAGTAAGAGCATATTCATAGTCACTTTTAAGACCAGGATCTAAAATTCGCAAGAGCTTTGCATATGTGCCATATGCTGTTCCTAGTTTTAAACTTTAAGTTTACAAATTTAAGTACGAATTTCGATAACGAATTTAAATTTTGGACTGAAGTTCAAAATTCAAGTACGCATTTAAGTTTTAAACTCTAGCCCAGATTATAAGTTCGATCTCAAAACTTAAGTCCTAGTACTATCTTAAAACTGACACCATAGAGAATAATTTTTGACTGACATCGCTGAAAGATTATTCGGATATATGTATTTGAATACTGCGATTAATAGTGGTATTTTACCGGCACAAAAGGATAATTTATGTTACCGCAATAAACTTTTAAAATATATATTTTATACTTTAATAAAATATTAAAGTTATGATTATTTATAATTTTCCGATTACTCGGGAGGTGGGTGACCATTGGTCAATTCTATTCAAACTATTATATATGCTTTGGTAACACTTAAGGATCATCTGCACCAAATTTAAGTAGTCTATCTTTATTTTAACTTCATATGATGAATCTAAATTTCAAGTACATAACCAATTCTGCTACAAGTTCAATTTGAACGACGAGTTCTTAATAAAAGTACAATAACAATTTTAAGAACAGTCATAAACTTCAAGTCCGAGTACCAAACTACGTGTGATGTTTTTTTAATAATTTGAAATTACTTGAAAATTCCGTCCTATTTCAGTATCGTCCACACAAAACAAATGCGTTTCTTATATTAGAAATTTGCAAATATGTGCTCGTACTGAAATGTACTAATATTCACAGACCTACCTACCAAATAAAGATTTTTATTGTTCTTAGAGTTCTCTAACAAAGGTTTAAGACTAAAATTAGCCATGTAATGTTTTTTCAACTATAACTTTACGAATTCAGCATTAAAGTAACTGTCGATCACCGCCATTGAATAAAATTGAAATGGTCACAACAAAATGAGTACAAGGTATAGTGTTAAAGCAACAATTGTTTGAATATTTTGAGTTATGATTTATCAGACTCTGAAATGATATCGAGAGACTGTAATCTCGTAGAAATTGTTCAATTTATTTATTCGCCGAACAGATGAAATTCCGCAATCACTAATTTTCTGAATTTCTATTACAAAATATATCTGGTCTAATTTTTCTGCCGAAGGAATAATCTACTTAATTAACAATCTCTGAGTTATGTACGCTTAACATGGCCCCAGCATGAGTTTCAAGTACATAGTATGTTTTCCCTAAAAGCATTGCGGTACAAAAATATGCAATCCGCATAGTGCAATTGGTGGGAAAATGTACAAACATGGGCTTTTGCGTAAAGTTTTGCGAAAGAGTAATGTTTCGGTTAAACATTGAAATCAGTTTATAAAAAGTAAGGATTCACAAAACATTCAATAGGGTGCCACATTGCGCGTCAAAAAAACAGTCTTCCGCAAATTGCTTGCACATTTGCAAACACAATTTTATTTTTCGCTAAATTTTGCGGAAATGCGCGGAAATTTTTCTGTTTTTATGAATAATTATAACGATCGGTCTTTTGTGACGTATATGATATTTGCTACTATTTTTATAAAAATAATTAGTAATCCTTCTTGAACTTATCTTTTTTTTTCGAAAGAAACAGTCAGTTTTTACATTTATTTTACCTATCGATATTATCTGCTAATTTTAATTTACAAATTCTCTTTTTTTGAATCAAAAATGACCGTAATTTCTGATATATGTACGTATAATTTTTTGAATCAAAAATATCAATCACTGGATATAAGCAAGCCAGAAATAAGGCACGACAACAAAATTGCCAATTGAATAGTGCTATTCTGTTGCATTGTTATTTATTAAAAGAGAAAACTTAAAAGAGCGATCATACAATAGTTAAATTTTATTATAGTGTCTAACCACGTTGCGTAAAAATATCTAATGATTGATTCTTAATTAAAATAAATTAAGATCAAAAGTTAAATTTTATTTAATCAGAAAAATAAAAATCAAAAATTACGATCATGCAGACACAATCAACTACTTTTTTTCAATATGCGCTTATTAGTTCGAATATGAAAAATGCTGAGAAACCCAATTTCGAATAATTCTCCAATACAGAGTAGAGTATGAGATATTCTTGTGCATTGAATGATATTAATAAATTGTTCGAGTTTTTGGTTAAAAACTATTTAAACATTAAATTCAGATGCCATCGTTTTCGACGTACTTCATGCAGTTATGGTCAACATTTAGTTGTCTTGAATTTTTTGCTGTGTTATTAAATGAATGCTTGCAACATAAAAAACCCATTTTTCAAATACCGGTTTCTATACAGTTTCAACATAAAATTGCTTTGTGCTTTTTTTATTTATTATTATGCCTAAATTGACGAAACCGTTGAATTTTCAACACATGAAATTTGCTCAAAAAACACTATATCAATGGTAATAAAACGCGGTATTATGCTGAATAAATCACACTTGTCACAACACCACAATTTCCACAATGAACTTTTCATAGGAGCTGAAAATAATAAAAAAAGATATAGGTTATTCGGTTGAATTTTGTTTTTTTTTTTAAGGACGATTTTAATGCTCTGACAAAATTTTTACTGGGAGTAAGGCTGCGGCCAAAGGGAAGAATATCATAAGTTCACAGATCACACAGCAAAACAACATAAGTGTAGGACTCATGCTGTTTTGTTTCATGATCACAGATCGGCTTACGATGTTTTGCCCAGAAAGACTCAATTAGAAAATATATTCGCCAGAATGTTAATTAATGTACAGAAATTGCAATTTTATAGAAAGTGTTATACAAAAAATGTATGTGTTCCTATTCATGGTAATGTACTCGCAGTATTAAGTTTCTAAATATGTAATTGAGTTTGCAAGTTTGCTATATTAATTGACAGTATGGCGTTTCTTTTTTTTTTTAAAAAAAGTTAAAATTTTATCACCGAGCACTTAATAGAAAATCAGCACTTAGATAAACAGAGATAAACGGAAAAGACTAATAATTTGATGATTCTATTTATCCAAGTTTGTCTGCTGTCGCTTTCAATCGATTAAAATTTTGAGTTTTCATCATTTAAAATGTAAATATAATTTGAACAATTAAACTAACCATTTTTAAGAATAAGAGCTAATCCAATGGCAATAGCATAATTTTACTACGCAAATTTTAATGAGAGATCAAGATTTATATAAGTTGTACTTTACATCAGTCATTAAATTCAGATTTCATAAAATTGAAATCGATAAATGACGAATTTTATTTTGTTCAAAGTGCACATATGATGTATAACTCAAAATTTTACTGAAAGTTTTATTGATGTTGAAACCAAACGTCTGAGAATATAACTATAGCTGTGAAATACAAAGGAAATAATGCAATAATATATGTTTCAGCTTTAAAACAAACTAAAATTAAAGTAAATTTACCACTCAAGTGCTCTTTTTTAACATCTGGAAGTCCCTTCCTGCGCCTCTCACGCTCATGTTCTCGATCCCTTTCCTTGTCTTTTTCGCGATTGCTACGCTCATTACGATCACGATCACGAGATGAACCACGACGACGATTTGATCTTGGTGAACGACTGCGTGAACGTGAACGAGAACGACGTCTGCGATCACGATCTCTACCACCACCACCCCCTCCAACACCACCTCCGCCACCTCCACCGCTGCCAACGTTACCACCAACACCACCACCGCCACCGCCTCCACCACCACGATCTCTGGAACGTGAACGACTGCGGCTCCGACGTCTTTTGAAGCGATCACGATCAGGCGATGGACTGCGAGAATCGTTAGCATCCAAATTTATTACCTAGATTAATTAATTGCAAACGAGTAATCAAGATAAATTTTGGATAACAGAAAAAATAATTATGAAGAGAAAAGGATACCAAACTTTTGGACACAGAATTGTAAGCGAATGCATTTTTCATTTCAGAAATGTATAAATATTTAAATTTTTGTTGAGAAGTTAGTAATAATATTAATTCAAACTAACAATTTTATACTAACAATAAGTTTGAATTCATGAAGGTATTTGTTCTAACTAAATAAATGAAATTAATGCTCTTCATGCATGGAATTTAAATCAAATTCAAGTGAATACAATTGAATTTTAAAAATAGATTCAAAAGAAACTGAAAGGATTTAGTTGAATGCATCGAATTAAATAAGTAAGTCAATTGAAATTGATTTTTAAATGAATGGGTATTCCATAAATTGTGTGAGAGTTTCGAATTCAGATTTAGACTAATTTCTTAAATTAATGAATTGAAAACAATAAACGAAATCAATGAAATAAAATGCAATGAATGCATTCGGAATTAATACATTCTCACAATTCTGTTAAAAAAGGAATGAAAGAAAAGGATTATAAAAAAGGATCAAAACTTTAGGAAAAAAAAGGACAGGGAAAGTAAAAAAAGGGAGCACAGAACAGTTTTGGTGGAGCAGCAAAACTTAAACAAATACTTTAGAAATTGCAAAACGAAAACTGAAATTGAAAACTTATTTTAAAATTAAGTTTTCGTTTTACATAGACCTTCTTTACGACCATACTGTGGTGTATAGTCACGTGGTGTTGACGTGTGTGTTTAACAACTCATTCAGCATAACTTTGAGTTTAAATTTAATACGAACTATTTTTTGAGCAAATTTCATGTACTTGAAAAATGTTTTTTTTTTTGAAATCTAATTAAATTATACAATGTTTTTAAAATAACTTACCAGCAGCTCTACGCAAACGTTGTTATACCAGGTCCGGCGGAATTTCGCTTTAATTTCCTTACCTTTTCGTTTTTTTAAGAGTAAAAACGTTGGAAGTTCCGACGTAGTAAATTTAACTTTTTTATTTTAAAATAATTACAAGTTTATGGATCAACTTCTTTGGGTCGTTAAATTTATTAAGTTTTAAAAGTTTTTAGGGAATATTATTATAATTCAAATAAGAAATTTTTTATGATTTTACTCCGTCGATAAAAGGGACTTTACACAATTTACTTGTGTGGCATTAGCACTCTTGCTTGAACTAAGATAATTAATTCAAATAAAGCAAAAACAGATTCAAAAGTAAAGGCATCGTTTTTCATGGATCTATATATAACCCAAGGTAAATGATTGTATTCTAAATTTAACATTGAACCCTGAAAAATTAAGGAATGTTTTTTAAAGTCTAACTTGAATTTGTGCGTTCGACGTTTTTATTGCAAATTTTACTAACCATTAATTAAAATAACATTTAAACTTTACCCAGCTTAACACCTATAGTTATTTTTGAATAGATACCAAGGAATCGAAATTTGTTTCTTACCCAAAAGAATGGCAATTTCGCAGAAAATTTTGTCTATTTTGCAAATTGAGATACAGTTTTTGTTTTTATCAGTATGGAGCAATGTACATTGCTGGTTTTAGAGGGTTACCATAAGGGAAAATATATTTATATTTCTTTCGCTTCAAGAGCAATGTTCCTTTGATGTTTTTAACTTTTTTTCTTCCAGTACATTGTTTTTATGTATATTTTTAATGTATAACAACATAAGGTATTGACGCTGATGTCTTCACATTAATTTTTTGTAACTTTAGTTCAACTGCACGTCAGCACAACTAAATTGGAATTATTCAATATCTTAGAGAGCACGATTTCTTTTTATCTTATTGCAAGGTATTTATCAAATAGTTACTTCGTTTTATTTTATTTCACTAAATAATTCCAATTTGATGTGTTCAACAACAACACTTATGTATACGCAAAAATAAAAATTTGGATTGTATACCTCAATTTTTTGTTCCTCTGAAACGAATTCGACCTCTTTGTTCACATCAGCCGAATCGTTGCCAACAGCACCAGAAGTCTAAAATAAAATTTTTCATACAAAATAGAACAATTAATTCTAACATAAGAGAAACTGTTTCCCTACTTTAAGGACATTTTGTAAATGTTTCTCAAAAGCTTCTTCTTGCATACGCATTTCATTAAGTTTGTGTTGTTTATCTTCTTGCTGCTTGAATTTCTGAAAATTCTGCAACGTTTGCAATTGACGCAACACGTTCGGATCATTAAGTAACTGCTTCAGGTTGTTGTTCTAAAAAAGAAAGAATGGTTGAAAAAATTAAAATATTAATTTGAAAATTCATATATAAATACTTGTACATATAAACAAAATATAAAAGTTAAGAGATAACACCAGATTTACAGCCGTGAGAAATGCCATAAGAAACAAAATGGGTTACAAATAATTTTCTTAGATATCAATCGTTTTTGGCAAAATTATCGTGAGCAGCAATAATATCAAAATTGTCTTTTAGTTTAGAAGAGAAAACTATTTCAAAAAGGATGTGCAAGTTCTTGTGCCCCTAGTTTTAAGTCGTTCTTTCTTCACGTATTAATTTATTTATTTTTTCTAAATTATTGATCTATTTCATTCGAATCATTTAAAAAAAAAATTTAAATAATTAAAATTTCGCATTTAGGTCATAATTTACCAGCCAGTTAAGTTTTTTAAATGCCGCCAACGTTAATTTTGCTAAAACAATGAACGAGCTAACAATTTTAACCAATGAAGAATTAAAAAATGTAAGTCCCATTTATTTAGTTTACCGAATATTCTACGATTCGCAATCAAGGACCGTAATTTTTAATGTATAGCTCTAAGTTCTGCGCCTTTATTTTTTAAAAATCACACAGAAAGAGTAGCATATTTATGTGGGTATATCGATTGATTTCCTATGACGAAAATTGTACTAATTTCGGCATAATTTTTATTCACCTTATAGCCCCGCCATTTTTAACTCTTTCTTTAAATCAAAATAGTCATTACTTCATTATTTAATTATTTATATGTCAAACATTAAGACAAACAGCCGTTATTTTGATTCGAAAAATTAAGGTTAATTTATATCGCAAAATAAAATTTCAAATCAAAAGCGAAGGTTATTGTTTATCGAAAACAATGTTCAGAAATCAAGAGTTATGGCTATTGTTGGTTCATAAAAATGTCTACAATCAATCAATAACGATATGCAGTGGTTTTTATTTTAACAATTTTAATCCTTACGGTCCCTGTACAAAATTAAATTTTAACAAGTTGATTAACAGCTGTAAGTCAAGTGCTGAGGTGAAATTCAGAGGTATTTTAAATGGCATAAAAGCATATATTACAAGAACACTAAACTTTAAAATTAATAGCCATGACAGTGTTTAAAACAGCATTGAAAAAAGGTATATACAAAATAATAAGAAATTTAAAATCGAAATAACTTATTACATCTAGCAAATTTGAAGCATGTGCTGAAGAGGAGTTGTCTTCCATGTCATCATCTTCGTAAGGAAACTCGTGTGAGCTTTTACTATACTTTGTATACGATTCAGTATTGTGAGCTCTTTGAGAACCACCACCACCACCACTGACAAGGCCTTCTATAGAACTACTATAATTGCCGCTACTCATGCTGTGCAAATGAGCATCACGTGACTTTATGGAAGATGACGAAGTTGCCATTGATGTGTTATTCGCTACTGCTGTTTGACGCTTCAGATACTGTTGCATGTGTTCTAATTGCTTTAGAGTGCTGTTGTCTAGCACATTTTGAGCTTTTTCATGACTTAAGGACTAAAATTGTTTAATAGAATGTAATGAAAAGAAAACACATGTTTTAATCAAAGCAATCAGTGGGAGACAGAAGTTTTTATAAGTAATAAAAACTGCGTGTTATTTTAAACTTTTAAATTATTTCATTTGTTCTCTAACTTACCGATAGGTCCGGTAAGCCCAGAAGCTTATCGTCATGGCCAGAGCCGCCAGCGCCACTCATATTCATATCCATAGAACCAGAAACATTTAATCCATTTGAATTGGTTGATAAGTCTCCCAAGCCGCCAGGACCACCTCCACCAGAAGAATTAGCAGGTGGCATCTGATAAATAGGATGATTTGGATCAGCTAAGTCAAAGATTGGTTGAATAACTTCTGGTGCAAATACATTATTTTTTTGCCACAAATTCAACACACGTATGATACGACTTTTATCTTCTGGTGCACATCTAAATAAATTCGCAAAAGTTTCTTTTACATTGCGTGCAAAACGTGGCGCAAAAACATCTTTTTCAGGGCCAAACTGATGTCGAGATTGTCGTACTATAGAGTCAATGACGTAAAGACCGGGAACTTTATATTCCGGTTTACATTTCAATATGAATTTCTCGACACTTTGAACAACATGTTTATAGAATTTAATGGCTCGCATTGCGGATTTGGTGATTGCTGCCATTTTAGCCTTAGATATTGGTGGCTTGGCGTCATAGAGCCCGGATAACTGAAATGAGATTTCCAAAATAGAATAATGTGAATTAACTTTTACCACTTCTAAAATATTTATAAGGAGATACATTAACTATTTAAACTGTTATTTGTCAGCATGCAGGTAATCAGCATGCTGTCCGCTTACATTTTATATGAAAATGTAGATAAAAGGTTTAGAGATTAATTACTTTTGTGTTAGTATGTTGGCCTACTAACTGCTTATGTACTTTGTATGTGTGTATTGGAAAGGTTCGAAACTATTTGAAGAGAATACTAATTCTAAACGTTTTACGGTTTCTTAAAATAGCGTTTCTGCATTTTTAAGAAATATATCTCAATATATATTGAGCCACAAATGACTCATTATATGTGTTTTGTCCATCACTGCCTAAATAATCAATCTAAATCCGATATCGGATGTTAAAAATATGTTGATAAGCTTTTTTTTAAAGCCGTTTACATAGAAGTTATGAGTAACTCTGAACCGACAACGCATATTTTGTGTGAGTAAAGAAATAACTTTTTAAAGTTTTTAAACCAAATTTGAGTAAAGTTCTGACAACTTTTACTATTCAAATGAAATGTGTGTCAAATTTCAAAGTTAAATAATTTAATGATTTGTTTTGCAGCTTTTTTCCGCTTACTAGACATGCCAGATTGTAAGAAATGAAGTGTAAAAAAATATCAGCTCATAGCTACTATATATGGTAGATATATAATATGTTATATACATATATAGAATACCATGAACAATAACCTGTGTCCATCTGCAATATACATATATACAGTCGCGGATAAAACACTAGGGTCACTAAGGGCTTAGAAATATACATTAAATTTTTTGGCAACCTTTGTACGATACCAAACGAAAACTTGAGGGGAATTATTTATTTATGGGTATTACTAGCTCCGAAACGTTGAACGTAGAACGTTGAAATATGGGCCGAACCATGCATTTTACAAAAGAAGAGCGCGCTATCATTAACCAATTACGTAATGAAAAAAGTCAACGAAAAATATCTCGATCGAATGGTCGTTCTCAAAACGTTGTATACAATGCTCTAAAACCAATAAATCACAATTTAAAAAAGTCAGAATACGTAAAACTAAGAAAAATATGACAATCTTATCAAATTAGTGTTAACCCGTGACCCATTTAAGAGCTCTGCTACAATAATAACTGAGCTGGGTTGCAACCGTCCTCCAGTACTGTTAGGCAGAGATTAGTGGAAAAAAATATTCTTTTGGGAGAATATCACGAAGGGTGCCCGATGCTGAATTATTGGCATAGACAAAATCCTTTGTTGTTGAATGTTGCACATTTTTCCAGTTTTAATTTTATTTCATTCATTCATTTATTTCATTTATTCATCACTCTAAGTATCTGGCCAATCAATGTGTGATTTCGTATAGTTATTTATTTATATTGATTTGGTGCCCGATGCTGACTTATAGGCATAGAAAAATCGTTTGTTGTTGAATTTTGCATATTTCGCCAGTTTTCACCTGTCTAAGTACCTGCCCAATCAATGTGGGATTTCATAAACATCAAAAACACACCCTGCCGATATAGCTGACACCTTTGTTAAATTATGGAGCTCCATCGTAGTAGCTACTTATACAATCAAAGTGGGGAGTTCTCAAAAAGGTACTTAAACTAATATTATCCTTTTTAACGCATCGGAGAATTACTGTCTCGATAACGGGCTGTCTCAGGGTTCACCCTTATCCGTCGTTCAGTTCTTAGCATATTCAAATTGCTTGGCTAAATAACTATATAAAAAATTCCAATTTCGTAGATTTATTTTGAATGTATGCAGCCAACATTTTTGCTATTTCTTCAGGATCCCCAAAAGAAATAACCAACAAGTTACACACTTTTGATGAAAAGCTATGTAATTGGGCGAAATCAACTGGAGCAGTTATTCCTATCGCTAAAGCAGAAGTTTTTCATACTTGCAGGAAATATAAATGTGGCTCTTCCATTTTAAAGATAAGGAATTTTAATATCAAAATAGGAAATAAGATGAGAATACTCGGACTCACTTTTTCCAAAAATGCATTATGGAATGATCACGTTAAAAATCTGGTAGATAAGCTAAACAAAACAAATAATCTCCTCCGAGTAATTTGCTCTAGAAAGAAAGAACCCCACATTGACACTGCCATTTCCATCTGTCGGTCACTCATTGAAGGAACAGTACAGCATATTGTTACATTATACGGTTGGACTTCAGAAAGCAATAAAAATAAAATAAATACGATTAATAAATGTTTCAGGACAGAATCTGGACTTTTAACAGCCACTCGCATTGAATCCCTCAGGACCGAAGCAAAGTATCACGATTTTGACTGGCTTTTAAAAAACAGGTCCACAAAATTAGCTGCGAACGCGCTCCCAGAACCAACTCATATTTTGAACGAGCTGTTTTGGAAATTGTACTTTACTGTTAGCAATAAATATAAATTCATCTGTGGGATCCAACAAAATTAAACTATCTTCAGGACATCAACATGCCATTTCCAGCAAAACGAATAGAAAAGAGGCTGGATCATCAGTTTAGCATCACCATTGATACAAGATTTAATAAACTCAGAAAAAATTATTTCAACGCAGTTATTTTCAAATCTAAATTTCTTGAGTGCATTCACAATACTTCACTTTGACTTTGTTTACAGATGGGTCTTGTCAAGGTATAGCTACAATTAGTAACCTAACCTAACCTAATCTAAACATAGGACTTGAAATTCGTTTTTTCTTAGGTATTTATACCAAGCATATAATCAAACAAAATATCAAGATGAGGAAAAAATATAACGATGTGGCTACGCTGTTCAATGTGAAAATTCTGGAGGGTAACCGAAAAAACAGCGAATTCAGGGACGACGTACAGCGATTCGCAGCAGCTGAGACGCCGCAGAAATGTGGCAAATTAGAAAAGCATAAAAAATGGATATTATCTTTAAAGCTAAAATGAAGAAATGGGAGTAAAACATAAACCATAGCAGAAAATTCTTTTTTTTGAAAACAAGTGTAATTTTTATCAAAATATATCTAAACGTTAAGTCTGTAGACATCGTGAAACTTCAATCACTTACCTCATTGTTAAAGGCAACGACATTCTCCATTTCCACTTTTTCAGACACACACTATTTTTTTATAGTTTTAAAACACTTAATTCATACTATATTTTGCACACTATTTTTGTTATTAGTTTTTTCACCGTTTCGCCGTATTAATTTTGTGACAAATTTTACCAAATTTAATGCAAAAATATTAGCAATAAACCCAGCGTGAAAATTTTTTTCGGCAAACGACTCGTCTCCACATATAACTTAATACGCAAAATGGCGACTTTTTCGTTTTCCTCTTAATTTGACAGTCTCATACACAATGGAGAGTTTACGTTTTTGACATTTACATTTCCTTTTTGTTCGCAGAGGGCGCTACGACGATACACAAGGTATAGACAGATTTATCCATAACTATTAAATGTTTTCAAATGATCAAGTCCTGGACTCTGTCAGATCGAAATACTATCTCTCAATATAAAAGAAAGGCATTATCAAATTGTTCGTTTTGCTCTAACCATCCAAAATAAATTTGGTAATTAATAGGTTATGAAGAAGGCAAATTATTTTGAGAACAGTAAAGGAATACCAACATGTACGTTCATTTATACACAAAGGCTTTTCAAGACCACTATAACAATCGGCTAAAGTGGCCACTTTACAAATTAAATAAAGAGAAAAAATTTAGCAAAAATTTTGGGTTACGATCCTTACATGTTCATCATCGACGAATTGCTGAATTTTTCACGCGAGGAGAGTTTTCACTTATATGGCTGTTTGACGATTTCTTCATTGAAATTCTAAGGAATTCAGTATTTCGTATTAGCATAAAATTGAATTTATTTTATTTAGCGCGAAGAATAAATATAATTTTCTGACAAATTTTGACTAACAAAATGAAATTCATGTAAAACTTTTAATCGCTATCGTCCCGTCGGCGCGTTATCATTTTAATGCATGGTATTTTAATGCATCTCAGTTAATGTCAAATAGTTAAACTCCAGAATTGATAAATAAAAAGTCAACACTAAAGACGTAACTGAAAAGAAATTGCTGCTAAAAAGTGCTGCGTATAAATCAGACTATATCTTGCGCTAACGTAGCAACAAAACGGAAGCCATTTTGTACGTTTTGTACTGCGTTTACGCAACAGAAAAAAACGTGAAGTATGACGTCAACACAAAAATAATTCGTTAAATCGTAAAAAGGAAGCTAACACGTAGACCATATAACATAAAGAATTGTCAAAATAAACGCAAAGAAAAACAAAAACAATAGAAACAAAACAAAAATTAATAATTTTAAAAAAGAGATTATTTGGAAGGATTTTCAGATACTTTTTTAAATGAAACAAAATGACAGCAAATCATCGTGCATTGGACGCCGCTGATATTGCGCTTATTGAAAAAGTGAAAGGAACACCATCACTATATGATTCTTCAAGTCCCGATTTTAAATTTGCATATCGCAAAGAGCAACTGTGGGAAAATGTTGCAGCAACACTTAGGATGACAGCAGTAGATGCACGTCGTCGTTGGACCTGTTTACGGGATCGTTATTCCCGCGAGTTAAAACAGATGCGATTGCATCCAGAAAAGCATGAATTTGGAAATAATGACTTTTTCAGACAAATGGATTTTTTGCGAAAATTTGTGAGAAAAAGGAGGTAGGCTGCGCTTATGACCAAGTGTATTCGCATTTAAAGAGAAAGTTCCCTAGTTTAGAAATGTTCAATGTTCGTGGTAGGTACGTGTGCGCGAAAATGGTCGAAATCGGTGTTTTTGAAACATTTGATCTCATTTACTTCAAAAACCAGACGTTATAACAAAATAATGTCAGGTTCGAATCGATTGGTGGACAATTTTTTTCGTTAAAATATGTATGTATGTATGTAGGTCCATGCGTGCTACATGGCCGCCCCCAGTGATGTCATAATTTTGCGAGTACATAATTTTCTTCAGTTTTTTCATTTGATAAAAAGTATTTTCCTTAATTTTTCTATAATTTTTTTTAATTCAGTAATTCAAAATATGTACTTGTTTTGGATTATGGAATAAATCTTTATCTAAGACTGTTGAAAAAAACTTATTTCGACTTTTAAAAACAGAAGTCAAAAATAACTTGTGGAATATAAGTTAAAATAGACTTAACGTTTATATTTTAAAATCACTTAAATTTATTAAAAAGAGTTTTAAAAAAAAAGTAATATAGTGTTGAAAAACCATAATAATTTTATGCTAAAATTTCACCAATTCTAATCCTAAAATTGAAATATGTACCTCGGTCAAATATTGATGAAAAAATTTGAAGTTTAATAAGAGAGTAAATATCATTTTTCCCATATTTAATTAATAATATATGTACATACATACATATAGGATAAACTTCTACATATTATCTCTATTTTGTTTGGTTTCCGATATTCGATGATGATTGTAGTGTTATATGAAAACGAGATATATTTTTGCTTCTCTTATCGCGTTTTATGAGTACAGAATATAAGATCAAAATTTGTTATCCAGGGGACTGAATTATATCGGCGCTCTTGTAACTAAAATCTTCCCCTATAAAAAATGTTTAAGAAATTTTTATATTTTCTTCAGAGAACGTCGTCGAATTGATTCAAAATACAAATATGATAGTAGCTGGGATGGCAGTAACGATGGTACTACTAAAATGCACAGTAAATCAGAACTTACAGCTCAATCCACCCATGACATCTACGATGAAACGCAAGACCAATATGATGCCAAGTTAGAAGTGACAACAACAGAGGAAGCAGAAGATGGCTACCATGAATTTGTTGAAGGTAGCTTTACTTTGTTCTTCTCATTGGCATATACTTAACTTGAAAAAAATTACTCTGTATATTCAGCTTTTAAGCGATTAATCAAGTGAATTTAATACAATAGATATGCGTAAATCTAAATTTATTATCTTAAAGCAAATGTTGACTTTTTTGATTTTTTTTACTAATAGATGGTCAAATAAATGAGAGTTACGAAGAATACGTTGAGCCTCAATCAGTAGAAAATGCAACAACCAAGTATGCTATCAATGATGTAGAAGTATCGGCAGCAGTAACTTCTACACCAAGACATTCCGCCTTATCGGCGGGAAACAATGCTGCAAATAACATCATACCAATTGCCTTCCTAAGCAATCCTGCAGCTGCAGTTGCTGGACAAGGGAATAATAGTAATGGCGCAAACTATACATTGAGTAGCACGCAGCAGCTCGTTAACAAGACATCACCACCGCTAATGGAGCATAAACGTATCACATCTGAGTTGCCAGCACCTAGTGCTTGTGTTAATGTCACTGAACCTGAAGATGACTACTTTTGCAAAACCATTGGTAGTTATTTGCGCCAACTATCACGTCGTCATAAAATTAAAGCAAAAGTAGAAATGTTTCAAATATTGGAAAAATATATAGAACTGGAAGAAAGTCCAGAAACGTACAGGGAAGAACGTAAAGGATAAGTGTTCGAGAGTTGCTATTAGTTATTATGTATCCACATTATAAATTAACAAGAAATGAAAATAATATCTTTGGTTTAGTTTCTGTAAATATTTAGCACTTACCGAATATAAATAATTTATTTTTTACTATGTGTTATTAATTAGTTTTAAGCGAGATTTTAACTGTAATAGTTTAAACAAGCGAATTTAAGTTAATAAAAGTTTAATAAACTTGAAAGTAATAGCATATCAATTTCGTATAAGTCCATTGATCAGGTTTGGTATGTGGGATTTAAGGAGAGTAATTGTGCTCGTAAATGATTATTTTTAAATGCTAATTTTAAAAAGGATTCATGCCTTAAAGATTATAGGAATCTCATACTCAAAAATGTTCATACCTTACGAAAAACATGTGATCTCTTGTTCCACCCCTCCAAAAAATAGTTACCAAATTTAAACCAAAGAATATCCTTAGGTAAAAATTTTTAAGTATCAAAAAAGTGACAGCTAATAGAATGAATGAATACAAGGCAGAGATTAGAAAAAAACCGAAAATCGCAATAATTTGAGAATTCCTAGATCGATTGAAAAAATATGGATGGGTGTCAGTTGATATGTAATTTAATATGCTTTAAAATCAATATGCAAAAGTTTGAAATCGAACTACATATGTATATGCAAAATGAAAAGATGTCAAAATATTTATTAAAAAAGGATTTGGGACAAATTTCATCAAAAACGGCCGGAAGGTTGTTGAGAAAAAGATACCTCATTTTACAATGAAAAAGCACTAGTTCCGCTTTAAGAAAAATTTATTACAAAATATTAGATTATAGCCTTAGAGACAATTAATAATAAAAAAACTTTCTTAATTATGCATCAGCAAAAATCTTCATTTATAATATCAGCATTTACTGCCAAGCCACGTTCTTTTAATGCTTTAGATATTAGTCTATGTTTTTCCTGACGCTGTTCTTGTTCACGACGTTGTGCGTCAAGTATTTCATCAACGGTAATTTCTTTAAGTGGCAAACTGGATTCCTTATCACGATCCTGGAATAACAATATAAAATTATATATATTAAAAGGTGATTTTTATAGTTTACACCAGAATGGTCTCCGTACAAATTTGATTCTGACATCAATTAAATTAATCATTAGATTCATTTAAAATACTATCCAACTAAGGCACGCAACTGAAACCACAATTTTCACAGATTTTCAAATAAGCTAGACATATTTCTACCACCACAGGAGAATGAAGAAAAATTCCCAGCGATTCAACCGAATATCAAAAACAGAACAGCGTATTATTGACCAGTATATATAGCATATAGTTTAATTAATATTAATTAATTAATTAATTAGTATGGTTAATTTTCTACACTTTGAACTGAACTAAGCCACAGTGTCACATTGTCTCTGAGAACTTTCTATAAAAATTGCGCATTCAGTAATACGGTTTTCATATCGAATTTTGTTTTTTCTGTTCATGTTTTGATATTATGCAAAGTCTTCACCTCATTTGTGCAAGTCTTTCATTTTACGGTTTATTGGAAAATAAATTACTTATCGTTGAAAATCTTTTTTATACAAATTCATTTGATTTGTGAGAGGTGCCAAAGGCGTATGTGTTTTCACAAGGTCCCAAGACCATAAGGCCTAGTAGGTAGGCTAAGCCCTATTATATTGTATTAAGCCATGTCTGTAGCAACTGATAAGGCAGATTGGTTAGTGATTACATGTCTTAGTATAACATTACTCACAATCTCTCCCAAAAGAACTACATTTTCACCACGAATTATAAAAACACCGCGAGGTATGTCACCATATTCATTACCCACATGAATGCGTTCGATTGTGCGATGAAGCACTAAATTAGCGAATTGATCTACAGAGCGCAGGTAACCAATTAAAGTACGACCATCACGTAGCAGCACCATTAGCTTCTCTGTAAAGTGGAAAATTAATCCTCAAATAATTTTACCAAGAAATTAATGTGAAACTTACTATCGACCTCTTCCAGCAGATGCGCCGTGCCGGCTAATGGATTTAGATCATCCATTTTATAGCCAAGTGAACGCGATTTTTAAGACTTAATTATAAATTAAGTTGAGCGATTTTTATTTTTACAACTACAAAGCTACGTATATTGTTTTAATTATTTGCACTGTTTACTTTAAAATTCAAAATGTCAAAAAAATTAAACGTCAAATCTGACTCGTTCAGTTGTCAACGCTGGTTTCAAAGAATTTGTTGCGTACGTGAATTGCGAAGTGTAAATTCACTTGATTAGGTTTTATATCAAACGCAATACAAAAATTGTAGGTTTCGAACAAAAATAGAATTGCTGTTTTTGATAATCAACTATTCTTAATTTGTATGTTTTAACGTTTGACCACATTTATATATATATGGGCATTTCCACGAAAAGTGAAGTTTTTTTCCCGTGCGAACGCCTAAGTTTTTTGCAATTGTCTTGAACACGAAAAATTGCCCAATTATGCACCAATTATAGAGCTATAAGTTAAGCCTATTGTCAAAATAAAAATCCGCTTTATTATGACTTTTCTACTTTATATGTGTTCGAACGTGACCTATGGAAACGGCCATATTTTTAATACGTTTTTGATACTGTCTACCGTACGACTGAGTCGTACGTTCGCGTCATATGGTAGGATTTTACGTACGACTTGCCCTCAGACGTTCAAATTTTTCATCAGACCTGTCAAAATCTGATGATCTGTATGTGCCCTATAAAATGCAGGTGGCTGGGATAGAAAAATTGGCATTACAATAGCATCGTCAACACAATAGCGTCGTGATCATCACAATAGCGTCACAATATGGATGGAATACAAAAATTGGGGTGGATTTTCCAAATTTTTGATTTGCTGATTTCTATAATAAATATCTGAGAGATGTAGTCTTCTCCATTTAATTTTAAACATAACCTTTGATTATACTTCACTACAGAAACAGGATCAAAGTAATAGTTTGGCAGCACTGTAAAAAAGTATGTGTATCTGCCGCTTGACAAACACTTTAATGTCATGTCGTTTCTTGCAAAATTAAAAAAAGAGGTAAAATAAGCAAACGTCAGAACAAAACATGTTGTCATCGCAAAATTATTGAAACGAGCAAAAGAAAACGAAAAACACGAAGAAAGTTGGTGACTGCGAATAGGTTTTTTGAGTTAAAAAAGTTTATTCTCGACAGATCAACATCGAAATCGTTCTGTGAAAATTGTGAAAATTTACTTTCCTCAACGAAAGAACCGAAAATTTAAAATTTATTTTTAAAACAAAAAAAAATCGTTATATAGTGCACATACTACAAAAAAGATAGTTTTCATGAAATCATATTAGGTAAATCAATCGGTATAACACGGCTTTGGATTTTTTTTCACATAAAAATTTCAGATTGCGTGAGGTACTGCTGAGAATTCGTACAGGGTGCAGCAAAAATGTGCTTTAAAATTCTAATGAAAGTTGTGTAATTAATTTCACTTACGTTGTGTTATCGCAGCATTTGTGCTGCATACAATTCTGCTCCAATACGTAAATGTTGTCAAATTACGTAATTTTGACAACTACAAAAAAGAAAAGCAGAGCGATTAAAGTGACAGACAAATCGAAATTAATTTATTAAGTTCAATACCAAAATTTGGAAAAAAATTAAGAATTTTGTTAAATATATTGGCTCAAAAAAATTTAAAAATTATATATATTTAATAATATATGTTATTATATATCATATTTAAAGGTGAAACATCAGAGAAATCAAATTAAAATTGAATACAACAATAAAACCTAAAAAGCAACAAAGATGAATGCGCTTATTCGAAATAACCCGAAATTTTTGAGAAATATATACCATTCGTCACACAGCTCAAGCAAATGTAAGTAATAAAATTTATTTATGTTAAAAAAAACGAAGGGAAATAACCTGAGCAAATTTTCACTTTCCTAAAATTTTCCATTTGTTTTCTTTGTGTATACGAAAGTGCTTGTGTGTGTGGCTATGTGCGTGTGCGTTTGTGCAAGTTCATCGTTTATATATTTTTATTTGTTGCTGTCACTCTCAACAGCTGATTTTTGTTTTGAATGACTTCGTTGAATTTTTTTAAACTTAAATTTATAAGGAGCGTTACCAAATCCACTGCATACGATTCCGATGCAGTTGCATGGCAGAGAACTATTCTTCTGAATTTTAGTAAAACATAAAGTAATGTTAACCACAAATAATATATGCGCCAATGGCTTGCTAAACTGATTCACTATATCGATGAGCGATTTCTACATACCTACTAACCGTTCCAAGCCTTTGCAACAGAGATCAGTGCGTTCATACTCAGCAATGAAAAATTCGCTAATTACTATTGCTAATGAAATGGTATGAGCTAAGCTGCACACTATTGCGAATCATGTAATAAACAATAATACAACGAAAGGCTTAAAAGCATTGATATTTTAAAATCCACATAGCTCGTGATATTTCGGAAATATGTAATATTCAAATGGCTTAGTATTTTTTAGCGAATAATGCCAAAATTTAGATCATTTATACAATTTTTTGCGTATCGCAATAGACCAGAGCTTACCTACTACTGTAACAGCTATAAGCCTTCTTAGCTATTAAGCTTGAAGCTTTAAATCAAGTAAAAAGCATATAAAAGTAAAGGATTAAAGTGAAAGAATTAATGACTTATTGGTTGGTTGGTTAAAGAATTTAAAAGTTAATCTGGTTGAGGTCCTTAAGCAGCGATAGGACATGATTACTAGAAATGGATTGGACTAGCATATTTAAATCGAACGAATATTTTTTTGAGTTTTGACGTTCTTGCACGCAAGGAGCGAAATATGTATATGCAAAGGGGAAAACATATCAGGCTTAGAAATTTTTCACTGCATCGCCAAAGTTTTCACTGATGATTTCATACAGCAATGAATGGATCTAATTTGACAAACTATTTCCGTTTTCTTTTTTTTTGTTTTTTGTCTTTCCTTTGTGTAACTTTTTTGGAGTTATCACTGTTAGGCTTGACAAGTGGGCGCTTTTGACGCAGCCAGGCCGTTAATTGTAAAGCCGTAGACCGCGTAGGAGGTCTTTAAGCCGGTAATTGAAGGTAAAAGCAGTTATTGGCCGTTTATTGGATATAACTTTGTTCTTATACAAGCAAAAAAAAAAGGTCATAACTATACCTATTTTGTTTTCAAAAATAATGTACTACATTGTAGAAATTTTAGCTCAGTAAAATTATTATAGTTTCTATAATTTAATTATCAGATTTCTTATAACAACTTTTATTTTTTAATTTGTTGACATAACCTTGATTTAGTTTTGAACTTCTTACGCTCATAAAATTTTCTTCCTATTTGCTTGTCAATTTTACAAAAAAAAAGAGTAAACAGAGTAATTGCATACTTGTAATCTTATCAAGCTCAAGAACTTTCGACTTAAATATAAGATTAACCAATAAGTGATAAGCAAAAAATTATTAAAAAAAGGTATTATATCACACAAAATGAGGTTTATTCAGTTAAACTTCTATGTAAACTATGTAGCCCTTAATAGCTAAGCTAAAAAAATATTTAAATGTTATAAAATATAACATGTGACTTGCCATCAAATGTTTGCAGAACGAAATATGATTGAATCTTTTAAACTCCTCTGAAACAAAAAAATATAAAAATGATTTTTTTTTTGATTTTTTTATTAATTTTACTTTATTTTCACTGCTTTGAAGTTCAACTCCATCGTACCATATTAAGAAACAGCGCCCATTCAATTACACCAGACCTTCAACTGCGATAATCGTTTTCTTTTCTTTAGATCATGAAAATTATAAAGAACCAATCTGGGTAGTAAAAAAAACGCTAGTTACTTGGAGCAACATCTCAGCCAAGATGCTGTATCCACGGGACCTCGGCCCACACCAAAATACTTTTGCTTACGATAGATAAAACGACTTTTCTGAGAAGTTCGAAGTCTGGACTTACTCCAAAATTATTTTCTGATTACGGCTTTGGTATGGGGCGCTATATAGTATGTAATATCTAACGATCGAGTCAGAGTGAAGTGTAAGTGAAGCAAAATCAACAATGAATCGTTAATGGGGTTGTGTTTACGTTAAAGAGTTAAAATCTTAAATCGATGTACAAACACACTACCTACGATTATGTAAGTTTTCAATGGTTGATTTAAGTGCAGGCAATGCAAAGCAAAACGAATTCAATATGTAAAAAATTTCAACGAGACTAGCCAACATAGGGTAGTTATTAAGGTATTGTGTTAAGTGGAACAGTGTTAAAAAATAACAGGCTGTCTAAGGTGCTAGTCGAAGGAAATGCTGGCAATCGTTCCCACTTATCATTGTTGATCAATTTTTCTATTATAAATTGCTTTATTCACCTTATAATTTTTCACGAAAAAAATTTGTTAGAATAAAAGATAATTTATATAAATTTTTTTTTTCAAATGTGTGTACCTTAAATATCATTCATACAGAACTCTGTATCGGACTGTGTGTATATAATTTAGTTATTTTGGTAAACAAAGCAACAAACATATAAATTATTTATGGCGATGATCTTATGCAAGGTCACAAATATTTGTTGGCATAGTTTGTGAAAATTTTGTTGATGTAATTGCAAATAAAACAGATAGCCTTCTTTGCTTATGCTCAAACACTTTCCCAAAAATTTTCCTTTCGTAGATAACCACATTTTAATTATAAATTAAGATCAATGACTTTAAAGATGTACCAAAAATTTGTTTAAAAAAATTATATGATAGATCTTGTATCACTTTTAAAGCCAAGTTATTTTGCTTTGTTTTTTTATCATAATTTCGTCACGTGTTTTTTTTTGCGAATATACGGGTACGATATAAGTGATGTAAATATGTATTAGTCGAATATAAAATTGAAAATAAAAACAAACCGGCAAAACAACAAATGCCGTTAACTTAAAATTGAATATTAATGAGTAAACAGAAATATGACTGCACTTAGGGGCCGTCCATTAATTACGTGAGGTGTTTTTTTTGAAAATTCGGACCCCTCTCCCCTTGGTGAGATCTTGTTATCTTTTATTATTATGTTTAATTATGTCAGATGTATCAGATTTAACAGAAACATTTTAATTGGCCATCCTACAACTAACATCTGTTGACTTTATAAATTATAACTGATTGTAATTTAATAAATTTTATTAAAATTTAGTAAAATACTGAACAGCTTGAAAAGTAAATGTTGTTTACCTTTTTTTCCATTGCTATTATACTTACTAGAAACAAAAAAACACAAGAAACAATAACAACTAAAAACAAGTGTTATTACATATGTTAAGTATCTAAAATAATTAAAAAAAAATAACGTGGTCTGTTGAATCATCAAATTCATTCTATTCAATTTGGTATTTTTCACACAAAAACTAAAATCCAGTATGTACAATAATATACGATATATGGTTGCGTCCACTAATAGCGAGCCACCAACGCGGCTTTTTTTAATAGTTAGATACGTAAATTTTGATATGCTCTTTGCGAGGATGCAATCAGTTTTTGTTGAAAACTCTTATTCCGTGAGTTTGAAGTTCGGGACGTTTCTTTGAAACCCACCACTATTTTTTTAAACACAATTTACACAAATTAAAAAAAAAACTTCGGCAACATCTTCAGAGAGAGATAGCAAAAAATGCGTAAATAACAAGCAAGTAAAGACGGCGGCATCTAATCTATGTATCACCAGGAAAAGGTTTGAGCAAAAACTGATGGCGCCATCGCAATGAGCATATCAAAATCTACATAATAGCTTTGTTAAGTTTGACGCGGTTATGCGCTTAAAACAATTTTTTGTATGATAAATTAACTGTCATTCTCATATAACATATTTTTTTAAAAATAATACATTAAATGTTGAAATGAAATAAAAAACAATATAGGTACATTAAAAACTTCGTCTGAAAATGGCACGAAATGCAGTTTTTTATCATTTTCAAAACGTATTCATTTATTATAAAACTTAACATTTGTAATGTGAAAAAGTTTATAATCAAACCTTTTGTATACTCTTTAATAAAATACTTTCAAAAACTTTGAGCAGTCATAATTAGTTTTGAAATAAATTTTTCCATCTGCTTTTTGAGAAAATGTTAATTTCGGTACCCTCTACGACATATGTAAATGAAATTTACAACAAATTTAAGTTCATAGCCCAAAATTGTTTGCTTTTTATTTATGGAGTAAACTTAAAATTTCAACTGCTTTTGCTATGCTATTGGTTTATTTGAATATTAATCTATGTTTTTCATTCTTTTCTTTTATCATAGATTCCACAAGAAATGTTGAATACTTTGCACATAGGTACCGTCTGGACTACCGAAATTTTGCAGGGAAAGGCACACACCACTACCTAAATCCATACCAATCTGCACCTGTGATCAGCTATGCGGCTAGCAAAACTTATGAAACAATGGCGACGCCATCGAATCCATACTATTACACAAGTCGTTCATTTCATTTAAGTACCCGCCTTAACGAGCAATCATCCTCCAAAGTTGAAGACACTATAAAGACCATAAAAAATAAACAAAAAGAAAAAGAAGAAGAGATAAAAAAAGAGAACGAATCGGGAGTAGCGGCAATGTCATCGCAATTGCCAGAAACGCCCAAACAAGTGGCCGTTAAGAAATCACTGAAGACACGCATATGGGAAGAGGTGGTGCATTATTATCATGGTTTTCGTTTGCTCTTTATCGATATTAACATTTGCCGGAAACTGTTGTGGCGTGTCTTAAATGGTAAGACTTTGACACGGCGTGAAAATAAACTACTAGTCCGTACTACGTCCGATTTATTCCGATTGGTACCCTTTTCCATTTTCATAATTGTACCATTTATGGAATTGCTACTACCACTATTCATAAAGTTTTTCCCCGGCATGTTACCATCTACTTTCCAGACCGCCAAGGAACGTGAGGACAAACTAAAACAGAGTTTGCAAGTGAAATTGGAAATGGCCAAGTTCTTGCAGAAGACACTCGATGAAATGGCTGTGCAACATAAAGATCATAAGAGCGAGGAAGCGAAGCAATTTGCTGAGTTCTTTGAAAAAATCAAAGATCCCAATGTCTACGTGTCCGCTGATGAGATCATTAAGTATGCAAAACGGTTCTCAGATGAAATTACTTTGGATTCACTGTCACGTGAGCAGTTGGTAGCTCTGTGTCGTGTACTCGAACAAAATACCATGGGTACAACGAATTTCCTACGTTTTCAGTTGCGTATGAAATTACGTTCACTTGCCGCTGATGATCGCTCTATAGCGCGCGAGGGCGTCAATGCGTTGGATCTTTTTGAATTGCAGCAGGCCTGCAAGGCACGTGGCATGCGTGCCTATGGCATGTCCGTGGAGAAACTGCGCACACAATTACGGGAATGGATTGAACTCTCGCTAAATGAGAAGGTGCCGCCAACGCTGTTGCTGCTATCGCGTGCTATGCTCATTTCTGATGATACAACAACTTCACATAAATTGGCCGAAACTATACGTGTGTTGCCTGATGCAGTGGCGAAACAAACTAAAGCTGCCATTGGAGAACGTGAGGGTAAGATTGATAATAAAACGAAAATCGAAATCATCAAAGAGGAGGAACGTAAGATTAAAGAAGAACGCGAAGAAGAGCGTGAAGTGGAGAAAGCCAAAGTTGAAGTGTTGCTGGATAAGGCCCCTGTTATTCAAACCGAAACTGCAATACCACTGACAACAGCAGCAACAACTATAGCAGCAGCTAAAGAAACGGTGTCTCGAATTAAGCAGGAAATCAATGTAGAGCCACTGCAGATGGAAAGCATTTCTTCACAAGATGTGGAATTGCTAAGCGAAGCACTGAAATCACTTAGCGCCGATAAGAAAAAAATGTTGGTAGAAAAGGAAACTATAAAGGACCTTAAAGAAGAATTGCAAGACTACAAAGAAGATGTGGAAGAACTACGTGAGATGCGTAGTGATGTGAAGGAAACGGTTCAGGAGACTCGTGGTGCAAAAATGCTTTTCAAGAAGGTAAACACTATGATTGATCAAATGGATAAGGTGGTTTCTCAACTGGAAAAGAAACATCAAGAAATGAAAGGGGACACACCACAGTTGACGCCCGACGACGGGGTGCAAAATCTAGTAAAATTGCATTGTAAACGTAAGGAAGAGGATAATGTGCGAATTGATGAGTTGATGCACACTATTAAGAAGGTACGTTTAAAAAGCGCTCAAATTATGAAAGCAATTTAACATAATGTTTTTTACAGTTCAAGCAAAACGCTTCAGACTCTAGACTTAAAGTTATTGAAAAAGTCTTGGCAAAGATTGATGCTGACAAGGATGGTGTCATTACAGTCGATGAAGTCCTAAAGGTTGGTTTTTTTTTTAATTTAAATGTTTGATTTTTTAGCACTCACTTGAATTTATATGAAAAATAACAGATATATGTCGAGTTAAATAATAAGAATTTTACAGATTTGCGCTCACTAATACTTACATAAAAATTTTTTTTTAAAAAATCTTAAAAAATATTTTCATCGTAAATTTTTTTTAATATCATTTTATTAAAAGCCAAAGACAAAAGGTTAAAAAAATTAGTGATTTGCATTTTTCTTGCAAACTATGGGTTTTTCGCAATTGGAAAAAAGTTTTTTGTTTAATCCGTATTGCATATTTTCGATTTCAAATTATGTATTTAGTAGGTATAAAAATAGAATTTTAACACATTGTTTTTAACTACTACGCTCTGTTATTATTTATAGGTTGTTGAAGCAATGGGTCGCGAAAATGTTAATATTAACGAAAAACAACTAGAAGAATTGATTAGTTTACTGGATAAGGAGCAAATTATTGAAGCTGAAGAAAGAATCGAAAAAGCTATCGCCAAAAGCATGAAAGAAACAAAACAAATTAAAGAAGCTTTAAGGCTTGAGGAAATTCAGAAGCTTGCCAATGAAGTTTTACAGGATATTGCACCTGAACTGAAGGATAAGGCACTTAATTTAGATGAAGTCGATAAAAAAACTACTACCATAGTCACAGATGTAAGAAATAATCGATGATTGATGTAATATGTTTTAATTTTTTATACCCTTACAAAATTTTTCAGAAAATAACGAGCACTGCTGATGCAAGCATACTTGAAGCTGCGGAAAAGCAGAAAGAAAAAATTTTACCCAAAACAGATATTACAACACAAATACCACCAACAATTCCAACACAAACTAAACAACATAAGGATAAAATGGTATGACTCAAGCATAAAAAGGACAATGACAATAAAGCAAACGAATGAGGGGAATAATAGCAATTAACTACATCAACAAGAGATAGAACAGAAAGTATAACGACAAATTACAAATTAATTATAACATTATTTATACTAAGCTAATAGACTTAATCTAATTTTTGTTAGGTTTTATAAGGAATATGTTTTCTGTCGTTGTCATTATTTCCCACACCTGTTAGATTTCTTGTTCTTGTAGGGTCCTATTTCTGAAACTTAATGCTTTAAAAATTTTCCTTATATAACACGGCGTCTACACGAGCTATATTTTATGCCATGTCATAGGTTCATGTTATACTTTTTTTTTATCAAAATTTGAAGTGGGCAATTAATGTAGACATTTATTACTGAAAATTAATTTGAACAGATAACAAAGAAAAAACCCTTGTCCCTCAAATTTTTGAATTGAATTTGACGTTAAATATCAAATTTATGGCAAACCGAAAACAACACAGCTGACAAGGCAAAATGCTTAATTTTTTTTTGGTTTGACATATTTATGTTATAACATAAATTCTCTACATTAGATATTTTGATTGTAAGACATGAACATAGTCATGAATTATGGCTCGTGTAGACGTTGTGTAAGTTATACCACAGATTCTAAAAACTATAATTGACTTAATATACTTAATTATTATAAAAATCTGCTAATAAGTGCACACAATTTAGTACTATAATTTGTAGAAGCAGTATGCTTAACGCGTTTTATATGTTCCTTTGCAATGCATACTATAAATACTAATCACCTCAAATATCCATTCTATAGTTCTTATTATAATTTAATGTTTTTGCTGAAAATTAAAATTTGATTTTTGAACAATACAATCGATACAATTTTTTTCATTTATTTTTTTATTTTACAAAAACACAATTGGATGATAAAGGAAAATATAAAATGTTTTTCTTGTTGAATTCAAATTTTTGCATAAATTTTTAGCTAAGCAAACTGATTCTGCTAAAAACTGACTAAATTGTGTGGGCTTATCGTTGTAAATTAGGTACAATTGTCCAATATATTTCTGTTTATCTTAAACTTTATTTGAATTGTTTGTGAATAAAAATGTGTGTGAACTGAAATGTGCATTCTGTGAGACTGTAGAGTAATTTTTTTTGGATACCTTGTTTTGTACATGCAACAAAAAAAAAATGTGAAAAATTGCATAAAAAATTATAAGTTTATAGCAAATGCAAAAAAAAAAAAAATTTTCAAAAGAAATTTTTCTTGATCTGCTGTTTAAAAGCGTTTGTATAAATTAAAAAGAAAAATAAATTGTAAATTAAATTTTTAATTTTGAAATACGTACCTTTAATCATAGATTTTGATTCATAAATCTAGTAATCGTATTATTTGAGTTGTGCTATTTTCTAATATGCTGCTGTAGAGAAAATGCTATACATTTTTAAATTAAACGGTGATGTTGCTGGGAAGCAAAACTCAACAAATTTTCTTTATTTATTTTTTATTTAAAACAGTATAAGCGGAATGTGGAGAAGAAGAAAATATGCATAAATTCCAAGCAAACAATGTTCCTCAATATTCAACTAAAATAAATAAAAGAGCGACAAGACCAATTTTAATTTAATATCTTTAACAGACGTAAATTTGGGAGGCTTGCTAGCTCAATAAAAATGCTTTATAAACAGGATGAAAAAAATCTGGCTTTAAGACCTACATATAAGTACAAAAATTCCTGATATATATATAATTCCTGGTAAATGCGGTAAATAATATTAAGTTCAGTACCCATTAAAAGGTTTACATTTCAATTTTGTGAAAAAATACAATTGCTGCGTTATGAATTAGGGGACTTACTTTTTAGGAAATAGTAATTCCATTCCACATTCGGGGCCAAGATTTTTGTGTCGCAGTTTCTAGAGTACAAAGTATGTTTCCAAAGAAATGGAAGCTATACGCAGCTGTAGCAAAAGAAGCCAATCTTTTATAACAACTTGCATCACAACAGATGAAACATGCATGTACGCATATACATATAAAAGAATGGTCGTTGAAATGAACTGCGTCCCATTTTAGTAAAGCAGAATATCAACATGCCCTTGGCTTCATTTGTCGTCGTGCCACTAAAACAAACTGAACCTTGAATAGTATGATAAAAATATGATCGATTTTGTGTTATAGGAAGCAAATTTTCCGAAGTGCCTAGAAAGGAAAAGGGATCAAGACAAAAAGAGTAGCAACAAAAACCTTCAAAACTTTAATGTTATATGTTTTCTCGGACACTAAAAAGGCTCCTGCACATAACATCATCGATAGGAGGGTTTTTATCAAATTTCATAAAATAAAGATAGGTGCTATAGAAAGAAAACTATCAACAAATGTATGTGCTCGAGTCGTGGTCTTTTTCTACGAAATTTACGAATAACCTTGCTGAACGGAGAGCAGGATTGATTTACGGAGAATGACAAAACACTACTGATGAATCAAGCTTGATCAAGATGAATCAAGCTTCCAAAGTTTTCCTAATCAGGAGTCTCAGAAAATTTTAAAAATTGTAGTTTTAAACCCGTGCGCACCGGCCTACACCAATATTTTTTTCATTTGTTGAGTGAATGGCAGCGCTTATTAGGAAGCTATCTACTCAAAAGAGATCAACGTTAGCAACTTTTTCTTCCCAGGAAACAAATTGGAGTTATAACCTTTTTTTACATATACTTTATTAGACATACATGAGAAGCTGTATTAATATCATCATAGAAATTTTATTAAAATTTCGCAAGGTTAAGTAAAAAATTAAATCTAAAACTTAAAAATAAATAAAACTAAAATTTTTTTTCGAATTCCGAAAAATGCACTACTGAAATATTTGAATAAAATATTGATTAATATTGTGAAAATGTTTTTTTAACATTTTAAAGAAAAGGAAGCAATAAATGTTTAAACTAAAACTAAGCCGTGCAACGGCCTTAAATAAAATAAATGCTTAACAAAAACATTTACGAGCATACAATTTAAAATGAAGTTTCCCCAGGATATTCCCTTAAAAGTAGCTTTTTCGATAACAAATGACCCTCATTTTCACAATTTTCTTTATTTGCAACCTTTTTAGTTGCACTTGATGTGGCACTTGTGGTTTCATTTGATATAGTACTACCATCACCAATTTCAAAATTATTAGTTTTGGGTGATTTTGCATCACATGTTGCAGCACGTTTGCGTGCATTGTTGACAATAATAAAAGGATTAGTAGATAAACGATTAAAACGACTACTTGAATCAGAAATAGCAATTGATGAGGTTGTGCTAGCAACGTTATTCATTTCATTTATGGTGTCCGTTGTTTGCGAAGCATTGCTGTCGTTATGGCACTCGGGAACTATTTCCTCTTCTTCAGGCTGATGGCCATTTAGACAGTGTAACAAGCTAGGGCTTAGTTGTGATTCATTTAAATCATCGATGTCATGTGAACTGGAAGCAAAATCATCAGGTTGACTAGAAAAAGATGAGTCCACCGGACTGGCAGTGAGCACACTGCGACTGAGTAGATATTCTCTAAGAAAAATTAGCAATTATTGAAAATACAAAACAAAACTTTTCAATGCACTTACTTAAAATTGTTAGTTAACGCATCGGCTAAATCAGCATCATTTGGTTGAACATTGTCTGTTGTGGTAATACCAATTGTATTTTGTTGTACAAATTTGTTATCAGGTTCGCTTAGTCCTTCCAAAACCTCTGAATAGCCATCGAGCGCATCTTCGTTTATATTAAGTGGTTCTTGTCTTGGTTGAAAATCACTTACTATTGGTACAGAAACAGTCATTACAGAATCTTCATCTTGTTCACGAAAGCTTGATAAATCAGTTTGACAAATTGTTTGATTTTGATCAGAGCAGCCCAAAGTGTTGGTTAACATCATAACAGGTTTTCGTGAACGTGGTGTCATTATTGACTCCTGCGAAAAAAATATTTTGAGATAAACAATCGAACGTGCTTTGTTAAATGGAAAAGGTTTTTTTTTTCATCGAATGAAAAGAATATTTCACATCATTTACAATTTCCGACTATAATGAAACTTCGACATACAGCTGATTTTATTTACAGCTTAGGGGCACGCTCATTGCTTAATCGATTTTGTTACTATCCATTAAAATATGATAGTTTATTTCTTTAGCAAGCAATGGTTATTAAAATCTAATTTTCATTCGCATTTTCCACGAGGATACAAATAAATTTTAGCCTTCAACGTGTAAATTTGGAAACTTTCAAACATCTATTAATTTAGGATAACCAAATTTAAGTTCTCGGAGCTTGTAACCCAAACGTAATAAAATTTAATTTTATTTTTTACAAAACAGTGCTATTAGTTAACATGCAAATAAAAAGTATTTCCTACTTTCTCTACAACTTACCTGCATAGCTTTAGGCATGCGCTGTGTTGATTTAGTTATTGGTGACATAGAACGTCTACTACTCAGCAGCAACGATGGTGTGCTCGACATAAGGTCTAAATTGCGATATACACTGCTATTATGAAGCAAATGATGATAAGTGGAAGAACTACAAGCATCACTGCAAGCAGTTAATTCAGAGCTAGAACTGCCACCAATGACAAGACTGTTATCATTAACTGGTTCATTACGCAGCACAACATCTGCTGCTGCTGCCACTGCTCTATCAACGCTCTCCTCATTAACATAGTCAACATCGTCGCCTACATGATCTTTAGAATCATCTTCAAAAGTAACATCATCCAAATCATTTTCATCATCGTCATCATCTTCAGTTTCTATTAATGCAGCAGGTCCTACATAGCAGTTATCGGTGTCATCACTGCTTGTATGCTTGCGCACCAAACGTTTTGTAACCTCTGGTGCGCTAAAAGGAAATTTCAAATTTCCCATGCTTACACCTTTAATTAGTTTGCGTGTAAGCAATTTTCCTCTTTGAATGGGTGTATTCTCTTGCACTTCATTGCAAATTTTATCTATATGTGTATGGCTCAAATTTGGTTCAGATTTGTACCGCGATTTAAATTCACCACTTGTAGTTTGACTATTGGGTGTAGAAGGATTTGAAATTTCTTCAATACCTAAAAGTTGTTGTTCATCCCATGCGACATTTTTCTTAACGCCCATTAAATTCTTTGCTGCATCAGAGATAATTTTAAGCGGTGTCACACAACAATTTGTATCCAATAGTGGAGAATTATGAGAAGCTGAGGATGAAGTAGAGCAACTGTGTGAATGTGTTGCTACAGCAGCACTTAAATCAGCTGAAGTTTGACGACTGACAGGCGCAGAAGCTGATGTTGATTTGGTAGATTTTTGATGCTGTAATGAAAATCCATCGCTGCTGCATGAGGAGATCGATGAAGATGAGAAAACGTTAATAGCTTCCTCATCTGTCATGGTTTGACGGCAGCCGGCTCGTGCCAGTGAAGTATTTAAATGACATGCAGAATTAGATTTTTTAATAATAAATGGTGAATTGTTAGTCAAACGAGCAGGTGATAATGATTTACATGATGATGTAATTGTTATGGTGGTGATAGTTGTGGAAGCACAGGAGGTGGAGGAAGAAGTATAAGAAGAAGCAGAAGTAGTCGCAGCGGCTGTAGTAGCAGCAGCAGTTGTATGTAATTGTGAAACACTTGGCGCTGGGCTTTGGAAGAGTACACGTAATTTTGGATTTTTGCTAGTAGGTGTCTATGAAGTAGAGAAGACATGGAATGATTAAGTTGAGATTTTTTAGAACAACAACAAACATATTGAACACATAAAATCTTGCTAGTTGATGATGCGGTAAAATAAATTAGTTTATTTTTACATACCTCCATGCCAATTGGCACTGGCAAATTTGCGCGTTTTGGTGTACGCGATATTATGCCCTTATGAAAGATGTGTTTTTTTATGGAATCACCAATAGATTTGGCGCTACGTGTTGCTTCTGAGTTCTTTAGTCGATTCAGGACAACTAATTGTAGTGGCGTGCCTAGTGTAAAAATCGATAGTTAATAACACTGGCCGATATTTGATTTAAGTTAAAAAATTTAATTTTTATCTTATACTTCATCTAGCTTTTATACAAAAGTTTTCGTGGCTCAATTTTCGGTAACGCCAGTTTTTTAATTCAGTAATAATAACACAATGTTATCACATTTATATCAGGTACCAAAAATCTCTTGCCGGGACTAAATAAATGATGATTGGTTACTAATGAAGATATTTGATGGTGAATTGGAATATTATATAAACGTTTTCCAGATCAGACTATTTGATACTTATGGATCTTGGGTCGTTAAGCTCGATATTTTTATGTTTTTTTATTCCAAATGAATTAAAAACTGAGGTGACTTGAAAAAGTTGGAACCAGAATCATATTCATTGATTCTAAAATCCGTAAGAATATAGTTTGGCGAGTAAACAAACAAAAAATTGTACCTTTTAGTACTATACAAGTTTTCTCAATTATTGTTTACTCGAAACAGTTTAAGGCTCATGAATTTCGGGTTGCTGCCTGTAATTTTTTTTATTCAAAGAAAAACATGAAAAATTATGTTTAAAATAGTCCATACGAATCGATTTGTCAGGGGGCTGATTCTGGCAATGTAAAATTGGAAATAATTAAAGTTTTGAAAAGTGTCTCATCTCACATTAGTTTTACGTTTCACAATACCAGAATCGTCTCCCTGGCCTTTAGTAAATAAAACTGTTATCCTGTTTAATTGGACAGTATGAGATGCTCAATATCATCAAATATTGAATGCATGATTGAATGATACTCTGGTATTTCAGATGAAATATCATGATTTTACAAACGGAAAAATTGATTTATTTTTTGTTCAACACGAAGTGACTCAAATAGACATGGGTTCCATAACATCCTGGATAAAAGAGGTGAGTAAGCAGATATCTTAAAAGGGAAAGCTGAGGAAGCCAGAACAATTAGCCCTAAAAAAACGTTTAAGGCCGGTGAGTAATTTAGCTTTATAAATTTATAAACGACGTCAGCAAAATTTTGCTAATAATGAAGTGAACTAAAACGTAGTACAAGATAAAAATTGACTTTTTCTAAACTCTAAAAACTGTCAGAATGTAATATTTCCACTACATCAAAATTATTAAAAGTAATTTAAAAGTGAGTTACTACAAAGTGTTTCTTCTCACAACCTTGCCCATTTTGTTTATTAAACTGTTTTATCAAGCGACGCTTCTTCGATGACTCCGGCAAACTCTGTATATGAGCGTAGAGCTGGGCCAGCTCTGTGTCTGTATTATTAGCCGTATGTGCCGCTGCTGTTCTCTCCCGATCAACAAATGTGTACACGGTATTCACCGTTGAAATATCTGATATAGAATCATCCAGTGTATGTTCTGGTGACATTGTTTTCTTGCGCTTACGTTCTAAGAAATATGCGCGTACATCTGTAGAGAGCTTTGCAGGCACCTCGAATATTTCATCGCCTTTATATACCATGTAAGCAATAATGCTAGACATTTTCTTTGCTACATAGTGTAATGCTTCTGGTGGTAAATTACGTGGACAAATCAAATGTGGCGCGAAAAGTGTAGCCAAATTTTCAGGTGACATTTTATTTGCTTCCGCGTGCAGTGTAACAGCGTGCAACATCTCGATTACATGTTGAGTAAGTTGACGATTTTCATCGGGCAGCAACAAAAGTAAGAGTTGCATTGAATTAAGTAGATGCTGTTCGCGTTTCAGACGTTCTGGATTAATAGATTTTTTAGTTACAAACGATTCATTGCTCGAAGCAGCGGCAGCAGTATGCAGTGTTGTTCCCAGACAGAGTGGTGCAATTTGTAAATGTGCTGGATAGTGTGCGTCTGTAAGCAGTGGCTCTGGCAGTTCTGCTAGGTAACCTTTAAATACTGTAGCACAATCATGTGCTGTGTAACCACTAGCATCAAGCTCGAGTGGTTTTTCATTTTGTATTTGCAAGCGTAACTCATTTTGTCGAGAAGCTGAACCAGTTTTACGAAAGATGCCCTCTTGTGTCAAGTCTGAAATGAAAGAGTCGTTTTTCGAAATTCAAGGATTCATTTAGGATAAGGTTAATAGTTTTATTACACAAAATGCTAAGGTAGCTATTCAGATCGTGGGAAAAATTTACACTTTTGACGCTCAAGAGCTAATATTTCAAAATCCTTAACCAATTTAAATAAACGGTTTTCATATTGTATTCAGAGCACAAAAAAAAAAGATTTTGTGAGTAGCAATGTAATTTTTGACATGTGAAGATGAGAATCTTTACAGGAGGTTAAAAATAAGTCAGAGGACGTAAATAAACCAGTGGCTATCTCCTAAATAAAAACTAATTTCTTTGTTTCTTTCTATGTATTTCTATCTGTATCTCTACAACAAAAATTATATCTACAAATACCAGTACATATCTTCATTTGTATACGTCTATCGCCATCAAAGCCCCGCGGTTTCGCAGCTTTTTATTGACGGCATTTGTACCTGAATTTCATTTATCTTGGAAATTTTTTTTCCATATGAATATTTAAGTTTTTACCTCTATGGGCAGTGCAACGCCCGTTTGTAGGAATAGTGGACATTTCTCACGTTGTCCACGTGATAAAGAAAATCTGACTCCTGCATAGAAATTCTTCGCTGGTATTATGCTTTGACTTTACGTTTGTTGTGGCGGGAGTAATTGTTTCGATATTTACAAGCACAAAGAAATTTTAGTTTTCGTGTCTCGGCGTTTAAACACACAAATTCTTTCCGAAAATTCTTCATGTTTGTGGGCAAGAGGGGAAAACAAAAAAAGGAGGTACATAATTTGTAGGTGGTCGCAAATGCAAAAAAAAGGAAAAAAAGAGAATAGACAAGAATTTCTTTCACAGAATCTTAAATCGAAATCTTACTTTTTTCCAACAAGAGAAACTCCTTAAGCTCTTGCAAATGAAACATAAAACCAGCATCGATTTGTTGTTGTAAGCCCTCGGTAGGACTGTTGCCAGCACTTGCAGCATTTCTACTATAAGTTGCGCAGCTGCTGCCACCAATTTTATATTTCTTTGACATTCGATTCCATTTTTTTAATTTTCCTTTATCCTCATAAACAATTTCATGGCAGGGTAAGTCGAATCTGCAAAAATACAAAATTAATTGAAATCACATTAATTGTAAGTGACTAAAACTTACTCATCTGTATTTAAATCCAATTCGAAGGATAAATGCATGCGCACTAACGTTTTATATTTTTCATAATTTGTTAAGCGCATGCGTGCCGCAATTTCGGCATCTGGCAAATCGCCAATGTCTAAATCCATGGTGCTGATGCGCCCGGCAGGATAATCAAGAAAATTGCCTTTGTTAATTTAGGCACACACACACGCATCAACGAACACAACAAAAAGTCAAGTAGTTCCAGCTGCAGCTGTGGTGTTAGTAGAAAATCAAATTAAACTCAACCAGGAAGCCAGAAAGGCATTAAAAAAAACATTCAGTCACCAAAATGAGTTGAAGAAATTTGAAGCGAAAATTTCAGCAGTTTCTCTACAATTTCCTTTTATGAATTTTATAACAAAACATTACTGAATGTTTTGTGCACATTTTAAAGTAATTACTTAAGATTAAATTTCATTAATTATTTTAAAAATTGCAGGTAAACAAAAAAATCGAAACGAACCCAAGGCGAAGTAATGAAGCCCAACCGCTGACATTTAAAAAAATGTCAGACGCTTACGACGAAGAAACGATGGTGCGAAAAGTAATAAGCATTATATTTATTAGAGACACACAGCCTGTTGTCTCAGCACCTGAGATCTGATCTGATTGTCAACTTTGTTTAACGTTGATGGCCACGGTTTCGACGCGGCATGTTGTCGCTGTCATTGAAAGAAAAACAGAAAATACAGCAAATTGAGAAGAAAGGAATTGATGAAATTCTGTGTTTTGTGTCGATACTGAAATTACTAAATTCTAATGTTATCATATAAAATTAATCGTTAATCCAACCAACTTGACATCTATGTAAAACACAACATGCGCCTGTGATAGTTTAAGTAGCACTGAGAAGGAGATACTAAGGATATTCACAATAGTCTTAATGCGACCTTAATGCAATAAAAGTTTTAGTTTTATTTTCTAAGTCTGAACGTAGCTACTACTACAGAGCTACTCAGAGTGTAATTTCAATTTCATTTGATTCCAAAATGGTCGCCATCGTCGTCGCATAAGTTTTCTATACCTAAAATTTTCTGCTGTGAATAATTGTGAAAATCATAGAAAATATCTTGCAAAAATTGTGAAAAGTTATTAACATATAAAGAAAAAATGTATGTAAATATTTTAAAATAAAAAAAATGTTTAATATGTTTGTACAAATAAGTTAAAAGAAGTTAATAAAAAAATTGTATTGTGCTATACACGTAGAAGGAAAAAAAAATAGTTCGTTTTCATCGTCATCGTCGTTGTCGGACGTTGTGGTCTCGGTTAGCGGAGTCCTAAATTTTATGGAAATACAGTAAAAATATTGCGTAAAAATGTGAAATATGTTAAAAAATTACGAATAAAATATTAAAAACTACAAAAACTAAATACATTTAATATTGCCGGTTTATAGACTGCGGCAGCAACGGCAACGTTGGCAGTTTTAGACTTCGCAATACAATTTGACAGTTGCTGTGCCGTTACGCCACGATACGCGAAGCTTTCCGACGCGTATGACAACGTAAACAAGTGGAAAGCGTAAAGTTAATGAATAATTTTTCGATTTTAATATACTAAAACGGATAAAAATCGGACGGACCCATTGATCTTTATACACAGTTCAGTGAAAATATGGCATACAATCAATACTATTTACTATTACTGCATTTTGTTTTACTACATCTCCAAATGTTTCAGCTCAGATTAGGAATCGGTTAAAGTAGAAAATTTATTTATATATTTTCTTATTTTGGATTTTTAAAAACACTTGGAATTGCCAACGCTACAGAAGTGCGATATGGTATCAACTAAACTGAGCTGCATGTGAGCATGTGAAACAATTACAGTAATATGCACATCATCGGTGCGCAATAGTTGGTTAAAAGTGGTGTAAACTCTTGGAACTAGCGCTATCTAATTTTGAACTGTTGTAGGTAGTCGGTGGTCGCGGTGAATCGTTCGTCGAGTAACGGGTCGCAGAGCAAATTGCTGTCGAATTTTCGGTCGTCGAGTAAGCGGTTGAAAAGAATCCGGTCGTTGAGTAACTGGTAGCCAAATAACTGGTCGTCGAGTGGTCAAATAATCGTTTGTCGTGTAATCAGTGGTCAACAAGAGGTTATCGAGCTACTGATAGAAATTAATCGCTAACAGAGTATTTGAAAGGCAGGTAATTAAGGGTCATAAACCGGTATTCAAGATGGCGACAGTGAAATGATCAACCGTCAATTTACCGCTAGTGGATTAACCAGTAGCTGAGAAGTCGGTAATTTAGTAACCGAGGTTCAAAAAAATCGTTATTCGCTAACCGGTTATCTGGTGACTAATAATCAAATACAATCTAATTGTAATTAATTAACCGGATATCAGGTGACCTTTAATAAAATAACCATAACTGGTAACTATAACATATAACAGAATGCCGCCGGTTGTCACAAACCTAGAAATCGGTAATTAAATAAGCGGTAGGTAGATAAAAGTAACCGTTTTTTAATATTGAAGTCGTAAACTGGCTATTAATCGAAAATCAAGCTTAAGTCAAATAACAGACAGTCATGTACCCGAAAACAGGATAACCGTCGAAATATAATCGGAAGTTGAGTTAAGATCGAATGACGATTATCCTGCAATCGAATAACCGTCGATTAAATAATCGTTAATCAAATAAACGGTAGACGCGTAATTGGCCATCATGCAGCTACTAGTCAAAATGAAGTCGAATAAGCACTCGGTAATATAACAGCCGCTGATCTAGTAACTGGTACTCTACTAACCGGCTCTGACCTAACTGACTATCTCGTAATCGGATTCGGGCTACCAGCGGTTAAAATTTTAGCGATTCGTGGTGTAATTTAATAACTACTTAAACAAATTTGCTTAGTATTTGATTATACGTATTAACCGTATATCATAAAACTATTTGTAACTTGAATGAAAATGTTGATGTGCATTAGTGATATCTATGCTTGATTATGTTTCGGAAATCAAGATTAACGCGTTTTGTGCGGTTCAAAGGAAGCAACTGTCATGGGATTGTAAAAACCGGAAATCGCCTTTGTTTCCGTAATAAATACAAATAAAGTTTTCTTAATAAATTAAAAACCCTATTCCCTTAACGTTTCTATTTAATATAACAAGGACGAAGAAAAAGATGCTTCTACTTATTATTTCCTTGATACAATAAAAATACTTGTATATTTAAAATTATTGGTTTTTCTAATTGATATTGTAAATTGAAAAAAAAAAGAAAATTTTTGCTAACCAAATTTTCCCACATCTGTTTGATTCTCTATTTATGATTATATTTATCATTGCAATATTTCCAGCTTTTAATGTGCGTGCTTTTATTTTTGTGCGTTGTCATCGTAAATTAAAAATTTCGCTCCCTGCTCTGTGCTCTTAAGACAACACATAGCAACGTCAGACGAAAACACGAGAACTCACTGTAGTATTACACGCTACAAAAAGTTCTGCAGTAATTAATGTGCGCGTTGTAATTAAAATAAATAAATTGGAATTCGTTACGTGTCATTCAACTAATATACACAACGTCACGTGACAACGTTACCATTTACTAGTTGTATTTTAGTTTTGAGTTAATTTATACTCTCGATTATTTTGTTTTCCATTAATAATTTAAATGATGTCGGCGTCGCGCCGACGCGGCGAATTAAATGCAAAACTGCACATGGATAGGCAACCGACAGTTGCTCGCATCACAGGTACTTAAAACAATTTCTAGTAGACGATTAATTATGTGGACAATATATAATAGAGTAAAAAGTAAAGCGGGCCCTCCGGAACAATTTCAAAATTTATATCGAAATATGTTGAGTTCACTTATGTACATACATATATTCAAATGTTGTTCTTGTTGTTCGTTAGGGTATCTTGTGGCGTATCAATGCCTTAATTTTCGAACAAGTTGTCAATTTGCTACACTTAAACGGATTAATATTATCCTGAATCTGAAAAGGACTTGAATCGGAACCAAATAGTATAATCCAATTCCTGTCGTATACTTTTATTGTGTACTGATCTATCAGGATAGATTGAATTAAATATGAAAAGTTTTGATCGACATACCAGTTTAGTGCAGTTTTCTTACTACATATATTAATGAATGAATTCTACATATTTTGTTCTTATTGGATTACGACATCCTGAGAGTCACTGACTGAGCTTCTACAATTCTTTCAACTTTTATAAATTTTTGTAAAAGTTCTGAGTTTACATTTCTTGGCTTCGGTATGTATATTAGTAATAGGGCTTTTGTCTTATTTTAATAATGTAACTGTTAGTACTTTCTTCAAAAACTGTCAAGCTGTCAAGACACACGCGTTCGCTAATTCGTAATTTACTTTTTTAAATTTTGGTTGATCGCCAGTTTTTACGTTCGTTATACCAAGATTATAGTTTAAGATTTAAAAGTCTTAAACGGAATAAACGAGAACGAAGAAGAAAAATTAAACTCCGCTCTTACCGTTGTTATACAAGATTTCACAGTGAAATCATAGTGATGAGAATATAATATTGAGAGCAAATGAACGAAATGAAAACAAAAAGGGTTGGAGAACAAAATGAGTGTCGATCACTTGATCGCCTGCATAACAACGGCCTTATTGATGCTCTTAAATACAGGAATTAAGTTTAGATGCCTTAGAAACAATGATATGGTGCTATTTGTGAACATATCTATACTTAAAGCTACTGAGTGAGATTTTATTTTAGATATGGTTAATTGATAAAATCAAATAAGGCAGAGAAAAATGTTTAAAACTACTTTTGACGCAGTAAACACTTGTACTATTTCTGATTTTTTTTCATTTATCTATACGGCAAATTTACCAAAACTACTTTCTATTTCATTTAAGATCCATCCCTACCAGCTGGAAAACGTCGGGAAATTGATAACGTCATGAAGAAGGCACGGGCCAATACTACCAATGATTATTGGGATAAAAAACTAATTGAAGTCGAAGAAAAAGATCCGAATCGCTGGCGACATACAGGCTATAAGAAAATGTATATTCAAGGTGAAAGTAGCTCGGGTGAAAGTGATCGTGAAGGTTCTTTTCGTTATAATTCCGGTGGAGGGCCATCCTCCGGAAATGGTCCACCTCCACCCCGTTACGGTCGCTCGCGTTCACCTCGTTCGCGTAGTCATTCACGTATGCGTAAATCGCCACCACTTTCACCGCCAATGCGTCGTCGTTCACCACCAATGGGAATGGATGGACATGGTCGTCGCATGTCCCCACCTATATGTTTGGATTCGGTTCCAGCGCGTGGACGTCCGAGATCGCCACCACCTCGAGGTGGTATACCACCGCGTTCACCATCCGATATGGTTCGTCGTCCAATGGGCTCCGGGGGGCCACGTCCCCGTTCACCACCCGAGCCAGTAATGCGTCGGAATAAATCGCCACGTTCGCCAATGCCAAGACGTCGTTCGCCGCCACCCAACAGCGGGGGTGGTGGTGTAGGTGTTGCGCCAGTTGGCCGCAGACGTTCTCCACCACCGGGTAGTCGTAATTCATTGCCGCCAAATAAACGTGGTGCTGGTGGTCAGATATTGCCACGTTCGAAACGACCACCGTCGCCGCCGCCAAGGGTTAGTGAAAATTATATGCATTTAATCTCTTTAATCACATAAATTCCTTCAAACAGAATTCGTGTCGTTCGCGTTCTAACAGCTCGGTAAGCAGTTGTTCTGATGATTCGTGCTCGGTTTGTTCACCTAAACCGCAACGTCGTCGTTCGCGGTAAGTTTACGAAATTAATAAAGTAGTAAAAGACTTAAAATATTTTTTTTTCACAGTTCAACATCCTTAGCGAGAGCACGTGGTCCCGGTGGACCAAGGTCACCGCCACCAAAATCGTCATCACGAGCAATGCAATATCGTGGGGCTCCGCCACCTGCTGCTGGACATCAAAGCTCTCGCATGCATGGTCGTCCCATGTCACCACCGCCACCTGCGATTCGCTCTGTGGATAAGTATCGTGAAGACAAAGTAAGATTCCTTATGACATTTTTTGGTCAATTTTATAAAAACAAATTTTTGTTATTTTCAGATACGTCGCATTAGTCGTGAACGCAGCCTTGATCACATTTCTACTGATGGTCACGGTGTAAAAGTAACACGTGGTGTCGGTCGTCATTCACCACCGCTTGAAGATCCGCGTTTAAAAAATCGTCCTCCAGAGCCTCCGCAGGCAGCATCTTCAAATGCAGTGCCGGCAAAGAAGAAGAAAAAAGATAAAGAAGTTAGTTATGATGGTTTATAATGCTGAAATTGTCGATGCTGACATTTTCTCTTATTATTTTGCAATTTACTTTTAGATACGTGCGCGCATTAAAATAGAGGGTGAAAAACGTAAAAAGCATACTGCTACAACTGCAGCAGGATCATCTTCAGAATCTGATGATTCTGGTGGGTCCGATAGTGAGGGTTCGTTACCAACTTTTACTGCTACTACGCGTTTGACACTTTCTGAACGTTTCGGTAAAATGGCCCAATGGAGCATTGATCGTAGTAATATGGAAAATATGCGCATTACAAAAGACTCTACCGGGGGAGCTCTTAAAGTAATGATCGAAGAAGGACTTGATTCGCCGCCGCGTCGATATTCGTATTCGCCAGCACCAGTTGGACATTTTCCTGAAGAACTGGCAACAACAGCGCCATCGGGCATGTTGTCGTGGGATGACGTACGCGTACGTTATGAATATTACAAGAGTCGTGGCTACTTGCGGGACTTAGACTTAAAGGTAATTTATCATTAAAAATAAATAAGCAAAAAATAAAATAAAATGATTAGATTATGTACATACGTATATCCATATACAGTTAAATATATTCGGAAAGAATTAGTGTTTCAAATATAAATGCACAACGTTGACCAAAACTGAGACTTTCGACTTAATTGATCTAATGTTAGTCTCGTTATATAAATCTCCATTCAAGCTTAAGAGAAATGTTTCGAAAATGTACGTACATGTTCAATGATAGTATTAAATTTCATTTCATTTCTTGTTCTACACGAAATTCGAACGGATTGAGTTTTGATTTAAGGACTGTTCCACTCCCCATATCTCAGTTGTGTTCCGACTTCGAACTGCAATTTTGTATGTTTCGACATTATTTCGTTAGACCTACAAAGTAAGGTGTAATTTATGACTTTTGTATCCTCTATATTCTTTTCACGGAGCATAGTTTCTCCACAAAACTCGTTCAAAATGTACGATCAGTATTTTAACTCGATGAAAACCTTTATTTCGGATTTTTTTATTACCATCAAAATTATCTACCACTTTTGATTTATATGGCTTAAAAATTTACAAAACCTTACAACTCAAATGAGCCAAATTACATTAATTTTTTGAGTGAAATTTCGAGTGAGGTCTGTCTCCTAAACTTATCTTTGATATTGTTACAAACTTACGACGTGGCTTGGTTGAAATCATTTAAAAAAAAATATATATAAAACTTATTATTTAACAACACACTCATCAAGTGTGTGAGATCGGTCTTTTTGCTCTTCCGCGAATTCAGAAACCAAATACATACAACAATTTTCTTGCTTTAATCGAAAAAATCAACCTAAGCAAAAAAAAATAACGTACCTTGATAAATTAGCGTTATTAAAATTTGCATTACACATAAGCATCAACAAGTGTACCTTAATGTATTTTTCAATTACCCTCAGTGAAATTTTGTTGGATTAACTTTTTTGCGGATAGCCGGTTTAAAAATCATATTTTTATATCTTAGCTTTATATTAATAAAAAATTATTTCTATTACTATTTGTAATCCTATCTCATTTTAATTATTGCAGGATTATATTAAATGGGAAGAATGGTGGTATAAGTACCAGGAATGGTTAAAACAAGAAAGGTATTATGAATTTTGGGAACGCCAGCAAATGCAGAGGCGTCGTCGCAAGAAGTTGCCAATTGCACAGCGACTCAATTAAATACTATATGTAACACCATTATATCAACTAAAATGATTAACTATAAATAAAATGACTCATTGTGAATTGACAGTACAGTACAGTACATTACAGAATAAGAGAAATTTAATTGAAAAAATATAAACTGAATGAACTCAAAATAGTTTTTAATTTAAAGAAATAATGCAATTTTTGACATAATTATAAGTTTATTTAATGCATCTTAAGGGTTTTAATTATTATAACAAAACACAATCACTAACAATTATGAATTTGTATTGTTATTTTGTTGTATTTAAACTTCTGCATTATTACCACTTCATTAAAATATTTTTGTATAACATTTCTAATAATTCACATAATTTTTCTACAACTTTATGATCTAAGAAGAATGTATTGATTAAATTTCGTACATTAAAAATGTATGATGTATTAGCGTAAAAGATATTGAACTTTCTTCACTTTATATATTTATTATTTTGTTCTTATAATTTTCAAAAGCCCAGCAACAAAGTGTTTTTTTTTTTGCATTAAAAATAGATTATATTAAGTATTGCCGTATTTAAAAATGAATAAAGTTGTAGAAAAATAATTAAATTTAATAAATGGTGAAACTGAATGTGTATAAATTATTAGTTGCATTTTAATTTTATTTGTAGACATACCTTTCATATGTCCTACATATTTTGAATTTAAATTTAAAACGGTATATCTAACATTATTTTTTATCAAAAGTAACTTTATCTTTTGAGTGTAATAAAAATTTAAATTACATAATCAATAAAAATACATTATTATTGAATATAATATTTAACTTTTTTTTATTTGACTTTCAGGTGTTTTTTCATACACAAATTCCATTTGTAAAACTCAGAAAATTGGAAAATTTTGCGCATTTTAAGCCTTGGAAAGCTTAAACTAAATTAAGTCTAAATTAAGCATAAATGAGTTTAAATTGGTTTAATCTTTTTTTCATAATTTTCTGTAATTAAATATGGCCTTTTTAAATAGAGGAGTTGGATAGACATTTTCGTAAGATCATAGTTTTTTTCTTTTGGGAAGTGGTAACAAATATTTTTTAAACGAGACTAGACAAAATTAAAATCGCATCCTTGGCGCCTTAAAGTCATATAATAAATAATTAACCATTAACAATCACCAAAATTGAGGTGAAGAATTGAATAGACATTAGAAGTATGGTGATTTTCAGTGATTCAAGTTATTCAATTTTAGATATTTATACAAAGAATTTATAATCAGCGTTGCCATGTAGCCGGGATTGACCCGGCCAAGCCCGAATTTTCATGTCAAAGCCAGGGGCCTGGTAGGCAATAATTCTTAATATTGCTGACCAAACTCATCAACTTTTTACAATTTGTGACAAAAATTACTTTATTTTGAGAAGGCCGGGAATTGCTTCTTTTCAACTTGACATTATAAGTACAGTGTTTATTTTTAAAGAAGTTTAAACAGCCCAGCCCTAATTTTTGTTTGTTTAAACTTTTTCAGTGGAAGTTGAACTTTTTATATCAGTTAAAAAAAATCGTTCAGAATTAACAAAACTTAAAGCATACATTCATTTGTTCTCCAAATATCTAGTATTACCGAAACCTATCGGGATTTTAATACCTAACCGTATGAAAATATGTATGTATGTCAAAAAGATATGGAGATGAAAATACCAAGTAATTACTTGTACATTTTTTCATAAAATTTTCAATTTATATGCCGTCACATGTATATGTATATATATAAATGTGTTTCAAGATGGTAACAAAAAAACAAGGTTGCAGATTATTCAGCATCAACAATAACGGTAAGATATTGTAATGGAAACGAGAAGTGTAATTATTCTGGCTTATAAATGCAACCTCATATAAAAAGCTTAGAGTTTTACAATTTTATATTCAGAAATTACAACACTTTAATTTAAATTCCGTTTTATTTTTTAACGACCTGCAAACTTAACGTAATTCAACGGCAACCCTGTAAAACTATTACATACATTTATTATCGATAAAATAAATTATCATAAATATTTAAAATTTAATTTCCGATCAAATACAGGTTTTTTTCACTTTTGTATTTACTTTTTGATTAAAGACAGATTTTGTTAATTTATTTCTTTGAAAATTATGAACTCGTGTGTTGTGGATGAGACGCCAAAGTTCTGATTTCACGTACATTAATTTGTATTTATGAGTTCGTCGTAAATCTGATTTGGTCGCCAGTAAAGCAGAAAATTAATTTCACTGTAAAACATTGCATACACACATACATATGTATCTACAGAAAAAAATAAAAAATAGAAAACTTGAATTCCTTAAGATACAAAATTTATGTTTTTAAAATTAATGAAGATAATGTAATAAATTCTTGTTTACCTAATGGATATTTTCTAAAAAAATTGTATATCAATTAAGAACTCAAGTCTTACAGTATATACAGGCATTTTGCTTAGATAATAAACGTACATACATGATTGTGAGAGAACAACACAGCCGTCGGATGCGATGAAATACCTTTAACAATTTACAAGGCCGGGTGTGATTTTTTGGTTTGGTTGCAAAAGACAGAGCTCTATTATTGGCTTGGGTGGAAACTGCGAATGGAAGATAACGCTTGAGTCAATAAAAACTTCCAACTAACAGGCATCAGGAACTTTATCATCCAAATGTTTCTGTTAACAAAAACTCTTAAGGTTGAGCGTTCTCGATTAAAGTTACATACACGAGCCATAAGCTCTTAAGCTTAAGCCATAATAGACGTACCGAGACGTAACGAGTAAATTCGAGTTTGTATGAATCAATGTTGATAAGCAAAAAAGTAGCTTATTGAAAATTTTAAAAGCGTTTTTCTCCCACTTTCTGTTTTTTGAGCTATGCCGGTCTTGAAGTAAATGAGCGATATGTACATATACTCGATTTTATTAAATTTTTTTTTTTAAATACTTTAAAAATTTGTTACGACTACAAACATATTAAATTTTAAAATTTCCAGTGAGAAGCTATAGTAATAATATATGTACTTAGATATGTTTCTTGTTTCAGTCATCATTGATTTCAAACTTTTATGAGCAAACAAAATTGACGCAAAATTGACTTACCGAAAGAGAAGACTTCAGGGCACGATAGAGCGAGACGAAAGATAAAAAACATGTGCACATTCAGTTTGAAATACCAATCAAAGTTGATTGATTACGTGATGACGAAAAGTTTGCCAATCAATGGAATAAAATGTACAAAAAAAAGTTGATATGTAAAGTGGCTAAGCCAAATTCGCTAAACAAAAATTACGAAAATAAACTATGAACATACATACATATGTTTGTATGTATGTTTTAAAACTAAATAGAGCTTTTTAGAAGTGTTATAGGTACTTGGGATTTGAGATATTGAGCTTTAAAATTTAAAATTACATATGTATATCTTAAAAAAACGTTATCAAAATATGTACTTTAGTTTAGCATTAACAATGTATTTCGCTGTAAGAGATGTAGCACCGCCCACTCAAAAAAATTTTTTTTTATTCAAGAATCAATCTATCGCCATACTCAATTTTATCAAAATCGATGAAGCGGCTCAGCCGAGACAGCGTTTTTTCTCTTAAAGAAATAAAAGTTTCTAATAACTTTTCTCAGGGTTCAATCTATCTCCAAATTAAATTTTATTAAAATTGGTCTGTTAGTTTATCCGTGGAAATGGTTTTTCCCGTTGGGGACGTGTCTTACCCTCTCTTTAAACAAAAAAAAAAAAGTAAGTGATTATGTTGTGTTATGGCTGTGAAAAAGCATTAAACTGTCCGTTATTTAAAAAATTCTTTCCGAAATCCTAATCAAGCATGAAATAAATAAAATTAAAGATTGTTTTTGCCTGTCGTATGCAAATTCCTGCATTTCCACATCTATAGTAAGTTAAAAACAATCGATTATTCGCTTCGAGTCGACTTGCACATTCCTAGCATCCGATAATTTAAAATGCACGGTATACGCGCAAATTATATTTCGTACGTATTTTTTCTTCGTGATCATTTAAATTCAATTAATCTAAGGATATATGTTTCAATAAGTGAATATTTAGAGTCTAGTGCAGCTCAAAATAATGAAATTAAATGTAAATATATTCTAAATATATTTCATTTTTGAAATGAAAATACGCTTTGTCATAGTGGGCAGCGCTGCATTTTTTAACTTTGTTGTTGTTTGCAATTTAAGTAACGATCTCGGTTTTTTTTCGTGTGCACTTGAGCTTCCGTTGCACTAATGCTGTGTTTGAATCGGCTTTCGTGTTCTTTCGTTCGTGTTTGTTTTTAAACGATCGGGTGTAAAAAATTATGACTACATATCTATTAGTGTGTAAATAGTGCGTGTTTTTTTTGTGCAAAGGACTTGCTGTTGTGTGTAATACAAAAAAAGAGCTGTGTCATTGTCGGCGGAGTTTTAATTATTATTTATTTTTGCAAAATAAGCTGCTGCCGATTTAATTTAATTGGTTTTGTTTTCAAAATTAAATTTGCTATATTTCAAATTGCATGAAAAATATATGCAGTGTTTTTTTATCTAAATAGTGAAATTTTGTTAAATGTGTTTTCAATATTAATAGCCCGGCAGGAATTTTGTTGTTGCTGATGTACATATTTTGCCGTAGGAGATTTTGTCATGATGTTATTTTTGGTGAGTTAATTTCGATTAATTTATTATTATTAAGCTAAAAAAGGAAGGTGATTGATTGATTTTCGGCACTTTTTCAATTTTACATTTTTTCGCTTAAACGTACTTTAGCTCAAAATTAAAAATTATTATCAAACTAAACTTTTCTTACGTGTTTTTTAATTCTAAGAATTAATAACTAAAGAAAATGTGTCGCTCGGAATTGATTTCGGAGATATGGCCATCGGAAGTTGTGAATATATGTATATTATCTAAAAATCACTGTAAGTCACTAACCCTTGTAGCGATTTCAAAAATAAGTGTTTCATATGAAATATAATAAAATAAAGTACAATATAGATGCACAATTTTGGAAATCAAATTTACAGTTTTCGAGATATTACGACTTTTCTGTAATTTTCACCCAATTTTTTCCAAAAACCGCTACTTTTTCCAAAAAATGCGTTATTGATACATAACTTTATTAACATATTAAGAAAGATAAATTCATTCCCTTTAAAATTAAGTTACATTTGTACTAATTTAATGTATTAACCCTTTTTTTACCGCAAAGCAAATAAATAGTTTTCTATATATTTTTTTAATATTTCGAATTTATGAATAAAAACCACAACAACAACAGCCATTTGTCTCCGAAACTAGTTCCCTAACTTTTGATTCCATATTCGATGTCAGAATTGAAAGCCTCGTAAGAAAAGCAGGGTTATATAAAGAAATAAGCGGCGGCTCTAAAGTAAACTTATGCCATAAAAAATGTCTAAATTCTTTTTGATATCTTATAATAATATTATTTTATTAAATATTTAAACAATTTTTAATTTTGTTGTTTTTGTATATGCAGTATTATAAAATTGATGCACAAATTTTTCAACAGTTTTGGTTCTCATAAATTTGGAGTAAAATTTGATTTTTTTTGCATGTAAAAACACTTATTCCGACCATTGTACTTATATGGAACAAAAATTTGAAATTTTCCCATTGTCACAAATGTAACGTAATAATAAACTTTACAGAAAATAAAATAATAATATGCTAGTTAGTGGAAAATAATTCATTTATTTAAAATTATGTAGAAAAGTTTTAGCTCTAAGGATACATTTCATTGTACATGTAAACAAAATTTTTGTTCAATCAAGCACAACTAATTGATGCCTGATGAGTTTTCTTCTAATTTATTGTTGTACTTGCTATGTTTGTAATGTTCTAGTTCTCTACTTAAAAGTTAACTTGCAACAAAAGATGGCTGTAGTGTGAATAAAATTTCGATACCCATATAGTGCACACATCTATACATATGAGTACATATGTATGTATGAATATTCATCAAAAAAACAAAAAACTTTGTAGTAACATCAAAAAAGTTTTTTTTTTGTAAATTTTTTTTTATTCAATACTAATTGAAAGGGATGCTGCTGCTCAATCAATCAAGCAATCAAGTGTATGTGGGGGGCGTATGTGTGCTTAATTGATGGACAAAGTGTTAACGTGATGCACTCATTCTACTACTGATTTTACTTTGCTTTGATCGGTGGGTGGAACAAAGTGTTAATGGAATACAAAGCATAGCACTATCGAAAAATTAAAGGCTCCTAGTTACTATTTGTTAAAAAATAATAGCTGAAATTGTTATGACAAAAAAGAGCCAATCAACAATGAAACTTTTTTCATGGAATGCAACAAAAAATTCTAAATTTAGCATAAAAAAAATGCGAAATTAATTTCAATTGAACCTCTTTGTTGCAGTTAAAATAGATGGAAAAAATGTTGGGAGAAATTCATAGTAGTAAACATTTAATGAAATTCCTATACAGTGCAATATACATAAATTAAAATAAGATATAACTGATTAAAAAAGTTTTATTGTAGGGTGAGCAGAGTATATTTTTTTATATACTATAAACATGACAGCAGAAAAATATATTGTTTCTAAATATTTTACAGTGATAAAATTATGTATCTGGCGGTACAAATGGCAAAATGTTATAGATACATCATATAATTAGAGTAGTCTCCAAAAATAAATGCTTTCTTTTATGACGTAATATAAAACATAGTTATGTAAAAAAAAGCATAAATAAAAAAAATATATTTTTGAAGCTAACCCCTAACTAACCCCTCGTAGGTTTTATGTTGACATTTGTATAATATTAATGTCTAACCAATATAAAACTTTCTCGTGGATAAAATAGGATCAAAATGTAAAATTTAGTGAAAGTGCTGGATTTAATTTCAGGAGGTAAAATCCGATGCAGTTTCTTATTTAACAGGTGGCAGTTCTCACTTATAGCCAATTAAAGTTGAAATTCCAAAATTTTTTAAAAATATTCCCATAGATATCGTATACATATCTACGTTAGACATATCTTATTATATCAAAATAACCTTATATTTTCGAATTCTTCCGGAAAGCTTACAATCAAAAATTTACTCTTTTTCGAGTATATCCTCATTTAAAAAAAAAATTCTAGGGCTACTAATAGAAATTTTTGTAGCTCTGTAACTTTGGTTTTAATTTTTCAAAATTTGTTGTGAGTACAAAAATTTTTGGTTTTGAGTCCATCAGGTTTTTTACTTGCAAATTTTTAGCACTTAATTATAACCTTTTGTGGGGAAGAAGGTTAAAGCAATATGTTTAATTTTTTTGATTTTGATTTTGTTTTTGTTTATGTTTATGTTCACTAAAATATATAAGTTTTGCTTGAAGAAAAAATTTTTTTTTTCAAACATCAAAATCCAATTAAATAATTTTACAGCAATAACATGAAAAAAGTACTTGTGTGCATCTGCTTGGGCTTCTTTATAGTATCCATTATCCCTGTAGGAAATCGTCAATGAATTTGAAAGCTGCTTGGTGGCGTAACGATTTGCATTGCTTTTGTATATAATCATAATATGCTAATAACAATAATATGGATAATAAAAATTAATTTTTGTTTTTTAGATACATAACTTAAATGTTGTTTCTGTGAAATTTTCAGTATATAGTTAATTTCCAGTTTAATTTAAGTGAGTTCTCCACTGAATAAACAGCGTGATGATTTTAATTTCAACTCAACTGTAATTCAAATGCTTGATGTTGAAGAACTGAACCTAAACTGAATTGCCTTTTCAATCAAGCAATCAATAGTCAATAACATGATTAATCTTCTATAGGAGCTGCTGAAGTCTAAAAATTTGAAAATGAAAGATGGTAGAAAAATTTAATGAAAAAAAGTCTGAATTACAAGTACAAATTGAGTTTAATTGTACTTCCATGATTACCAATTTTGCAGATAATTCCTTGGATTCGCACTTGAATTCAACTGTAATTCCAGACTAAAATGATGATAGCATCTTTTAAAAGTTTTCATAATTCAAAAAAGTTCCCTAAACCTTTTTACTGACTTAAATTATTTATTTTTCAGCTGGGTATACATATATAAAATGTGTAACGTGGCGATAGTTGATGTTACCAGCATTGTCAACGCATACTTTGGTGACTTGTGACTTAGTTGTTTTTTGTTCTTCTTCGAATAATGGCAATGCAAGGGATTCTTTGATACACTATACACCAACAATAACAACTACTACAACAAAATATGTAAACAAAAACTAATAAAAGAGAATGAAAAACATTATGTTGCGCCTTGGCATATGCATTGAAATTTTTCATTTTGCCTTGCGTTTGTCGCTCCTTTACAGTAATTTTTATTATTGTCTGCGGTTTTTTTTTCGCTACTCTTCATTGTTATTATTATTGTTGTTGTGATATGTTGTTTTCTTTTCATAACATCTTAGTTTACATTTCTTGCTATTATTTTATGATATTTTTTTTCTTCTCATGGTTAACTTTTTGAGGACAAACGCATAAGCGGATGATCAGGCATGTCAATCTTACTGTTATTTTTGTTTTTGTTTTCGTTGCTGTTGCTCTTTTTGTTGTTTATCTTGTTGCTGTCAACAAAGAAGGTATTAGAGTGTTGTAAAAATATAATTAATCGCGGCTTGGTTGGTTAAAAATCGAAAGAAATTATGCGTCAATTGCTGGCTTAACTTAAATTTTTTTGTACTTTCTAATAAATTATATGCTCTCTTAATAATTTGTCATTTACGAATATGGATATGCAAACGGAATTTAAGAACTAGCTCTAATTTTTAAAATGTTTGATTTTGAATGTTTCAAAAACGTCGATTTTGGTGAATTACGTGGGTTCTAAAATTTTATTTCAAATAATTTTAACTAAATAATAGAAGAAATATATGTCTTCTCTTTAAAGTACAATTAATTGATGCCATAAAACTTTTACTATCGAGGTTCTGCACATACATATAATTTTGTAAAGAGCTGAAATTGGCTCATTTTTCCTATTTTGCCCATCGTTGTATTAAATCAATGAATATAAAGTTTTTATATGATAAAATTGGTTCCTGTATTAGATTTGGATGATATATTTGCTTTAAAACAAAAAAATTATATCTGTTTTTTCACAGTGATAGCTTAAATAGTTCGAAAGAAGGTTTTTGGTTATTATAGGCGATTCTAATTATATTCATGGCATATAGAATTTATTTTGCCCTCGTGATAAGCTACAATAATATTGTAATATTTGGTGACACACACACACATCTGGTATTTCAGTGCATTACCAACCAGATGCATGTCATGGGTATAAGGTAGCTTTTAGCCGTATCTCCATTGAAATGTTGCTTGCAGCGTTGATTTTTACTCCAAGGTCGGTAAACTCGTAGAAAATTGTGAGCAGTCTTTAGACTGTGACTGGACATCATGTACTTGATATTGTTCTCTTTAGTCCTCAGCTCAATTAATTTTTCCTTACCTTAACTCTGACTCGCAGATTTTTTACGCTTATAAACTTTAATCTGCGCTTGAAAAAAATAAAAGTTAATCAAAAATATATGTAGTTAAAAATAATTTTAATTATCATATATAAACATGGTTAATACACAAAATGAATTAAGAGGCATTGTTTTTGTTATAGTATCTTCACATTGCAACTTATTTTCACAAGATGCCAGTAATGAAAAAATTTGAAATATAAATCAAGCTAACAAACGTCTTTACTTTGACTTTTTAGTTTTACTTAAATTTCAAAAATTAATTTCGTTTTTATTCAAACTATTAATTTCTAAGGCACTTATACTTATCTATTACTTACATTTTTCAATATTTACTTAACTTTCACTCAGTCGAAATTATTTAAAAATATCTAAGAACACTCGGTTGGTTATCCTTTCTCCTCATACCTAAGTTCTTGCTAATGCTGAAGTCTTTTATGAAAATACAAAATTAAAATATAAAAAAAAGGAAAAATTGCTGAACACAGTTTTTCCATTACGATAATAAATGTGTGCGTACACAAATGGACGAAATAAAGAAGAGCAGAATACGGGTGTACTCAGAGTACTGGACGTAGGACGAAACGCTAAATCCACCGCTGGGACTTAGAGATGATGAGTTCCCTGAGTTGCTACTTCGCTGCTGCTGCTACTGCTACTGCTTGCGATGATGAGCTTCAATGAATTCAATCAGGATTCATTTGAATAAAAAGTCGTGCATGAGCATTGGAAAATAAAAGAATAAATGAAAGAAAAAAGCTGAAATATATCCTTGCTATAGCTACACAAATTTCACAATTTTTTTCTATTTTATCATTTTTTTTTTTCTATTTTGACAAATATCCTTAAGCAAATGCTTGCTTTGCGAATGACAGGAAAAAATCGTGGAGGATTTTCCAAAGTAAAAGTACATAGAAGAAGAATAAGTAATCAGCGCTGCTGGCATCTCGTAATTGAAGGGGAAGTTTTTTTATACTTTACTTTTGCCTACATCCTTGTATTGATGCTTTTCAACGTACTTATAACATTTGCATTGTATTTGTCCTTGTCCTGGTTAACGTTTTCGTTGTTGTTGACTTTTAGACATATTTTTTTTGGGGTAGTTTTTCGGTTTTACTTATCTTTATCTTTATGTGCTTGTATCTTTACGGTCAAGGAGTTAATACCCAAGTATTTATTTCAATTTAAGTTTTGTTGACCTAAGTTGTGGTAGTATTAATTAGAAATACTTATTGCTGAAAGATAAGACTAGAGATTTGAGTATAGGGTAGACACTGCTCATTGACCCAATTAAAATGATCCTTGCTACTACTAGTGCTGTTGCCTAGGGTTTTCCGCATCAGGAAATAACAAATTTTATATTTAAGTAGCTGTGTGGCTTGGTATTGCATTAAATTATGTTAAAGGAATTTTGGCTCAAATGACTTCGGAAATATAGAAAAAACAAAAGCAAATGCGTATGCTGAGATTAGTCAGATCCATGCCTTTTTCAGTAGGCATTAGCTTTTTATTCTTCAGATCAATTAACATATCCATAAAATCATTGCGTCGTACATTATTGAGCTCACTATAATCCAAATTTTCCTTAACCACACGCATGAAGAACTCCTCAATATGATGAGGCGTCAATTTCTTGCCCATGATAATATTATATTTTGAGTTATGAGGTAATACGCAAACGATAAAATCAGGCCCGGATTAACCTTAGAGGCACACTAGGCCAGTGCCTAGGGCGGCACGTTTTTAGGGGCGGCAAATACTGGGAACTTGAAATTTTTTTTTGTACAGGGGGAAAAAAGTACAAATACTGGGATTGTGTGCACTAAATTACCTAAAAATGTTAACAAGCAAAAAAAGTTCACTCTTTTGATATTACAAAATTTTTTTTATACATATATTTACTAGTGAAGAGGGGCGGCAATTTCTGACTGGCCTAAGGGCGGCAGATTTCTCAATCCGGGCCTGGATATAATGCGTTTACAAGTTTGCAAGATATTAATGCAAGCTTCAACGTTTATAAATGACGAAATGATTTGCATTTTCCTTAATAAACCATTTCTGCTTTCTTCAAAACTCTATAAAATAAAAGAACTATTTCGCTTGTTGTTGTTGATAAGGGAAATTAGAAGTCATCGGCAGATAAGTAAAGCCATTAACATAAGTAAGTCATGCTGATATTGAATTCTTTATCATGCGGTTGAAATAAAGTAAATGTGATTGAGGAATGAAGGTAGGAATTCCATACATTAGAATGTCCGATTTCGTCTTCGTCAGTCACAGTTAATCTGCATAAAAATTGTAATATTTATTAAATCTAATGATTTGATGTTAAATGAAATGAAAAATTTTAATTGTTCATCAGTACGATTTTAGCGATTGTTGCGTGTAGCTCAACGTAAGCCTAAGTAAAGTGATTTTGCAAAAACACATAGATCAAACAAAAACAATTAAAAATGGATTTAACCATGTTACTGGTGTATATAGTAATTTCCCTACTCTCGGTAATTGCTTATCTGGTGCATCGAAATCTCAACTATTGGCAACGACGCGGTATTCCCTGTGAAGAGCCACATTTAATTATGGGCAACATGAACGGTTTTCGCAAAACCCGCGTAATGGCGGACATTTTCAGCGGCATTTATAAAAAGTTCAAGGGGACCGGCCCCTTTTGTGGTTTTTACTTCTTTCAACGTCCCATGGCTTTTATTTTAGATCTGAAATTGGCAAAAAATATACTCATTAAAGATTTCGCAAATTTTACCGATCGCGGCATATTCCATAATGAACGTGATGATCCATTGACAGCGAATCTGTTTTGCCTTGGATGGTGTTAAATGGAAACAACTACGGCAGAAACTAACACCTACTTTTACTTCAGGTAAAATGAAATTCATGTTTCCAACTGTAGTACGTGTGGCTGAACAATTTGTTGAGGTCTTTGGTGAAATGCTTAAGCAAAACTCAACGGTAGAGATCAAAGAGTTACTGGCACGTTTTACCACCGATGTCATTGGTACGTGTGCTTTTGGTATCGAGTGCAATAGTTTGAAAGATCCAAATGCTGAATTTCGCGTTATGGGACGTATGGCATTTAAGAAATTTCGTCACGGTATTCTTTTAATGGCTTTTGCACAAGGCTGTCCGAAGTTGGCGCGTAAATTGGGCATACGCTTAATACACGAAGATGTGCATCAGTTTTTCATCCGCATCGTGCGCGAGACCGTAAAGCTTAGGGAGAAACAAGATATTAAACGTAATGATTTCATGGATCTCTTAGTTGAATTGAAAAACCGCAAGTCAGTTGAAACTGAAAGTGGTGAAGTTCTATCAGGTCTCACAATAGAAGAAGTTGCAGCACAGGCATTTGTTTTCTTCCTGGCTGGCTTTGAGACTTCATCCACCACAATGAGTTTTGCGCTGTACGAGTTGGCGAAACATACCGATATACAGCAGAAGATGAGAGAAGAAATTACCGAAGTTGTGTCAAAGTATAATGGGGAATTGACATACGACGGCATGAAGGAGTTACACTATATGAATCAAGTTATATCAGGTAAGTCAAATTTTTCCCTCTTTATGGTATATCTGCATAGAACTGAAATATTCATCGCTACATAAGTATTTGATTCTCCATGTCATTTTCACACTTAAACTATAACCACATATTAAATGCTTCACAGCTTCACTCTTTAAAATTCTTATAAAATTATAAAATTTTTTTCCCAGAAACTCTACGTCTCTACACTGTTGTTTCAAAACTCTCACGTGAGGCACTCAATGACTACGTTGTGCCTGGCCACCCAAAATATATTATCGAAAAAGGTACAGCTGTGATGATACCTTCTGCTGCTTATCATCAAGATCCCGAATTATATCCTGATTCACAAACATTTGATCCAGAACGTTTCTCACCCGAAATGGTACAACAACGTGATTCTGTTGAATGGCTGCCTTTTGGTGAAGGTCCCCGTAACTGTATCGGTTTACGTTTTGGCTTGATGCAGACACATATTGGCTTGGCGTACCTTTTGAAAAATTTCAAATTCAGTGTTTGCTCTGAAACGCAAATTCCGATGAAATTTGATACAAAGGCAGTTGCTTTAGCTGCTGAAGGTGGTATCTACCTTAAAGTGGAGAGCATCTAAACGTGTTTTAATTGTTATGATTGCTTTGGTTTTAACAACAATATAAGATATCTTGTATTAAAGAATTTATAATTTGTAAATTTGTATATATATTGGTGTACAAATCTGAGACAATATTTGCTTATAATTCTAAATTCTTAACTTAATGTTAATAAAATTAATTTAATTTTTAAGTTAGTAAAATTACATTATGATCAAAAATTATTAAAACCGTCGCTTATAAAATTTTATCAAATTCGTTTATTTTTTTTACTATGTAAAGTTCTGATAACAAAATTTTATTTGTACTGCTAATCGTATGAAAATCGCATTTATGACAGAGAAGAATAAAAAACATTGGGAGATATAAAAAATATAAGTTTTTTGAACAGTATTTTTATGCTGGATTTTCTGTCAAAATTAAAAATAGAATTTTCCATTTATATAGCTGCCACTTGATAATTCATATAATATACATTAAGCCATTGAAAAAATAATAAAAGGCTTGAATGAGGTCGTTAAACTGTGAATGGAAGAGCACGGAATTTGCAGGTTCAAACCCCAGATGTGGAGTAAAATTTTTTTGTAAGTATAAATTAAGTGGAACTATATGCTTCCATGTTAAATAAAAATATATTAAAAACAGATTAAATCGTTCAAAAATCGCACTATCATCAAGAGCCTCTTCTTTTTTTTTATAATAAAAATGCGTGCAAAAATGAGATATAAAGTCTGAAGGAAAATCGAGTTAAAAAAACAAATCTCTAATAATAGTTTCAATTTAATAAAGAATTCAGAACTCCCTATCTAATACCATGCTGTAATTTTCAGAAATTTGAATTAATAAACACTAGTACCCAAACTTCTTAAAAGTACTAAGTTGACTGATTGCCAAGAGTTTCTTAATCAACTTAAAACTTAACGTAAAAACTAATTCAACTTAAAATCAAGGATGCAAAGGTTCCGCTTTGAGTGAGAAAGAAAATTAATTCTAGTGATTTTTTAAGCAACTTTGTAAATTAGCTTTTGAACTTCGACGGCACTCATTATCAACATAATTAAAATGCTTTCGACTGCACACCAACCAACACTTCACAGTCTACTACTGCTACTACAGATGCCACTATTTTTACTTCTATTTTTCTTAGAAAGCGTTAATTATACTTGACACTTTACATTAAAATCGATAATTAAATAATGGCAATTTTCTACGGCACTGACGAAAAAACCATTCAAAAAAGAGTAAAAAAAGAGAAAGACATTAAACAAAAGATATCGGGGTAAAAACTACTGGAAAAAGAAAATTCAAGCTATGCTAACTAGTGAAAACACTATAAACGTTAGGAAAATCAGCAAAAAATAAGCTGCGTGATATCAAGTAAAATGTATCGACATTATGATGATTGGAGGATTACCAGTTAGTTGTTCAGGATACATCTGGATTGCCTTAGTTTTTAGTCACATATCAAGAATTTCGACAATCATAAATCTATTCAGATGCTGAATATTGTACTACAGACTCTATAGTATACTAGCTGTCCCGGATGACGTTAACCTGCCCTTTCCTGTGCCTCTTAATATAAAAGACACGTGGTGTAAATTACATTTGAATTGAGTAAGTGGCTTTTGTCAAAATGCTATTTTAAAAATATATATGAATGAGGGCCACCCTCAAGAGTTTTAAGACCTTAGCTAGTTCTCTTAATATAAAAGCCACATGTTGTGAATTCCATGTGAATCGATTGACCGTTCTTTGCGAAAGTGATATTTAAAAAATATTTTTGTAAGAAGTTCACCCTAAATATGCACCCTAAGCAAAAGTTTTTCAGCCTAAGCTATAACTCTTAACATAAAAGATAAGCCGTGAAAATTTCAAAGGAATCGATTAACTGATCTTTGTGATAATGCTATTTTAAAAATATGTTTGTATGAGGTCCACCCTAAATATGCACCTTAAATAAAAGTTTTATAGCCAAAGCTATGCATTTTAACATAAAAGACACGTGTTGTAAATGCCATATGAATCGATTTAGTGGTTTTTGTGAAAATGCTATTTTTAAAATATTTTTGTATGAAGGCCACCCTAAATATGCACTTAATCGAAATAAAAACTACTCTATGTGCTAAGTTAGACCAAATTATAGTTCAATCATTTATTAAAAGTTTGGTCTTGACTATGCTTTTACTTTGACAATAGTAACTAAAAAAGTACTTACAAAAAAAAAAATCGTATTCAGTCATTAGAGACCAACGATACCACGTCTCTAGAAATGAAATCTCAAAGTCTCAAGCATCAAATTGTAGTAAAATAAAACTTAAATTTCTACCGCTGCTTTTGAGAGCAGCTTCGTTAATGACTTTTAAGGAAATGAAAATGTCAGCCAAGAAAAAGAAAAAGGAAAAAAAAAAAATAGCGTAGCATACTTTTAAGAAAATGTAGAAAATGGTGTTAAAGTAAAAGGCTTATGTTTCAAATGCCTGCCAGATTTGTGCCCCACTGACTTACTCACTCAGTGTGCGGCGTTGAAGTCAATTGATGAGTTGACAGCGCCAGATCGAAACCTCGAAACCATTTTGCTTTGTAGTTTTTCTAAAGGAATTTCTAAGTTGCTTTGCTTTCCTAACCTCACTGCTCACACTGCAATTGAGTTCATTATGTTGTCTTCCTTTAATTAATTTAATTATATTTTCTATTACTGCTTTTGAACGTTGAAAGTGCGGTGCAAAAGAAAATACTTGGCGTTGGCTTACAACGCTGTTATCGTTACAATAATTAAATTTAAATATTCGTAACCAAACAGTCGAAAGAACCGGTTTTTAACTGCAGATTTTGAAAGAGTAGTGCGTTAGAATACAAAAAATCTCAATATGTATTAATGGAAAAATATCAAATTTTATGCGCCATCTATGGGCAAGTTTCCAATATTAAATCTTATAGTCTTTATGTTAATATGAAAATTTTATAAATAGCGCTAAGGGAAATTAAAATTAGCATAGCTAAAAGAAAAGTGGCGGGGAGTGGTAGAGTTAAAAAAATAAAAAAATTTTATCTACGATCCTGCCAGGAGTCGAACCTGGAATCTTCTGATCCGTAGTCAGACGCGTTATCCATTGCGCCACAGGACCACTGTATAAAATTGTGTCATATGTTTTTTTAACATACAATATTATTTTATTCATAATTTCTTAACATTATTATCTATGTTTTCGTTTTATAGCATACAATAATGCTATAAATAAATATATGTATAATAACTCAGCTGATCGCTTCTTATCTTTTACATTCATTACAAATTTTATTGTTCGTCTATTTTTGTTTTGTGAATACATAGTTGTTTGTTTTTTCTATTTTTGTCTCATTTGCACTCGGTGTCACTTGAATAATGTTAATTTAGGGTGACTTATGTTACAGTGCTGTTAAGCATATCATTTAGTTTTTTCGTTAATGATACTAATGCGTAGTTATTTTGTTACAAACAAGGTAATTTATAATAGGAGAATTTTATAAGTCTTTTATAACTATGTAGGTATGTACATTAAAAATACAATGATTAAAAGTAACTTTATATGAAAAAAAATGTCTATTAAATTACAAGAAACATTGTGTATGTACATATAATATGTAGGATTTTAAATAGTCATAACCTTTTCTAAATAAATAAAAAAGCTGTTAAAAGAAAATTCATTTGCCTGAAAGATGAGACCCCGTTCACCTCCGTCAATTAACATACATATGTACATGTGTAGGTACATATATTTTTTGAGTGAATTTTTGAGCGGGGTCTAACATTCCCGCCAAATAAACATTTTCCACACAGTTGCAAAGTCTTTATTTAATTTGAAATCTTTTGATTAAATTACTTCATGACTGCTTAATAAAGTACTTTTTTTTTCCAAGAAGCTTTATTAAAAGTAAAATAAAATTTTTAATATAACATTTATCAAAAAAACTGTGAGAGTAAAAAAAAGAAAATGGAAACTAAAATATTCTTCCCCCAGACACATTGAATGCAATTTTTTTTTACAAATGAAAAATAAGTTTGTTCATTTTATCCTAGCTTTCTCACATAACCAGGAAACCAAAAGTATTGCGTGTTTGCTGTTGACTTAAAAACACAAATCCCAACACACGTTGCATCACACAAACCTAAAAAAAAACAAAATTTTAAAAACGAGTATTATACAGCACAGACAGAGAGAAAACTTTAATAAAATAGAAAATAATGCCAACTAACTAACCAACACGTTAGCCAGCTTCAATCTCATCTCTAGCTGTGATCAACAAGGATTTAGCTATTGTTATTGTATTGTATTTGTTGCTTTAATAACTGTTTTGTATGTACGAATGTGTGTAGACTTACAGTACGCCACTATAAGCCACATTTTCGCGCCAAACGTACAAAATAATTGAAAAGACCAAGAAAACTTTGGAAAAGAGAAACTAAAGCACATTTTGCTATCGGTCTGACCGAAATGAAAAATTTTAATAATTTTTGCTTAGCAAAATAGGTGAATAGGGCGGAACACGCCTACGTCGAAATGTAGTTATAACAGGATCTTGTTTACTGACCGTAGCTACAAATCCATTAAAAGTTAATACATACATAAACTGTCATCATTATCGATCCTAGGTAGGATCTTTTTAGTTTAGTAGGTACTTTTGCCGCGTAGAAGACAAACTATTCATCATAAAATTTTCCCCAATAATTCTGTTCCGCTAATACGTAAAAGCAAAATTTAAAATATCTGCATCACGCCCCTACCAAAACATCCAAATTGGAGAAAAAAATCAATGTGAGCAGCCTACAACTAGTAGGGTATAGCAAAACAAAATTTGGCATCCAAAGGATAACAAGTTGAAAGTCCCACATTGTTCCTTGCACTGGACACTGCTCAGTCGGTCGTTTGGTTAAAGTCCTTGCTAAACTTTACTTGTGCACAGTTAAAATTTTTTTGACGGTTTTTTTTTCATTTCTTGTTTTTGAAATTTAATATCCGATTTAGACGCTTGGCTGATTTTATATGACAATTTCACATGGTGTGCAGATGAAAAAAAAAAGAAATCCTTCATCCGCAACTTTTTGTTGGTTATGTAACAAAAAAAAAAAAAAAAATAGAGAAAGAAAAAAATTATTTAAGTTTTTTCATAACACTTATTACATATATTTTTTGTTTTATTTAACAAAAAAATAAATGGTTAACTTTTATCACCGCATATAAAAGTAGTTGTGTCTGTCGGTGTGTATTTTTGGTGCTGATGTGATTTTCTGGTCTTGTTTGTGTTTTTCGTCTGGAAGAAATTTTCTTTAATAATCTTCACTCATAGACTTATAATATTTTCATTGGTTGATTTTACATGTAATATAAAAATAATCAAAAATATAATTGGGTGATTGTTGCTTTGAGTATTTCGTTTATCCCGTTTTTTATCGCGTTTTTAAAAATATCTTTCACACTGGAATTGTTGCGTTTTAGTTTTAGTTGCTCATGCACATTAATTTAATTCTTGTATCCTTTAACTCTTCAACTAAATTCTTCAAACGTGCACGATCATTACAAGTGCCAACAATACTCTCCATGATTTTTCCGGTTCATAGTTTTCTTATTCTAGCGACCCTGAGGGTTCCACTCCAATGTTTGCCAGCAGTGTTCAGTGTATGATTGTTGAAACGCGTGTTCAATCAATTTCGATTTTCATCATTTCATTTAGTTTGATTGCTTAGAAAAAGTCCTTGGCCACCGAATAATTTTATTAAATAAAACAACTATTTGATACAAAATACTTATGTACATACATCACTTTGAGATTCCATCTACTTTGCACGTTTGTTTATTTTTTGTTTAAACTGTTTGTACGAGAACGTTAACTTATTGAAAACGATATATATTTATAGATTGCAAGTCCTATTTGGTTCTAAAACAAGATAAATGAAAAACGCGACGGTTTTTGATGGCAGTGTGAAAGAAGAAATGGCGGTATATAAGAAATTTTTATTTTCTGTTTTATTAGTGAATTTTTTGCTTATGATTTTTTAATTGATTTCATATTTTTGACTGAATCAATTTTTTTATTGATTATACAAATTAATTTATTATTATTTAAATATTTTGTCATACTTATTTAAGAAAAAACCTTCACATACGTTCAATCAAATCATGTTCATTTTTACTTTTTCATCGAACTTTTCATAGTTTTTTTGTACCTGATAATTTAATCTTCATTTTTAGTTATTTTAAAAAATATTTTTTATTAGAACACCATACGTTTTTTTTGCCTTTCACTTACAAATCGTTTAATTTATCAAAGTATATTTTTATGAACTTTTTACCACAACTTCTTTTTCATACAGTAGCTGTAAAAACCTTTATGTTAAATTGTCATAAAAAGGATGTTAAAAAATGCAATCCAATAAAAAACAGGTTTACTATCTTGCAAGTCGTAGAAAGCATAAAAAATATTTAAATGCGTAAAAAATATTTTATTTGTAAGAAATGTGCATTGAAAATAGTAAATTTTTATTGAAAATTTGCATTACACATACATATATTTAAATGTTTGCTTAAGCTTTAAAGTAATTTTGACCACGCTAACTTGTGGGTACTTATTGGTCAAGAAAACAATATAATTTTAATTGTTATTGTAAGTTCAAGTTATTGTTAACGAACGCCTAAAAGTATGCTATAAAAATACTTAAATATATACAGCTGTCGAAGTGAGAAAATCTGCATTTTATATTTTGCATAGTTTTAGGCAATTACGAAAATATATATTCTTTTGAAACCAGTTAAAAGATAAGTAATACTTTCATTGATCAATCTGTTCTGTATCCAAATAATATTTAAAAAAGTTTTAATTCATCTAAAAGGTTCTAGATTGAATTGATGCAGTTTTATGTAGGAATATTTATCTGCACATATCAGAGATATGCATATATTCTTACATAAATATATACATAGATTCTTCACTCAACGTAAGCATGTTAGAAATAAATTTGTTGCAAGAATTGTTAACATCACTTTAGAAGTTACGACCACAGACTTCGTGTTAAACAAAACTACTTTGATGAGCACACACACATACAAACATACACATACACACTATACATAAATGTATGTGCCGAAATTCAGCCACGTACATTCACTCGTGCACTCATGAAGTTATCACATAAATTTTTAGATAAAATAATGCTGATGCTTTCTCATCTTTCGCAGGGAAAAATAGTTCCAATTTTCTCTGTGTGTGTGTTTTTTTTTCTTTAATCTTTTACCAGCACATGCACACAGTGAAATTTACCATTACACTTTGAGAAATTATCCAAAATATTTGAATTATAATTTGCAGAAATTTTTCTTGAAAGTTTTATTTATATATCCTTGAAGTTATATTGAAATTTGGTTGGTTTTCTTTCAACTTTTTCTTATATCTTACAAGATTGCAAATGCGTGAATGATGTCTGAGTATATGATGTTATCTAAAGTCATTTAAAATTTTATTAAATTAATATTTATTGATCTCAAATTTCATATGAAATCATATAAAATCCTATGAGTTCAAATCAAATCAATTTTAATGATAAGTATCAAATGATAATAAATCATATTTAGTCATATAAATGCGCATCGAATAATAATAATACCATCGGAAATAATTTTAAATTTCAGGTGAAAAATATAAAAAATATTTATAAAATATCGTGTTGTTATTTTAGAATTCCTTATCAATATTTTGACTTAAATTTGTAAGTATTTCCCAATAGCTGTCCAGTCACTCAAATTTATATCAAAATAATAATTAAATGTTGATAATAGGACAGCAGATGGAAAACACTTGAAAGTCTTCATTAGTAGAGCATCCTAATGATGTTATAAAATTTAAATCGAAATATTGACCTAAAAAAATTAAATAATTTTTTGACTTATTGCTAACACAAATTTTCATCATAAGTTTTCACTGAAGAAGGCCAATATACCAATTATACCAAGTTTTGTGACATTGTATTATATCAAATCATAATGTTTCTTAAGTGTACTTGCATTTTGCAATATCTGAAAAAAAAAAAAATCAAACCAAAAGAAGAAGTTGTGAGAAAATTGTTATATACGCCAAAAACTAATTCTTAGTCAGCCAACCGCATATTTTTCTGGCGGCAATTTATAACTTTGTAACATTTTCAGATACACCACTTAGCACTGTTGTGTACACTGTTCTAGAGCAATGCAAAAAATAAAAAAAGGACAACCCAAACTACCCTGGTAGTTTCAAATTCCCTAGACACCGCACAGATCTTCCAACATACACATATTTGGATAGCTCACATGAGCCTTTTGCTTATGGTAGATAGCGTTTGTACGAAACCAATTTTTTTTTTTCATCTCATACTAAAGGTGGCGTTATGGGGCTTGCAGATTTATAGGATGTGTGCTGTCTTTCTCTGATGTTAGTTGTTGCTATAAAGGCAACGAGTTACTTTGGCTAAAAGCTTTTCGTTACATGAATTAGTTAGTCCTTAGAAGTGAGAACAGAATGGAACAAAATAGCTAAATGGATAAAATTGAGGAAGAGTGAGAAAATATTTGCAATGGGTTGCATTTTGTGACGGAAGTGGCGTGGCACTGACTTTAGCGTTGCCAAAGTTTTCTTTCTTAACATTGCATCAAGGCAGGAAGGCAGGCAGGCAGGAAGGCAGGAAAACAGGCAGTAACAACGTAAAGCATTTCAATGAAGTTATAATCTACAATCGATGCGCTTAGCACGATTTTGCCACATTTGTTAAATTAATTATTTTACAGCAAAAAGTATAGAAATTCAATTGATGCAATTTGGTGTAACAAAGGTGTAGTTAATAGTTTTGAAACTTTTTTCTACACGCTGGAAATATTTGCACTATAAAAAGAAGAAGTTTTTTGTAAAGCTTGGAACAATAAACCAGAATGAAAGAATTTTTGGATAAAAATCAAACTAATTTCTTAAAGCGGAAACTTGCAGAGCTGTTGAAACAAAATTCAGATCTTGGGTTACATTTATTTCAGTTGTACATTTTGGAGACCAATGTGTATCAAAGGTACCTCAAAAAATATTATTTTTTTGCACTTTTCGACTGTTAAGCAAAACAGAATTATGGAAAATTAACTGTCCCCACATTTTGACAACAATACGATTGCCGACTTTCTAATGTAGTGTTTGAACAACAAATCGGCGAAGATTTCTGATTTGGCTTTGTCCTACAACTTCTTTATTTCGTAAATTTCTTGAAATTCTAATTCTTTACGTCTATTAACTATATTCTCTTTGAGATTTCGAACTGCATTCAAATAACCGAGCTTTACTAAATTATTCTGTCTCTCTTTTAAAAAGGTAACAAAAGTTAAGCTATGAGCTATCTCGCTGGAACTTTCTCTTGGATCCTTTATCTCCTCATGAAACATAGGACCTCCACAAAACTTTTCTAAAGTGCACGGCTTGAAGCAAATGCCTTTGATTCATTCCAACATTTCCTCGATTCACGCATTTTCTCTTCTAGCGATCGTTTCCAAGATGATTTAGGACGGCCGAGTTTTTTACTACCCTGACATTTAATTTCAATGGAAATTGTATCTTGACGGCATTTTGTGAGCAACTATTTAATCCAATTTAATTAATCTGATATCCTGATTAAAACATTATAACACATAAATTAAAACATTTTGGGACCTATGACGTCCATCTGGGTGAGTGCTATGGTGGACATACCTAAGCAAAGACAGCATCCAAAAGCAATTACAGCGAGTAACTACAAAAACAGTCTTTATTCGCATTTCTGGAACTACATAATATGCTATATTACCTCGGAGATATTGAATGTAAATCTGCATCTTGTGCCATTTGACCTTCATGCTATGTAAATTACAACTCTAGTGTTACCAGACTTCAAAAGTAAACAAAGCTGGGCCATCAAACATTATGGCCACTGTAACCTGCTGAGAAAACATTCCAGCAATGTAGTACTCTGAACGATGAACTAATATATCCCAAAGAAAATTTCGAAAGTATATTGACATCACTCTCCTTGGTCTCCTCACGCGCTGAGTGTAACCATTAAGAGTATTCAGCACAACAGTTCTTCAAAGATGAGTTGCGGGGTAAGGAGAGGAATTTCCTAAGAGAGCTATGTGTAGGTATATTTTTTAGGCTTCCAGACAATGTCAGCGTGTTCCTGGCTGAGGTCTGGTAAGATACGTGGCATGTCCAACAACAGAATTTAATAAAAAAATTTAAGCAAAAGTTAGCCACATAAAACTCATATTTGTGGAGTGGTATGTATCCTCCATAAAATGCTAAAATTAATTTGTACGTACAATTCAAGGATCTATAATCTATAATCCGTTTCTGACTAATTGGTAAACACGACAGAAAATTGGACATATATACATACCTTCCATTGAGAAGGCAGACAAAATGTGTACGTAAACATTTATTTTAAGAAAAATTATTATTATTTACTATTTCACAAAATATTTCCCTCGTATAAAAAATGTTTGCAGAAGAAAAACTACTTTTTTTTGAATTTTCTTAGAAGTGTTCGTATTATTTAACCTAACATTTTGGATGATTTTCAAAATATTTTTGATTCGAGTAATTAGAAAGATTTTGTTATTTTGCTTAAAGTGGTGTTTAAACAATCTATCAGAAGCCATTGAGTGGAATATTCTCTGAAATCGTCGTTTAAATTGCCTTCAGCAATAGTTACTTATATCATAGTACGTTTTATTTCTGGCAATTGGTTTAATCTTCTTTTTCAAATTTATTTTCCAAGACTTCTAGCTATGTAAGTTTACTTACAATTAAATATTTTCTGAGTTTCGGAAAAATGCTTTTTGGACTCTTAACCTTATTCGTTAAGTACTAACCAACTACACTTCAAGCTACAAATTCATAAGCTTAAATATGAATTTATTGCTTTGTTTTCTCAGAACCTTTGTAAAATGTTACCACAATAACTCCAAATATCTATAAAATTTTAAATTCTTTACTTTATTGTTTATGCAAGAAACTTTCATTCGTTTCTTACTCTTTTTCATACGTTTTCATTTTCCATTTCTGAATTTTTGCCCCGAAGTTTTCTTTGTGGCAACTTCAAGTGGTTCTTATTGTTGCTGCTGCTGCTGGTGTTGTTGTTGTTGTTGCCATTCTGCCAATGTTGCCACTGTTGTTTATACAATGTTCCTTTTCAACTTTAAAATAAATATAAAATTTTGTAGACTAACTTAATTAAAATATTTTTGATATTGCTACAGGCTGATTTCTTGGCAACCATATTGAAATTGTTTACAATTTAATGTTGATGTTGTTTATGCCTCATTCATATTTTCATTTCGTCTTATTACAGTATTGTTATTATTGTTGTTTAAAGTTAAGTCACCGTTAAGGGTTAGAAAGGGAGGGAGGGAGGTAGGAGAAAATGACGGTGGAGGCGCAAGTGTGTAAAATAGTTTTGTTCCATTTTATTGCGTTTTATATGGTGCAATTTTCTTGTTAATTTGGCTACAATTTACTTTATTTTACTTATTGTTCTTTTAACATTTTCTTTAGCTACTGCTGTTTATTTCCTTTTGTTCTATTTACTTGAGATTGTAGCATTTTGGTCAAAATTATTGTTGTACTTTCATTATCAACTTCAACAAAAAAAGTTGCCACAACAATTAAATATTTTATTTCGAGGAATTAACAAAAAAGGCAAATTATAATATGTTTGATATAGTTTGTTGAATGAGTTCTATATCTAGTCCTAGATTTTACCACTCTTTTATTGAGAAATATATGAAAATCAACGATGTAAAGTTTTTGGTAGTTGGTTCTGCTGTAAAGTGATAAAAAAACTTCAATAGTTATTAAAAGATAAATTCTCTAAAATAGAGCATTTATTATAAGGAGTATATTACGAGTATGGTTCTGTAAAAAAAAAGTATTTCTTTTCTATTTTATCATCACAATTAAAGTCATTAAGTTTATATCCAGCACTCTGTTTTAATTGTATGTAAAAAATCAGCTTTTTAAATTTCAAATTCTATAGTACAACTAACAGCAACTTCAAATTACATCATTGTTAACAAGCGCAAAAAACCCACTATAATATACAACATCACATTTTGTTTACCCACCACTGTAGCTGGTAGCGTAGCTTAGAAGCAGCACCATAACCGACACTAAACCAACGCAAATCCACTGTTGACAGTTGATGGTTTAAATATTTATTAAATATCAGCTTAATGTACGAAATAATACGGATAAGAACAAGAAGAAGCGAAAGGATGTTAGCTTAAGACAAGGCTGCTTGCTGCCTCTTAGTGTAATTTTCTCTTAAGGTGGTCGGTCAACTTTTTTTTTCTATCGTTTTTGAAATTTTACTCGTGATGCTAATAGCAATACGGTTAAAAGGGTAATTCTGGTTATGGCTACATAGTCACTGTGGCCATCCATCACAACTTGTTATAGTTTTCGCGGCAATTGATGCAAAAGAAGAAAGTACACCGAACGAATATCGATACTTGAAATGCTTAAAATATTGAAAATTGAAAGTAAAACTGAAGAAGTTGTTGCGCACTTTGATTGTAATGAAATTTGCACATCTGTAAAAGTATGTATCCCAAAATATATTTTCAAGTATAGACAATAATTTTACTGAATATAGAAATCAACGATTTTTACAGTAAGTAAGACCTTTGAAGCATTGCCAGTGACTTGCAGACTTGCGTGTCTATGAAGAACAGTTTTTTTTATTATATTTTAATCTGTTCAGCAATCTGCTTATACCAAAGTTAAGAAAAACTCGTTCGCGATTGCACTTTTTTTAATTCTCAGCTTTTTTCTGAATTTTGCTCCTGATTACTTTTTTTTTAAAAATTGTCAGGGCCGCTCTTCTTGACTAATGAACACTCTCAAGTCTAAGGAACACTCGCGAGTCGTAGAAGCACATTCATGCCAAAAAAGCGCAACAATTCAAAGCAGTTAACTTGAGGAGTAGTACCAAAGAGGATGTATGATCAAGAGTAGTAGTCGTAGGTCAGTTTTAGGTACATTTTCAAAAAAAATTTACAGCAAATTTTAATGCGGAAAGATCGCGAATAATGACAATGATAGCTTCAGGTGCCTCTTTTTTGTAATAATAAATTGCACCTCCAAGCGATGGGACAGTGTTGAAAATAAATTTTGGAGATAAATAGGGGCGCCCCCGGTCTTTTGATGCGCCAGAAAAATAAAAAGGAAATTTAACGCAAAAATCAATGCTGTAAGGTTTAGAATACATTTGTTAGCCTGTGTGGGTCCATCTGTCGAATATTTATTTTTCAAATCAATGAAGAAATCAATGAAAATTGAAATTGAAAAAAATGTCAAAAATAAATTATGTAACTGGGCTCTCTAAGTGACCCACATCCCATATCCTGTCATGTTAAAAGCTTATTTTTATCCATTTCCCGTCGATTGGTACAATAAGTACTCTTATTTTCTTGGTAAAATATGTCCTAAAAAGTCCCCCAGTTAGCACAAGCCTACTTATTTTTTTTACGATTTTTCTTCTTCTGCATAGTTCTTAAGACTCCAAGCAGAAATGTAGAGCCAAGATCTTCAATAAAGTTTTAGAGCTGTTTTGGCCCAAGAGTACCCTTTTTGTTCGGCAGCTCTCCATTTTGCATGCCAGCCGAGAATGTTCGTAAGTAGCGCTCATAATTTTGTTCGAGTCCTGATTTAAGGCCACCCGGTGGTCTAGAATCTTAGACAAATCGATTTTTTTTCAATATTTCGAAAGTACAATCTTTTGAGAATATATAATAATAATATATATAATTTTTGTGATGATATTGACAGTATTTTAGGATATACAGCCTTTATAGCAGGTAGCGAACGGTTGGCTCGCGTCCGAAAATAAACATACCTAAAACTTTAAACTCGTTTATCTCAAAACAATTTTTTTCTGCTCGGCGGGATAAAAATAAAAAAAACCCATTCATCCGATTCCTCTCAAATTTGAATATGTTCTTCAAAACTTCAGTGACTATGGCCAGAGCCTTCAAAATTTTTTTAAATTAATAACTTCTTAATTTTTACGTAAAAAACTTTTGAAAAATGGTCTGTTTTCGATATTTAAATTTCAAGAACGCGCCATTTTGTCAATAACTTATTTTTTTCAGTTCAGGAGGCTGGGGCCATAGCTACACTCATACAGATTAATAATTTCCTTACTTTTTATTTTTCAGATAAGTTATAGGGCTAATATTTTACCCGCCGCGTAGGTACCTTTTTTTGAAAGGGTCATCATATTGTTAATATTGTTTTTTGATTATTATAAAAATCTTGTTGTATGCACCTTGAGTGATATAATATACCTACAAGTTTTTATTATTGTTGTTCATTATCTTCATCTTCAAAAAAATGTTTAAAAATGCCTTAAATTTATGGGTGCTAGACCACCAGGTGGCCTTAAGCTCTCGTGGTTCTTATTATGCTACTTATTTTATTTAGTACTTAACTACTTGAGGTTTGATTTCTGATGTTTTTTTTAACTTAATGATCGAATGATTTAACTTATTTAACTATCAAAACTATTGAGTAAATACTATCGAAATATACATACGTTCGTATTTTATATTTAAAGTCAAATATCGAAAATATGTAATGTAACAATACTCTATACCACTTGCTTTCTGACTTGTCACCAAGTTTGGGCGGCAACCCAAGTCACCTACCTGCTCTTAGATTGCTGTGCTTCGTCCTATATATTTTCTCCATGCAGAAGCTGGATAAGAAAATTTCATTTTGCCAATTACTTGCATCAAAGCAGCAAAGCTAATTGACTCTGATGCGTATAATGAAAAGACACAAAGTGCAGAGACTGGTTAAGCGAATTTAGGCAGGCTGGGTAGCAGCGTTGCAGCAACTGAGACTCTGTAGAATCTTGTGGTGCGCTGGGAAAACCAGTTGCCTTGAGTAAAGGTTTTGCAGTTGGTTGTTTTTTGTTTTTTTTTTTTCTGCAGCTTACAGACAAGTAGCAGTAACGTGCGGCTGTCAACTGACTTAAAGGATTTTTTTACATTTTAATGCTATCAACGATGAGCGAATGCTGCTGCGTTTAATGTTCAAAATTTAGTATCCTTTTCAATTTTATTTTTATTGTATGGGTAATTCCATGTTAAAAGTTGCGATGTGTAAATTATTGTCAATTTCTTAAAATATAAAAGAAAAAATTTTACTAGAAGTAAGAGAAGTTATTGTCTTTGTAGATTCAAAATTATTGTCAAGATCTTCACTAATTTGGTGAATTTTTTCTTTGTATTTGGCGCGCATATCATAAATAACTCTTATTATTTTACTATACTATATATTTTTTTCGCTTGGTTAGTTAGCTTAGCATGACCGTGCTACATATTTGGAATGTAGCGTTAGGATGGTTGAATTTTTAATGTTTCTACAACACAAGGGGGTTGTACATGCTAAGTATCTACGTTTTTAGTTTTTTTTTGTTTTCAAGTACCTACTAAATGCATATTCTATTAAATTGGATTAGCAAATTTAATAGCAGTTTGGTTGTTTGGTCTAAGGAATTGTTTAATGACAAAGTACTATGCAAAAAACTTTAACAGAAGCTCATTCTTTTCGTATTGTACTTTACCCAAAGGAGTTTTATTTTTTTTAATACACAAAGTTTAATTTGCATTTTATGCAAAGTTTAAAAGTACTTAGTTGTATAATAAAGATTTTGTAAAATTAAAGCTTAGTTTCTATAATGAAATACGAAACATTAAAGAACAAAACAAAGCAAATATACTAAAACAAAAATTTCATTGCATACTTTTAGTTGATAGTGGTTTCAAGTCAAGAATAAAGAAATATTTCTATTACATAAAACAATTTTCGACGTCAGCAAAGGAAGAAAGATAAAAGAACAAAACAAAGCAAATATATGAAGAAAACAAAAATTGCATTGAAAATAGGTACAAAAAATAGCTCGTTTCTCGCTTATCTCGTTTTTCAGCCAAAACCAGCAAAAAATAGCTCTTTTATCATAAAAACTCTGTTACTATAAATCCGGTTTTTCCTTCTGTAAAATTTTATATTATATATAACTTTTGAGGCGTAATTACTGTGTAGCAAATCAACAGAAGCTGAAAAATGGTAAAATTTTTGCTACAAATACAAAAATTGTATTCAGCACTTTGCAGATCCTGAAACTCTTACAAAAAAAAAAAAAAAAAAAAAAAAATTACAGGTTTTTCTACCTTTGCATCGCTTTCTTCAACAATATCTACGATATGTACTACCAAGTATTTTTAGTTCAGATTCAGTTTGTCTCTCTCTTGTCAATTATTGACATTTCTAAGTTGTCGATAATGTACTCGTTGTTGCTGTTGTCTTTGTCGTTTGTGTCATCATAGCGTATATCCTTATTGCTAATACTACTGTTGCTTTTGTCTTTGTTGTTGTTGTTGCTTATTATGTTACCATTGATATTGATAAAATCTGACAGCATGCACCTGAGCTCCGGACATACAAACGGAAATGAAAACTTTCGTAGTTTCTCTATTCGCTTATTTTATTTTTATTTTTTTTGGGAAACAAATATTTGTATATATTTATAGGGTAGCTTTACAAGCGATTGCCATAATGTGAATTTTATCTTTAATAACGTAATTATACAAATTTTTTAAACAATGGTTTCACGAAAATCTAATCTAATTTTTTTTTGTTTTTTTTTTAATAATTTTAGAAAATTTTTCTAAATTTTTGTGAACTAAAAATCTTTATTTTCTTATGACGAAAATGCTTGCTTTTATTAATCAAGTATTTCTCCAGACTGCATTGTTGGTACATACAATCTTTGACACATCGTTTTCTGTGTAAAAAAAGATTCCCAATCGATTGCGCTTAAAGCCGTTGCAGAAAAATATAAAATAGGTATGGTTTCGAACGGGCAAAGTGGAAGTACGTCAGATTTTTTAGCATTTTTCACATTCGTATCAATGAATCAATAATCAGATATGCGGCGATTTTCTGATTTATAATTTTCACACATATTTCACATCATACTGAGTCCGTAAAAAATGATAACCACGAATATACCACGAAGTTAAAATTTTTTTTTAATTAAAATAAATAATACTAAAAAATCGTCTCGAAGCCTTCCCATGGTTCGATTCGGTTGAAATTTTGCTACAATAGCTCCATGGGCTAAAGATATATTTTTGGGACTGAGCACCAAAAATCGGAACATGTATTGCATTTTGAAACACCCTAATATATACAATAATGAATTTTTTTTTGTTTTTTTTTTTGAGATTCTAGAAAGAAAGCTGCGATTGATGGATGGTTGATAGCCTGCGCTATGACGGAATTTCTTCTGTTATTAAATTTAAGTCTTAATTTTTTTTTGTCGAAATGATTTTATTTAGTTTTGATTTTATTTTAAAAATTGCTTAAAATTTATCCAACTAAAATAGAAATTGTTTCTACGGCTTCTTCGACGGCCACGTCTTTAAATGGTCCAGTTTGCATTAAAAAAGCATAGAGCAAGAGCGCAATGCTAAGGAAAATTGCTGACTTCTTTTAATTTTATGAAACGTCAGAGCTTTAAAACGATACTGTTTTAAAGTAAAATCCACTTGATTTATACTCCGATTTCGACTAAAAGCAAAGGTATTGCAGGCACGTTTCAATGGCATGCAAAAGCTTTTATTTTGTATATTTATTAGTGATGTCATATGTCAGTATACTTGCGTTGTGAAAAATATACGTAAGTATCTACATTAGAGCGGTTCAAAAAAAAAAAACTTTTTGATTTTTCCACGATGTGTCAGTGGATTACAATAGCCCTATATGTCTAGACAAAACAACCCATAAGGATTTTTATCAATTTTGAAAACTGGATTGTCGCCGCCTGTTTTAAGTTGCCTACTCATTTTCGAAAATATTGATTTAAAAAATGGTGCAAGCTATAGAGGTTATCAAATTTTGCAACAAAGTGGGTATGCTTTTCGAACAATTATCGATCGAGGAACTTGAATCCTTTCAGAAACCTTTCAGAAACAATTCAGAATGATTGCATGTGATACATTACATTTGCAATATATCAAATGCAATATTTTTGGTACTGTTTCTGAATCGTTAGAAGATTGCTTGACAGACTAAGATCGCAATAGAAGAATGAAGAAACCAAATAGGCATGCCTTTCTAATTAATTTTAATATCTCCACTGCGCAAAGTATTAGGTGTATACTTTAAAGTTTAAACCAGAAACCAAAAAAATCCTAGTAGATTCTTCTAGATATTTTTACGAATCTAAGGACCTAAATTACTTCAGTTGCATATAGCAACATTTACTTTTACTAAATAAATCAACTAAACTAATTTAATGAAGGCATGACTGTAGTGCATAAAATAATATACTTATTTCCTTAAATTAAGACATACATTAAAAGTTAAGCTAAAATGACAACCCTAATTTTCCAATTGGTTCACATTAGAGCATGCAGCTGCTTTTCAAATTTTGTACTTTATTTGTTTAAATATTGATCAATATGAAACGCATTTGGAACAGCAGAAAATCGAATTTGAAAATAATGCTGTCAAGTTGAGAGTTTAGTTGATGCATGAAAGAATACACAAGCACATGAGCGCCACGTGCATTTTAAGTCCATTTAACTTATTCTAATATGCATCGAATCAAAGCATATGGAATTGAACCAAAACAAATTGAACTACTTTAAAATATACATTGTTTTGCATATTTAATAACCTTCCTATTTCATATTAGATTCATATAGTATTTTAGACTTGTACATATGTATATTTATTTTGATTTTACTGCTATTAATTTTGCAGTACCCGTATTATAAATTTTAAATTTTCTTCAATTCTCCTCCATATTCTTTAATATCCTGTAAGTCCTTGTCATCCATTGAATCTCTCAAATAATCCATAATATTAAGGTCCTTAGCGAAAAATGCTCCCATCACGTAGTTTTCGCCGTCGTTTGGTCTTAAGTCCGCCTCGGTAACAAGAACCTTAACATTGGGTAAGGGTAAAAATTTAAAATTACGCTTACGTAATTCCAATTCGAAAGTCGGTCTCATATGTGCCGGTGTTTCATGCAATTTCCCCTTGATTTCACTTAAACATTGATTCGTTATCGGATAATCGCGTAATTGACGCTCAGTTGGTAATAGCTTCTTTTTTGCCTCCTGCTCGGATACGGTTAAGACAGTTGGACGTTCAGTATCCTTAAATCGTTCTTGACCACTATTGAAGGCAATTTTTTTATTGTTACGCAACTGACGACGTAACAGACGTTTGGGCATGCAATTAAAGTAAATGCGTTTTTTTCGCGGTATTAAAGGTTCCATGCGCATGGAGATAACTTGATGGGCTGGATCATTGATCATACCTATGTAACGTGCATCTGGGAAAAGTTTATATTGACGTTCAGTTTTTTTAGCATCTTTGTTCAATTTCAGGCGTGGCTTTATAAATGGCTTTGGTGGTATATGCTTGAATAGATACGTATGGCCATGTCCTTGCACGTGACGCCAATCAGGTGTGCAAAATTTTTTTGTCTTGAGTTTGATAAAGTGCTGCCGTCGGAATTTTAAACGTTTTTGACGTTCGATCATTAGCTGAAGACCTGGTTGATATATGCGCTCTTTGCCAGAAGAGATGCAATGACAAATTTTTGGAAATCGATTTTCATATCGACCGGGACCTGGTAAAAAGCTTGTATTTCTTAAATGTATACAATTTCTTTTTGCGGGAACGCATGAACGACGTAGAAAAATATGTGGATTGGGAGGCTTTTCCTTTGTTTTAACGGCACTAAAAGATAACAAATTTTATGTGAAAAAAATGTGAGTTGGCAAATTTGAAAGTGCTTAAATCCTTTTGCTGTTCGTTGGCAAAATTAATTTAACTTAATTCTGTTAATTGCATGCACAACAGTGAGCTACTTTTGATTTGCACATTTGATCATATTTTAAGTACTTACAATTTAATTAAATTATTTTGTGGATAGTATGAAGTTGGTCCGGGAAGATTGGGATCGTGATAGCAGGTTAAAGTACTGCTTACCATGCAGCGAGTAGTGGCTTTGCGATCACGTGCATCTTTTATGTTAGTAGCAGCAAAATTGTAAAGATGGAATTTCATTAAAAATAAATTCAGATTTAAAGAATAAAAGAAAAAGACAAATAAAGTAACCAAACATGGAACAATTTCATTCTAAAGCAGCTTACTATAATAAATGCATTAACAGACTAAACATTATTTAAGTATGATGATAAGCTATCTTAAATGTGATATAGAAATAAACATGGGATATGCAATAAATATCGCAAAGTAACGTGATATTCCATATTTGGGCACTTTAATGCACTAAAATGAATCTCGAAGTTAAAACCCTGAAATAAATGCCTGAGGCTTAAGAAAATTTCAAAACTCAATATAAAAAATAAGTTTAATTTCAGCAGCTCGTTTCAACTGCATGTCAAGGTTATGGCGAAAAAAAACTGATCTTGCATTATTGAGTAGTGAATTTTTCAATCAGATTGCTTTCAAAAACTCACTTGTCAAAAATGTGCCCTTATATTGAAAGCAGCGCTTTTGCATACGTTCTGTTTCACGATCTAATTCATAAAATTTCCATTGCTGTTTTGAACCCCTGGCTGGGGGTAATGCTTTATGTTTATGCAAATTACCCCATTTTCCTCCATAATGTTTAAATGGTACATTCAATACATCGTAACGATTTGGTGATAGCTGCCATGGTTGTGTCTTAATTAAATCACGTGAGTGTTTTAGTGTACGTGGCACAGGACAGAGTTTTGTACGCTGAGACACATCAAAGCCACAAAGTTTTTTCTGTTTCTTAGTGGTCACTGTTTCTGTGACATTTTCTATTTTTGTTGTTGTTGTTGTTGTTTAGCAACCGAAATTGAAAACCATGAAAAACTAATTAGAATCATTCACACAAATCAAGTAATTAAAGTTGCGCATTCATTTTTGTTAATTATGTTGCTTGCCTACTTTGAGGCGCACAAGAAATTACTTTTTTTCTTAGTTCTATTTCAAGTGGATGGATGATACCCAGCAAACATTTAGAAAATACATGGAATCAAACATCTTTTAGGCGAGACATCTTTATGTCTCTTTTAGAAGAGTTAAATTGAACTTTATATTTTTATTGCATACTTTTATGCATTGCTTAAGTTTAATATAATATTGTTGTGACGTTAATTGAATTGTATAAAAAAAGATATCATTTCGTGGCTTGCTTGTATACTTTCATGAAAACCCAATGTACAGATAAACGGATGCGGGTCCGTTACGGACCCGGAACGGACTTCATAAATAGATCCGTTACGGACTCGTATTTTTTTAACTAAAACGGATCCGTTACAGATCCGGAATGGACTTCATAAATGGATCCGTTACGGAATCGTTTTTTTTTTAGCTAAAACGGATCCGTTACGGACTCCTTTTTTTAAATAAAACGGATGCGAGGCGGACTCGTTTTTTTTTAACTAAAACGGATCCGCTACAGATCCGGAATGTACTTTCGCATCCGAATCGTATCAGAATCGGAATCTGTTTCGGATAAATAATACGAAGCGGATCCTAAACGAATCCGAAACGGATCCGTGTGGCACACTGGGAATGTAAAGAGTAATCAAACGTTTTAAATATAAAATCAACTACAAATAGCCAAGCAATTCTGTGGATCAAATGTATCATATATTCCGTCCGAATATTAGTATTTTGTCTTCAACAATGATACTTTGAAACTTTTCCTTATAACGCATACGCAAATCGCTTGGCGAGTAGCTGCAGAAAGACAGTTTTTCTCGTACAAACTATCAGAAGATTATATCGGCCAAGATTGATATGCGACCCTGCCACGACTTAAAATGTTTGCTGGACTGCAATGATGTTTATTACAAGTTTACCTTCGTTACAGCGACTCGTGTAGCTCAAACGTTTGTTAGCAATATAATTCCACATTGGTTCTATGCGATTGTACTTGATGCGATTCCCTTTGTGATGTAAGAAATTTTATTCGTTCAGTTTTTGATTTTATGCTTAAAAACTTTAATTTAACATTACGTGATAATAGAAAAAGCGGCATGTCTAATTTTTTTGCAACAAAGTACATTTCTCTATTCTTCTGATTCATAATAGGTTCCATTATTTCTTTCGTTTCGTTAATATTTTTATTTTTGGTATATTAAAAAAAAAAAAAAAATAGAAAAAATACGCGCTGATTGTTGTCGATAAAAATCAAAAACTGTTTTATTAGGTTGATTTATTTTGAAAACGTTTTATATAAAATGATTGATTTTTCTTTTGATAAATACTTGACAAAGTAGAAAATAATTTAAAAAGCTAAAAATACCAATTCAATTAAGTAAATTGAGTAATATAGTAAAGCTAGTATATATTCATAAAAGTGCTATAAAGACGGTCCGTATGTACATATGTATTGTATATCGTGCTATAAGCACGTTTTGGTAGTATGTTCTCAGTTCTAAACGGATCCGATAAAGCGGACGATCCTTTCCGCTGTTTCGAGGCGAATTGCATACGACAACGGACTCGAATCGGATCCGAATTCGGATAAATGATACAAAGAAGCGGATCCGAAACGGATCCGAAGTGGATCCGTTTGGCACACTGGGTAGTGAAAAAAGCGCTAAATGAACCAATTATTGATTTAAACTGAACAGCATCTATTACTTTTGTCTTTTATCTCCTCATGAAACTTAAAGCAATTAATAAGTAAAAGAAAAGCGCTTTTTATATGTGAACAAAAGTTAATTATTCCGGCTCCTATACAAATATGATGAGCTCTCATATGAATTTGATGAAAAATGTAAATTTTACATTACACAAAAGGTAAAGAATACTAAGCACAAGCAAACAAAAATTAAAATTAAATATTGCTCGTTATCAGTTCTATTGATTTGTTTTTGCAATTTTCTATTTTGCAAAATAAAAAGCAATAACAACTTTATCTACGGAAAAATACGAACTAGCGGCGTGCCTCGCAACGAAAAATGTGTCAACTTTTAATCAAATGATTAGTGATTTCTAGCTCGCTTATTCAGTTCTACTGGTCATGTCTGGCTTATATCATCATATGTTGCTGAATGTAGTTACCCAGGCCCGGATTAACCTTAGAGGCACACTAGGCCAGTGCATAGGGCGGCAAATATTGGGAACTTTGAAATTTTTTTTTGTAATTTTTTAAATGTATTTACACAGGGGGAAAAAAAGTGCAAATACTGGGATTGTGTGCACTAAATTACCTAAACATTTCAACAAGCAAAAAAAAAAAAAGATCCTCACTTTTGATATTACAATTTCTGACTGGCATTAAGGGCGGCAGATTTCTTACTCCGGGCCTGTAGTTACCAAAATCATAAGTCATTACACTAATAAAGATATTTTATTTAAAATAAAAATATTGCATTATAAAATAAAATATACAAATTTGCAAAGAATTTAAGCAAGTGCAAATAAATAACAATATGAGATTTTCTGCTTTTAAACACAGCACAAGGACCACATTTATAGTTACACGGATACGAATGTGCTGTAGCTCAATTAGGCTCTGCATATTGAAAGCAATCAAGATCAAACACAAAACGATTGTAGCTCATGATAACAGTTTCTATAATTGAAAAAGCATCCCTAGCATTAACAACTTCATTATTTTGCATTGAGCTGAAAAATTTTCGATAATTTTGTACTGAATATTTTTGGTTCCTCTTCTTCTTTGTATTTATGTTTTTTGTTTTTTTTTTGCAGTACACATACATACGAAAATATAATTCTAAATTCTCTTCTGCTCTTTATACTCTTTAATTTCCTGCAAATCCTTTTCTAGCACAGATTTGCTTAAATAATCCATAACATTCAGCTCCTTACCGAAATATGGTTCAGGCACATAACCATCCATATTCGGTCTTAAGTCAGCCTCGGTAACAAGAACTTTAGCACTGGGTAAGGGTAAAAATTTAAAATTACGCTTACGTAATTCCAATTCGAAAGCAGGTTTCATATGTGCCGGTGTTTCATGCAATTTCCCCTTGATTTCACTTAAACGATGTTTCATTATCGGTTGATCGCGCAATTGACGCTCAATTGGTAAAAGCTTCTTTTTTGCTTCCTGCTCGGACACAGTTAAGACAGTTTGACGTTCAGTATCCTTAAATCGTTCTTGACCACTATTGAAGGCAATTTTTTTATTGTTACGCAACTGACGACGTAACATACGTCTGACCATGCAGTTGTAGTAAATGCGTTTTGGGAGCGATGGCAATGGTACCATACGCAGCGAGAGCGATTGATGTACCGGATCATTGATCATACCTATGTAACGTGCATCCGGATAAAGTTTGTACTGACGCTCGGTTTTTTTTGTATCTTTGGCAATTTTCAAGCGTGGCTTATCATGTGGCTTAGGTGGTATATTTTTGAAGAGATAACGATGGCCGTTTCCTTGTACATGACGCCAATCTGGTGTACAATATTTCTTGATCTTGATTTTGATATAATGTTGACGACGGAATTTTAAACGTTTCTGACGATCGATCATCAACTGAAGACCTGGTTGATATATGAGTTTTGCGCGTTTACGAGTAGCAAAACACAAACAAACATTTGGAAATCGATTTTCATATCGTCCAGGACCTGGTAAAAAGCTTATGTGTCTCGCATGTATAGAATTTGGTTCTTGAGGTACGCAGGAGTGAGGTAGAAAGACATGTGAACTTGGAAACTTATCCTTTCTTTTCATTGCTCTTCAAAAATGAATGTTTTCATTAAAATAAAATGCATAAAAATATGAATTTTTTTTTTGAAACTTACAATTTAATTAAGTAATTTTTGGGAAAGTATGCAGTCGGTCCGGGATGCTTAGGATTGCGATAGCAGGTTAATGGACTGCTTACCATGCAGCGAGTAGTGGCGCGACGTTCACGTGCATCTTTTTAACAACGGCAAGGTTTTAAGAAATAAAATAAAATTAGACAAATCATATTGAAAATTGAGAAATCAAAATTATCGAACATTACTTGTAACAAAAACTCCTTTGTGGTTATTGCATGGTTTTTGCATACGTTCTGTTTCACGTGTTAATTCATAAAATTTCCAATGTGGCTTAGAGCCCTTGGTGTGTGACAATCCCTTATGCGTATGCACTTTGGCCCATTTGGCGCCGAAACTTCCCTGAAGTCGTTTATATGGCACTTTCAATACATCATAACGATTTGGTGGTAACTGCCAGGGTTGTGTCTTAATTAAATCACGTGAGTATTTCAATATGCGTGGCGTGGGACAAGATTTTGTATGACGAGCACCATCGTAGCCACAAATGTGCTTTTGCTTCTTAGTAGTTGATGTTTCCGTAGCATTTTCTGTAATTGAAATGAAAACGTATGCATTGAAAAACTAATTGATTAGGTAATTTTAATAAAAATATTAAGGTAACAAATCTTACCTTCATTACATGTGCGTGTGTAATTTAAACGCTTGCCAGTAATATAACTTCGCATTGGTTCAATAGAATTGTACTTGATGCGGTTTCCTTTGTTAAAAATAGAAATTCCATGAGCTTTCGAATTGATTTAAATTAATTGAAATTAATCTTACTTGATAGAAGAAAAACGGGCATATCTAATTTATTTGCAACAAAGTACATTTCTTTATTTTTTTCATTTAAAATTGCTTCCATTGTTATTGTCGCTATTTTGAACTTAGATTTTTTTGATAGAAATTTTTCAAAAGTTTAACAAAACCATTAATGGTAATGTTTGTTTTTTTTTTAAATTTTGTGCGAAAAATTAGTAGAAAAGAGTATAAACTTTGAAGAAAATATAGTTTGTTTGCAGTCGTTAAAGGTCAAAACTGTTTATTTTGAAAACTAAAATTAATGAAAAATTTTTCTGATGTCATTTGAAATAAATTTAATTTAAATATGAGCTATTGAGCAAAGTAGAAAACAGCTGAAAAATCTGTGCACAAAATTAGACATTTTGTTAAATTGATCTCGCGATATTGCCCAGGAAACGCTAACTAAATGAAATCTATATATAAAGTAGGCGATAGCAAAACGTTTACATCTCTATTTAAGTGCAACATAATCGCTTGATTTTTCTTTGTTGGAAAGATTGTGAAGAATATATATTTTTTTTCAATAATAGGTGGAGTCACGCCTTTAGAAAGAAAATATGTTTCTACGGCTAAACTAATGTACCGATTTGAATGAAATTTGGTTCAGGATATAATTCTAAGGAAAGCTATTAAAGGCTTTGAGTTCTTTTTGTGGACGTGGCACCAGCACTTACGGAAAGTCGCTACACCTATTTAAATACATTTTTATTACTAAATTAGTGAGAAAATATTTCAATACCTGGTTAATTTGAAGCAGTATTGCATATGCCTTATAGGGAATAAAACAATTGCTATAACTTGATTCGGCTAATTTTCGTGAATGTACCTTGTTAATGGATAGGCGTGGCTACAAACTTTTTTCATATTTCCATATTTTCGCAGAACCTTAAATCGTTTAATCCAAGAACCTAGAGAATGCTAGAAAACGCAATAAAATATACGCCACAAAAGAAAACGCGTGGACGAAAGTCAGAAACATTGCCAATTCTTAAGAGGTCCATTTTGAGATTTGTAAGACATAACCCCTTTGCATCTTATAATTAAGTAAAACTAGAGCTTTCCATGGATGTCAGCACTTTGATTATTCGGAAAAGCCTAATTAATAATAATTCAAAAGCAAAGAGATCCAAAAACGTACCTTTCCTGTCCTGATAGGACGTCAGTAACAGCTTACTTTTCGCTAAGGAGCATGTCATTTGGCCAGTAAAGAAATGGCGCAATATTCTGTAGACAGATGAGACCAAATCCAAACTTTTTTACCCGCACTCGTTGAGTACCACATTCAGTCTAAAATTATATAATATAAAAAAGTCAAAAAATATTGTACGTTTTTGGTGACACTTTTTAATTGCTGAAATTCAACCTACAAATTTTCTGAAATTGCAAATTTTTTTCTTTAAATTATAAACCTTTGTCACTTAAGCATCCATATATCTCAGTTAAACGGGTCACTGACACCGAAAAAATAAGGAAATGTATAGATAAATACATATTAAAAATAGCGCTAACATACGCGTACATATTTCTGAAAAATATTTCCTCAACACATGTATATGTACTATAAATACTCATACAAACATACACATTAACTCGTAAAATATGACAAATGTACACGCAGCATTAAAATAAAAAGCTTCAAAGAAAACAACAAAAGAAGAAAAAAAAAACGATCTTGGTTGGTTTACTTTTTAAAGGACATAGTTTTATGGATGTCAAAATAAAATATCGATATATTGCAAAAATACATAAAAACACTGTGCGTGAGCAATTTTTAATGAAAATTAATTTTGTAGGCTTTTCTTTTGAACTCCACTTAGCGTTTATTGACTTGTAATGGATTGAAGACGGCAATGCAGGTCTAGAAAAATATTTTTACTGTCGACTTAGATTTATATAATTCTATTTTATACCTCGCCAGTCGAAGAAGTGTTTCGGCTAAGAACAAATTAGTATCACAAGACTACTTCTTTAACATTTTTTTCTATTTCTATCAAATAGTATTCAAGTAATACTTTACAATTCATTTCGATATACGTTGAGTAACATACTCGTACCATCTTTGTAAGAGATTCTCTGGAATGTTATGTTTATATGTTAATGTAGAAAAATGGCAAAATTTTTAACGCTGACGTTTTAAGTGCAACGTATGCATGAGAAAAATATTTAAACATTTTTATATTCTTTTAGCAAAATTTCGTATGTGCTTTCTTTTAAAATGCTATGTAGTTCGAGCAAAATAAAAAAAAAAAAAATAATAATTTAAATATGAATTGTGGGCAATTTAAAAAATGTAGAAATTTGTATTTTAATGCAAATTTTTTGTATTTAAAATTTGCATTACACTAGACTTTAATTTTTAAAAAAAATTTAAACGAAAAATTGTACGTGTGGATATGAGCACAAGTTAAAATATTAGTAAGAAAATTATATGAAGTAAACAGCGCTGGATTAAGGTGGGCTATTCTCAAGTATAGGAAATGAATTCCAAGCTCTCACGCTATGTCATAACATTTTTAAAAATTTCATAATTTTTCAATATTCAAAAATCGATTGAAATATTTTTTGAGTACAGAACAATTTAGACAACCATTCCTGCCATGTTCAATCAAAAAGATCATCACAAAAACCGTTTTGAGCGACCCTTAGAATACGCCATATGTTACATGATGAGCATAAAAACATAATAAGTTTTCATAACACAAAAACATTGTTGGGAGACTGATTGAATTGTGCCGTGTTAAGTTATAAAATATACTTAGGGATCACGCTATGTTTAATGTGATGAAACAAAAAAAAATCCTAAGTTCTAACAATACAGAAACCTTCTTGGGGGACACTTTGATCACAACATGTTCATGTGAGCAAAAAAAAATAATTTTGATAGATTTTTACATTAAATAAATAAGCACACTAGGAAGCGTCTTTGATCTTGCCGTGTTCAAAAAAAAAAGGTCATCGGTTTTTATATCTCAAACATTTTTTTTCCTTGTGAAGTCCTTTGATCCCACCATGTTCACTGTGAGACCACAAAAAAAAGTCATCTGTTCATGCATAAAAAAATTTCCATAGTGACCAAAGTATATTCACTTTTTCATTCCATTTATTATGCACAGAAGAGGCGTGGCATGCATAGAAAAGTATAATCTTGATCTACGTCACCAACTGAGTCTATTTAGACTATGTCCGTTTGTCTGTCTGTCTGAAAATATCACGACTACGAAAAATCAAGCAAGATAATTGAATAAAAGTGAGCACACAGGCTCGTGGGATTGATATAGTCGAAATTTGTTTGCAGACACGCCTACCCGCTAATAAAACTTATACACTTAAGATGATATATTGTGGAGTTATATGATGAAATTTAACTAAGTTCCTCATAAATACTAGGAATTGCCCGGATAAGCTCTGTACAAAAAAGGTTGACTAATTTCGATAAATAACGCTATAAAATTTTCTTTAACTAAAATATGGATTAATTTCATGAGGTTTTTCATTAAGCAACGAAAAGATTCGTAAAAATAGTTTCTTTAAAAAAACTTTTGTCCTTAAAAACTTTTTTTTATATATACATATATTTGTGATTCAAAAAAAAAATTTTTTTTTTTTACCTTTTTTTTTTATAAAAAATATATTCAATGAAAAAAATAAAGGTTATTTCATTTTAATTTTTCTTTTTCAAAATTGATCATTTTTACAAATTTTTATATTTCCATATTTTTTTGTAAGTTTACTATAAACATAATTATTAATTTTCACAAAACTAAATAGTCTACTAACAATTTCCGTCCTTACTAATGCTAACTCTGTGTTCACTTAATATTTAAAATGCACAAAAGTATAGGTACTCGTAGTATATAAAAGTAGTACACTTAGAAAGATGACGCGTGGTTGCGTTGAAATTATAATATAAGTTTATACTACGCCAACCAACACATTAATAGCTAGTGAATTTCATACATGTGTGTAACACTGCTACATGCACACATGTATAGGCAAGAACATACATACACTAAGAAAAAAGAAAGAGAGAAAAAACACAGTAGTAAATGCGAAAAAAACCTGGAAACGTTTGCATAATACGCAAAGTCCTTTTGCATAATAAAGATGAAAAGGAATTCGTGATGCGCTGCTTAATAAATTTGCAATTAACATAATGTTTCCGTGGAATGAGCAAAAATTTACACATACTTAGACACATGTGTAGCAGTAAGATAACACATACAAGTACAAGCAAATATCTTATTATTTTTGCAACAAAATCGTGAAAAAAATAGTTAACTCCTAATGCGATATAAAAAAATTTACATTACAAATGATATGCGGCAAAATTTAACAAGAAATTAGTTGCTTATGTTAGAGGTAGAGCTTAAATTCTTTTTCATAATTGCATTAGTCATTTCTAAAATAATGTAGTGTTTTTCTCTTGTTTCAAATATAATATGAAAAAGTGTTTCAAAATTTTCATTAGACTACGTAGATGAAGTAAACAAAAGTTTTTTTTCGAAATAATTATAATTTTGGATATCGCACTTTGCCGTCATTAAAGAAACTTTTTAAATTTTCATTAAAACAGTTCTGCTAACGCTAATATATGTGTATAAATAAAAAAAAACTACTGGTTCAATTTTGAATAAAGCAGCTTTGTTTTATTCCTTAAATGCTTGACCTCTATCTCCTATAAAAATTATCACGATATCCTTATTAAATTTAAAGTTTTAAGATTGCTTAAGAAAATCATTTGCGCAAATGGAAACAAGCATGCAAGCATAACAACAAATCAATATGTTTGTGTGTGTGCGTTTTGTTTTTGTTTTTTCCATGGCAATGCAATGAAATATTTATGGAGGAGAAACAACAACAATTTTGCACTCTCGCTCTCATTCACAATTTTTCAATTTACATTGCAACTAGGGATTTGAGAAGAATAATCAAAAATGACAGTTGGTCTACTGAAAAATTAAAATTTTTCTCTATATATGAAGGTAATTCCATGCCCACTTGTCGAAATTTGCCAAATTTTTGCTCAGAACTTGCTACAAACATTGTCTGAATGAATCTATGTTAAATTTTGTTGAATTACCTAAAACAACTCTTTTTACTATAGAGTTTTAAATATTTTTCTTGTATATGAGGTGCCACGCCTTTTCGTCGAAATACGCCGTATTTTTCAATAGCGCAAATCATTATAATATTATTGTGAAATTTGTTTGCATTAACTTAAATAACTTTTTGCGTAAAGTGATTTTTAGCGATATATGGTAGGTGCCACGCCCACTTATCGGATTCACTTAGTTTTAGCCTAGAGCTTATTCAAACCATTCCTTGTAATTATGTGAAATTTGGTTGCATTTTCTTAAATAACTTTTTCTCTATAGACTTTGCTTGTATGGGAGGTGTCACGCCTTTTCGTCGAAATACGCAGTATTTTAAAAGAGCACTAGTACAAATCATTCTTATATTTTTGTGAAATTTGGTTGAATTAACTTAAATAACTCTTTGAGTAAAGTGATTTTAAGCGCTATATGGGAAGTGCCACGCCCACTTATCGGATTCACTTAGTTTTAGCCTAGAGCTTATTCAAACCATTCCTTGTAATTAAGTGAAATTCGGTTGAATTATCTTAAATAACGCTCTCTCTATAGGCTTTGCTTGTATGGGAGTTGCCACGCCTTCTTCTTATTCGCCTAAGTATTGTTCAAAGCTTATCTGAGCCATTCCTTGTACAAATGTGTGTGATGTTAAGTTGCATTAACATAAATAATTTGCCGCATGACATTTTGAAACATTTTCTAGTAGGTATAGGTGGAAGATGCCACGCTCTCTATTTGAAATTCGCCCACTTGTTTCTAGCACTACTTAGTCCAAACTATTCGTACTATTTGTTGTAAATTTGATCAAATTATCTTCTGAAACTATCTCTGTATATCATTAAAAATGCTTACTTTATATGGCTAGTGGGCGTATCAATAAATAGATTTCCTACAATATAAATATATATATATATATATATAAATAATCTATGAGATTATTTCGCTTGGTATTCTCGTGAACGTGATTTTCATTGCTATAAAGCCTGAGTTGATGCTGAAGAAGAATATATCTTACTTTGATTAAATTATCTTCTGAAACTATCTCTGTATATCATTAAAAATTCTTACTTTATATGGCTAGTGGGCGTGTCAATAAATAGATTTCCTACAATATAAATATATATATATATATATATAAATAATCTATGAGATTATTTCGCTTGGTATTCTCGTGAACGTGATTTTCATTGCTATAAAGCCTGAGCTGACGCTGAAGAAAAATATATCTTACTTCTATAAATGTCACTTGAACTTTTCTAGTTGCGTTGCAAACGAAATGATAATGTTAATATACTCTGCTTTTAGCGTATAAACCAAATTTCAATACACATTAAATAAAATTAAGCGCAACGAACTACGCAATATTCTGGCGACATGCTTTCAGCTGTCACACGACTAAAAAAAATTAAAACTTTCCATCGTCTTATAATAATTCTCACACAAGCAAACTAAATGAAAATTACCCTGCAGTTAACTGATACCCTTGCAAGAATATTGCTGAACTAATTCAAAAAAGAGCTTGTACTAGTTACACTGCAAACTACTTCAATATCTTTTTAACTGTAGATTTTTCAATGCTGCTGTCCTAGGATGAAATAATTGTGCTGACATGTATTCATTTTCTTTTTTACCATTCAATTATTTCTACATTATATTCCTCTGATCAAAATGGAAACAATATTTCAATAGTCAAATAAAGCAATAATTGATATTGACTATTAACTTATTACTTTTTTTTCTTTCGATTGCCATTCTATGCATTACATAGGAAGCAGTACTACCAGTACTCTGTACGTTGCATTGAAAAAAAAAACTACTGGTTTTTTTTTAAATTACTTACTTTTTGAGACCGTCTCCAAATTTAGCTGCAGGATCCTTAGCAGCAAACAGACTTCACTAATTTTGTAAAGCAAAGACCTCGAAACCTACTTTAATAACAAAAATGATGGCTTGGCTTAAACAAATGTTACCACCCGCAACAAAACAAAAAAAAAAAAAAGAAAAAGGAGTTGTTGATATTATTTTTCTCGAGAAATGAGGCAACAAAAGAATGAAAAAGTTCTGCTTCACTAGAACTGACAGAGAAAATATGCACGCGATTTTCTTGCATTTACTATAATTTTGCACATATTTTCTCCTGTTGCAATGCATTTTCGCCGCATGCATTCTTCATAAAAATTATGATGGCGCTGGTAGGAAAACACACACTAACTAAAGAAAGAGAGAAAAAAATTAAAACTAAGTTGAAATCCTGCACTGCACTGTTTGGCACATTATTTCTGATTTTTAGTCTTTTGTTGCTATAAAACATCATCATAAGCAAGCAATGTTGCCATCAGGATTTTTGTTTTGTTTTTGTAAGTAAAACAAAAAAATTGTGCCTAACAGTGGAATATGTTTAAATAATTATTTTGCTGAAAGAAATAATTTTAGAAAGACCTGAAAATTTGAATTTTTATTGTAAATTAAAAAGTAGTTCATAAGTTGCAATTATTGCTTTAACAGCATTTAAAGGGTTGGTACAAAGCATAGCGCAATAGTAATTGCTCACATCAACCAATAACAAAAACAATTATGTTCAAAAGATTGATATGATTTGAACGACCGATTACGGAAGATAAAGATTCCGACTTCAGATGAGCAGTGAAATGAACGATCCATAAGACTTTTGCAGAATCTCATTGGATTCCGGAGTATACTATTTAGGTCTGAATTATCGTTTTAGATTCTGGAGAATTAAATTCGAATATCCTTTCACTCGGCATGCAAAGTTTCAAACAGAATCATTAATAACACGTTATGTACCAGAAATGTTTCATTTGAAATATTGCGAACGGAATGTTATAGACATTTTTCTGATATATTGTATTTCAAATGTTATGCTTCAAATGTAATCATTTCTTAAGTATTTCTGAAAGATCTCAGATTTAATGTTTCAAAATTTTTCTAAGCAAGCAAAAACTTCGAAACCCCATGACGTAATAAAAACTTTCTCTTAATTTTGAAAGATTTCTGCAACGTTTCGGAAACGTTTCAAATGGAGTCAGGTGGTGGCTACTGATACATTGCAGAAAGCTTTCTGAAATAGAAATGAATTATTTCTGAAACGTAATTAGACTTTGAAAGCTTTCATGTGGAAAACTACTGAAAGATTAACGAAAGGGGACGTCCATTAATTACGTGAGCTAAAATAGGGGGGAGGGGGTCAGGCAAAATCTCACCAAATCTCACCATGCTGAGTGGGCTATTACATCATGGAGAACTTTTTTGAATCATTCAAGATGCTATCAGTTTCATGTTACAACTGATAAGTCTTAGATAACTCCACACGATCCCATTTAATTTCGGAGATCTTGTTATATCTCTCAGAATCCAAAAAAAAACCCTCTGCAATCGGATTCTCAAAGGTCCTCTAAGGTATAATAGAATCGTCTAGGTTCTGAACCCAAAACACGTCGTAATTTCGAATATCCCTGGAAGAAATGCCGCGAGTTCGGCTTATACCACTTCCGAGCTTCACAATTCGCCATTAAGGTGTTTGAATTTAATGTTGACTTTTGCGTTGTTTGCTAAAAATCACTACACACTTAGACATTTTGTTCCACTGTATGCAGTGCCGCTTGTGAGTAGCAATATGCAACCATGTGGATGCATCAAGCAACAGCAGTAACAATAGTGAAAAAACAAGAGAAGAAAAATCACGACAGGAAACGGAAATGCAAAAATATAACCGACATGTCGCTGTGCACCACATGTGGTCGTCGTTGTTGAGTGAGTGAAGGAGAAAGACGATATATGTCTATGAAGTAGAAAAAAAAAGCAGCACACTGTTTGCTTGCTATGTAATATTTTGTATTTAGCTCATATGTACTTATGTATGTATGTATGTATATGTTGCTACTGCCATGTGTTTTTTACTTTCAGCGGCTGGCTGCTATTATCTTTGTTTTTATTGTTATTTTTTTTATATAACGCATTATTATGTTTTCATTCTTTTATTTTTACATCCACTGTTGCTTGCTTTTTAAAAAATTTTCATAATAGTCTTCAGTTCATAGTGTGCTGCATGATTTACTTGTGAACGAAATGAGCTGTCAGCGTTTGTTTTTGATAAGAAAAAAAAATGAAGACATCAGGTTCAAAAGTTTCTGAATAGGTGAAATGATTTAAAGAAGTACATATGTATTTTCTATGTTTCATTAAATCTTAAAAGGTATATGCGCACTTTGACTAATTTTCACAATTTAAAAAGTTATGAATGTTTTTTTGAAAAGCAGCTTACTTTAAGCTCGAGTTCTGTTCGGTTTAATACACAAAATTATCAGTAGCTTGCTATGTTATGTTAGGGAGATAAGAAATAATTATAATTGGTTAACTCACTTGTGCAGCGTAATAACACCTGACGGCGGTATCGCTTAGAACATCCATGCTAGAATCAGTAAAGCGAAAAGTACCTTCATAATCTTCGTTACTATCAACCAGCTACCATGTAATATGCGCATTTTGATTGGTATAACTCCTTTTAACAGAATATTTTTCTCTGCTTATTTGTTATCATAATGATGTCCTTAATGCCACCTTCCCAATCTGACATCTTTAATAGTGATTTCAGTGCAAAAGTTTTAATCATTTTATCTCATACAAGAAAAACAAAAAATTTAAAAAAAAATTTAATAAAATTTTTAAGAAACATAAAAAAAATTTTATATATTTTTACGACATACCACCACAATAACAAAACAAAAGTGATAAAGAAAATTTTTGTAATAAACTTTTTAAAATAACAACATAATCAGAAAATGCGCATGATGTTACCTGCTGTCAAATGTCGCTGTTCCCACGGTTGTCGCCTAGATGGCGCAAGTGTTAAGCTTAAAGTTATGACTGAGTATAATAAGCATTGCAATGGATATGCATTTGCGGTATCTTTGAAGTTATAAAAGTCACTTGGAAATAATCATAAACACAAATACAGAAAAAAAATTATGGACAAGATAATAAAAAAATTTTATTTTCTCTTGTATACAAAAGGTCAAAGTTTTTGAACCAAAATAATAATAAAGAAACAAAAAAAAAAAAAAATGAAATCATGTAAAAGAAAATAGCAAAGGAAGAATTAATTAAGCAATGGATACTCTTTAGAGCAAGGATTGACAACATTCTATTGCCAGAATTATAACTTTATTTTTGCCTTGTGCGAAGGCAGGAAGCTTCCCTGTGTTGTCAAATCTAATTTTAGGGGATTTTTATTGTTTAAATGAATATTGGATTATCCGACATAATCGAAGACCCTTTGGCTATAGGTTTCAAAATGGATAGATACGATTAGGTCTTTGGATTAACGCTCAATATTGGCTGTAAAGCTTCTATTTTTCTTGATTCAGTTGATGAACTTTTTTTGTCAGAAATATTAAAACATTAATTCATCAAAAAAAATCGGCCAGTTCCCAGCTGTTTCAGAAATTTTGGTAATCTTACCGATTTCCCGGCTTTGACATGAAATTCAAGGCTTGCTTGGGTCAATTCTGGCCATTTGGCAACCCTGCATCGGTTAAAGTTTGAAATTTCAAATGCTATTATAGTAAAATCTGTAATGCCAACAAAAACTTAACTTCAGCAGATAACAAAATTGAAAACACTATGTAACATACACACAGTGCACTCATACACATGTACGCTAACACCACAGAAACAAAGTTTTACCAACATACGAAATTAAAGGCCAAAAATTGTAGCTGTTTGACAAATTAATGAATAAACATTATTACATGGATTGAAACCACCAACAGCTAAGCCAACCAGCAATGTGCATAGCTGTGATATGCGCTGGCGTAACAAACTTCACAATTGCAAAGATGGTAGCCCATATATACATAGCTAAGCAATTCTTATAAATCCAGCTCAGGTAATGATTTCATATGAAATCAGATATCAATCATGATATTCTCCAATGAAGCTCCAGCTGATCTAAATCATAGTTTTTTTTTTTGAAAGAATCTAATCAAATTAATATCAAAAACAATGACGACGTGCTGCGATACCTTCCATAAAGGCTGGAATCTTTTTTAAGTGTTCGATTTCCATTCACATTAAAACAATACGATGCAACGTAGAAATGAAGTTGAAATTGTAAACTAAAAATTTTAAAGTTTGTTTGTTACTCAGAAAAATAGTGAGAGGTGGGGTAAAAAGTTCTAGCGTAAATGTTAAATTAACACGAGTACATTGACACAGCGGCACAACCGCCTAAACTAACACACTTTAGTCAATGTATGCACTTGCACTTGTATGTGTGCACAGTAATGATGCCAGTGGTGCCCTCTAGTACTTCGATTGCAAATTATAACAAAATCCGCAAAATTCAATTTGTGTTGAGTTTGGGGAAAATTTAGCGTTGATACCAAAACCAAACCAATCCATAACGTACTGAATCAATATCAATGAGATAGTATGCATGATGAGCGGACATTTGTACTAAGGTTATTCCATGAATATAGTAACAAGTAGATGATTTATAATAAAGAATGAAAATGAAACAATGATAATAACGATGTATATGAAAAAACTTCGATGATGATAAAGATGAGTAGAGTTTTGACATTGATAACAACTGCGAAGAAAACGGCAGGAATAACAATGATGACTATGAAAATGTCGAATTAAAAAAAAAAGCATTGATAATGACAACTATCACAATGATGACAACAATGAAAGAGAACAAGAGAAACAACGTTGATAATTAAGTTAGGATTAACAATGAAGGCAAGAGTGAAGAAAGCAAAGAAAACCATGCTAAACTATTAATAGCGTTGAACATGACAACGGTGGCAATGATGACAACGATGACAGCGTCGATACCGTTTACAAAGGCAACAATATTAAAAATGAGGAAAGAATTGACTATGGCATTAATATCGAAAAAGACGACAGCAATGACAGCGAGGAAAATAATGAGAATGGTATTGATGATCAAGCCGACAGTGACAATGATGACAGTAACGATAATGTTGAAAAACTAAAGAAAATAAAAAAACTGTCTATAGTTAGGTATGTATACAGGCTCAACATTTCATAACGTCTCGGATGAAGTCATAGCCCTTATACTTTTCATCTTCTTATTTACACATTTAATAAAACTTCTATGAAAAATTTAATTCTAGGGGTGAATCATAAGCCTCAGAAACTGCGCTCCATATAAATTCCCGTCGATAGTTGAGAAAAACAATTGTTCAAGAATAGAGTTCCTTTTGACATTTATTCAATCTTTTAAGCCCATATGTTACATATACTCTGAACTAACAAGTTTAACCGATAAGAATGAACAGTGAACTCGAATTTCAGTACCAAAGCTTATGATATTAAGTATTATTCATTTCGCAGGCCCCCGAGTTGAGAAAAAGAAAAAATAAGTATAATTTAAGCTAAATTTAGATAAGTAAACTCTTATCTATGGAATGGTCAGTATATGTGCATTTAATATCACGATCTTCTGTTGTAAAAAGGGTACACACTGCGTGTAGCACTGCAGTTGGGAAAAATGTTGAATGCCGTCATTCATTGATTCATTCATTCATACCATACACTACTATAAACAATGAAATGAAGTTATCTCACTTTGCTACGCGCGTTTCATTTCCATTGCATTCCCAGTTCGCGTGCATGTGTGTGTGCTACCACATTTTTGCACAATGAAGAACATTGCGTTGACAATTTAATGGATTTCGATATGATTTACCGCACGTTTTACTAGCACTATCGCTATAACATACACAATACTACACTTTTTGGCTTTCATTCCCAAAGCTGCGTAACTCTAATGAGTTTCATTTGAAGAGTCACAGCACGATTTGAAATCATTTTGTTGCATATTTACAGGCGTTGACGTTGTCCAATGTGCGTGTGTGCATTTCAAACTCAATTTTGTGTTCGATACGCTGTTGTTGTTGTCGTTGTTGTCTTGTACAGGAGTTTTATCTTTGTTTTCCCGCTTCTTTCTATTCATATGAAGTTCTCATAATTTTTAGGCTGAGTGTAAATTTAGTGCCTTGCGTTGTTGCAACGTTTGATCACATTAATAAAATTCAGTCATCCAGTGCCACGTTTTTGTCAGCAGTAACAGCTGTGTGTTGTTATAATAGCGGAAATCTATGTAGGTGAGATGAGCGAGCTTTTTAGTTTTAAGCAGAGACTGCATATCATGGTTTTCAAGAAGGGGAAAAAAAAAAAGATCTTGTATTGTAAATTTATTTTTATGGAAATGCTTAGTTTCAAAGCTAATTATTTATTTTTCAAAATAAAAAACCAAGTTATTTACAGCAAGTTATTGTAGTTTATTTAGCTTCATTACTGAAAGAATTTCATTATATGCAATCAAAAAATATGCAACATCAATCTAAAATTCAAATAGTTTCTCTTTCTCTAATTTTGCTCTTCTTTTCACTTTTCTTTTCACCTTTAACATGATTTACTACTATAGCTTTATTCATGCAACCTTTTCATTTTCAAAGAATCATTCAATCAATAAATCATATACCAAGTGACAAAAATCAAATTTTCCATTTTTGCATGGCACTCAACAAACATCATCCAACATTTGTGGCAGCTACAAATTGCTCATTTAGTCACAGTACAAAGCTGAGTAGCAGCCATAGTTACATTCTACATTCTCATCATCATCTCAATCTACAGTAGCCGTAGCATATATAGTAATATCATCGACAACATCAAACGATTTTATAGTTTTTACACCTTTGTGCATCCTAACAAGTCATAGTTTTCACTTAACTGCACACACACACACACAAGAAGTCAAATTGCCAAAGCAACGTTCACATTTTGCATTCTCAGCAAAAAAGAAAGGCTGATGGTGATGTTTTCAAGTTTTTTTTTTTTTTTTTTACAGCTCCTCATATTCAAATGTGCGGTTTTATCTTTAGTGCTATATTTTATAATAGATTTTTTTCTTTCGAAAATTTTTTTTATTATTGTATAATGATCTATTTGAGAATTTCATGCTAAAGAATATTGAAAAATTAATTTCGTAAAATGTTTATGAAAACAATTACTTCGCTAGAAATAGTAATATAAAAGTTATTGTTTTTAATACCTTTTCACATCAAAGATTTTAGCTTATCTCACATGTGAAATTTCACACTAATTACTCGTTGCATTTTAAAATAGCTACGAAAACCAAGTAATTTGCACATAAATCTTTCTTGGCCGTAATTTGGAATGCATATACTATATAGTGTAATAGTGTCAGCTTTGCTACACGTTAAATAATGCGTTAACACGTTTGCGTTTGTGTGAAATAAATTACGCGTTGCATTTGTTGCAACAATTGCTGTTGACAATGCTGTCTCAAGGCACTGGTCACAAAATAACCAACTCATAATCTCCACCCACTAACATATAACATGGGCGAATTTAAAGCTTTACCGCTTTAGGCTAATGACAAAAATGTCGCCCTTTTTATTTTCAACATTGAAAAAAAAAATTACTTAAATTTTTTAAAACATTTGAGATAGCAAACTCAAAAATTTTATATAAAAAAAATCAAAAGGTACATTCTATCTGTTGCGTCGCTTAAATAAGTCGCTCTGTGTCTAATCGGCCTATGCATAAATCCGCCACTGTATATCAGCTGCATCAGTTTTACTAAGCTGGTAAATCAGTACACAAATGCGTTTTGACAGTTCAGCTAAAATGCGCCGACAACGACAACCATGACATGAAATGGCGTCATTTGCACATGCAGAGTTTTTGGGGAAAAAAATTTGTAGTTATGTGCCGCGAAAATGAATTATCATGGAAATTTGGTTATCAAAGTTGTATGTGTGTAAGACATAAAATTGTAAAAAAACAAAAGAGAAAATATGATTTATTTAAACTAAAGTAAAACTTAAGCAAAAACGAGTTAAGCTATGAGTTACTTATAAATAAATTATTGTGCAGCAAATGCAATATTCATTGGCATTGTCACGTGCCGCACTCAAAGGATTGCAAACGTAATGTGAAACCAAAAAAATAAAAATGAAGAGATCAAACAGCAAGAAGTAAATTCCAACTTCAATGTTGCATAAACTTCAAAAATAAAGTAAGAGAACGATTTCTAGTTCTCTGTGAAATATAAAACTTTTAACAAATCCAATGACGAAGAAAATACAAATTGAAAGCATAACTTCGACGCGGATTTATCAAAAAGTTGCATGAGTCAAACTTGCACGCGCAGTGAATTGTAACGCTCGCGCTGCAATGAAATTGAGTCGAGTTTGAGCTGTGATAGTCAGTCAGTCAGCTTATACGAGAAGTTGTCTCTCATCCTTTGAATAACTTATGAATTTGAATTCTTCTCTGTGCAGTTCAATTCGTGCATCGTTTTCGTTTTTTTCTCTTTCTTTCTGTTGTTGGCCAAAAACTTTATCGACTTACTGACTAAAGAAGGGCCGTTGGGAATCGCGCGTGCTTGGGTGCATTGAGTTACAACTGCAATGGTTCATTGACCAAATAGACACATATGCACTATGGAATTAACTTTGACTAGTTACTTTAGTATTTTTTCTTGTCCAAAGAATTTGTCGCAGCGCGCTTAAAAATTTTTTTTTGTTCATTTAACTTTTGAGACTAAAACCAGCAACGGTACTGTACTAAGAGCTGAAGGTTTCAGCGTTGTTGTCATAGCTGAGGGCAGTGGTGTAGTTTGGGAATTTTCCACAATGAAAATAATTGGGTTTTTTTGAATTGAATGGACTAGGAAGTACAAGGATTTGGTTTGTATTCGGCAACAAGTGTAGAATTTCTTCTTTCAGAATGTATACTCCCGCCATTCAAATATAGTTTTAAGTGGAAGTTCACTTCAAATTTCTCCATTGTCTTCAAAATATGAAGCAATCTACTGAGATTTTTGTCATGTGTGAAAATTTGGTTTAATTTTTTTAAGAAGCTGATATGAATTTTTTTTTGTATTTTTTTAATAAGTCTTGTTAGTTAAAAAAATAAAAAAATATAATCTCTTTAGCTTATGTTTTATCAAGCACCAGAATGTTTAATGTCATTTTTTTGAAATTTGAGCTGCACAGTTTCATTGATCGCTTTACTGGCGAACAGTGAGACAGTTGAATTTTTTTAGAACCTCAAGTTTATGTACCAGTGTTGCTTTTAAAATACATATTGAGCTCCATTAAGATGAACACAATAATTTTAAAAGTATGGTATATCATAAAAAAAGGGTGTCTCACTGTTCACATCCATAGCTGTGGACATGTAAAAGGACTAAGAAAAAAGTTAATGAAAAATATTGCAGAATTTCTTTATCGACAACATATATCTTATTTTTAATACATCTTTCATAAAGCAAGATCTCTCAAAGAATCGTATTTCCTAAAGACTGATATTTCATTCCCCAATCATGATAATATTGATTGAGGAATGAAATAAAATAGTCACATCTACAGAAACCTCTATCCATCTAAGATTAAATTCTTCTATGAATTTTTCATGCCCATATGCTCTTGTTATTGTTTACGATTTAAAAAATACTGCACCTTTGAAACACTTAGTTCAAGAAGACTTTTGTTATAGGGATGCCAAGTTTTGTTTCTAAGGATTACTCGATGAAGTAAAAAATTAAAATTTTCGATCATATAGACTTAAAGGATATATAAGGTTTGCAAGTTTTGTCTCTTGATTGTAATATAAAAAGAAGGACTATGTATAAAATGTTAAATATTATACGTTTGTTTTTGAAATATTCGCTGTTATAATTTTGATATTCTTTGTTCGATGTTTACTTTGTACATTGCCGGTTGGATTAAAAGTTTCACTTTGTAGAATTTTCAAAACAAAATATTTTCGAATTCACAAAAAAAGACCCACAATTTTAAAAATTCAAAACAAATTTTTTGACATGGACATTTTGAATTTTTCTCCATTATTCTTGCAATCCTTGAAGTCTCCTTTTGACTACACTCATAAACTACGTTATACTACTATATTGTACATCGTACGATATGTTGAATTTTTTCTTCTCTCTGTTGTTGTTGTTGTTGTTTAGTGTGATTTAAGTAATCCATTGAAATGGAATTGACTGCACTGCAGAATCAGTTTTCAACTCGTTTTGGGTTTGCTACGTCTCGCTTCGTTTACCTCGTTGCAAATATCGAATGCAACATTTCTGCTACTTTTTTCTAAGGAAACAAATTTTTTTTTCTCTTCTATTTTTTTTTTGTATTAAGCTGAAATCCCTAACAAGGTGTGTGCATCGCAAATGTATGACATCGATCTGGGGAGCTGACTACAAATGCTTCAACATAAATTGTCAGTGAATTTTTTAGAATAAATTTGTTATCTTGCATTATTTAGTATTCAATTGCGACATGTTTTTCGCTTTTTGTTTTTTTTTATTTTTCGTAAGTTTTCTTGCATTAACTAAAATTGGCAATAAATGTATGTATGTTATGTATATTGATTATTTATGGGCAGTAATTTAGCATTTTTTTTTTTTAAATGTCTATAATATATATATCAGAATTGATTAATTATAATTTAAATATTGCTTGAAAAAGAAACAATTTTTTTGTGTTTGAAAATATACTTAAATACAAATTGAATGAAAATGAATGAATACTTACATACATAAAAACAATACAGACATTTTTGACATTAATAATTTTTAACAGGTATTTTCGCACTTCATTAAAAACTCATTTGATTATGTCGGCAAAGTCAATACATACACATATGCATGTACATAAATGGTTATATTACTATGCATGTGTTCAGAGCCGTCGACTCAGTGGGTGCAATAGAGTTTCAGCTCCTACATAATGGAAAAAAAAACATATTCTCTTGGGTACTTCGCCAACGAAAATTTGAAAACTGATAAACTTAGTATAGTTTATGGATTAATGTTCATGTTTACATCATTCCAAAAGCGAATAAAATTGCTGAAATAATTTCAAAGCAACATCTATACTGGAGTATTAACAAAATTTATTTTTTTTTTCAATTAAACCCATGCAAGTAGTTTTTATAGAGTTTTTTTGATATCACTAAACTACGCCCGCAAGCTGCAAATAATCACAATTTTTTGGCCACCACTGGGAATTATATAGGGAATCATGTACATTTGCAAAATATTTATAATATATACACTGCGTGAGTGAGTAACTGCACATATGTATGTGTGTAAAAGGGATATGTACATTTACTTTTACGGCGACAGCAGCAACAACCGCAACATTTACAACAACATAAAGTGCACTTAAAAATTGCGCCTGTTGAATAATTTTTTCGTTTTTTTTGTATTACAATTTTTTTTTGCTTCTACCATTTAATATCTTTGAATTACACTGTATGACACTGCATCTCAACCTTTTGTAAAATTAAATTTTTTTTGATATTTGATGGATTGAGTTTGCAAAGGTTTACCTTGCAAACTCAATCCATCTTTTTTTTTCTTTTTCGTCTTCATGCGTGAAACTCTTCCATGTTGCCCAGATTCAACCAAACGTCGCTTTACAGTAAGAGTGGATATCATAGTATCAGTTTGATCCAAAATTTAGGGTTTAGTACCGCTAGGGACTATTTTGGGTTGGCCATTCAAGAAATTTTTGCATCCGTTCTTTCCGTTGTTTTACAAGGTCGATTTTTTTTGTTGACACGTTTTCTGTCGATTTAAAAGTGGTGAAAGTGGTGTTTAATAACACCATAAACTTTCTTAACTGAGCAACCAAAGTGGGCGGCAATAGATCTGTATGACATTTTGAGGTTAAAAATTTCGACAATCGCTCTTCGGGTTGTTGGGTCACAAATTCGTGGTTTTCTCATTTCAAGAGTATAAAAAACCCAGTAAATTAACTTCTGTACACCGAAAAAAAGACCGTACTAAATTTGAAGAACTGCCTTCCTCCGATTTAGTTTACAAATTTTCCTTAATCTAAGTTATTTTTCCTCATATTGATGAAAATATCGTCTCATTTAGTAATTGAGTCCTTTGAAATGAGTTCATGTTTCCTTAAAGCAAGTCAACGCTCTTCCTCAAATATAGAGTTTGTGGTTTTAGTAAAACTTTCCTTTGAAATAGTAAATTTTTCTTTGGGAAGAATTTTTGAGGACAACTTGTTCCTCATTTGAGTAAAAACTTCCTCAATCTAATGGAATGTTTTGTTTAAGGAAAATCGTACTGAGTTTTAGTTAGTTTCTTCAAAAAATTTACTATAACGTAGGAAAATTTTCCTTAATAAATGAGTGGCAACACTCGCTGCTTTACTCGCTGAAATTAATATCTATTCTTCTCGTAAGTATTCTGTTTTTGCCTATATATTTATAGTTCTCTACTTGTTTTTTAAATAAAAAAATAAAAAAATTAAAAAAAAAAATTATGTCGTCGCCGGGATTTAAACCGAAGCTATCCTGATCAGACAATGGTTGTTACACGCGCAGTTTAACAACATCATTTTAGTATGTCTTAAAAATGCTGTCGGTGGCTGAGTTGGGTAAGATGAGCATTTTTGAACAGTGGCATGGGGCAGAACACAGGTTCAATTCTCTGATCGGGTGACAGGTAAAAAAAATTTAAGTTCTCCTTTGAAGTTTTAAAAACGTATTACAATTAAAATAGGAATGACTGACAGTAGTAAGTAGTAAACCAACAAATAAGAAAATAGAAAATTAACAAATTTTTTTTGAAATCAACGAATTTATTTTAAGTAAATTTCTTTCATTTAAGGATACCTTCATCCTTAGAAAAAGTAAAATTTTCCTCAGTTTTATAACCTTGTCCTCACATTGAGCAAACTTTTCCTTATTTCAAAGCAGCAATATTTACTTGTACTAAGGAATCCAACTTACTTATTTTGAGGAACTCATGGCTTTAGCTCGTATTGAAGGACATTTTTTCCTTACATTTAGGCCTTTTTCCTTAAACGGAGTAAGTTTTTTTTTTCGGTGTACAACTGGAGTGTTTGTCTGATTAATAACTTACCAGTAAAATTAATTCAAGGTCCAGAAATTTGCTACTGACTTGAACACAACTTATTGTTTCTAATTAGTTTTCCTGACAAATTATGAACTTTTCTTGATTTTTACTTCAGCCAAAGGTCACTTCTTCAATAAAACCAGCAACAAACACATAAACAACAACAACAGCAAAAACAACCGTTCCCTGAAATTGTTTTTTTTAAATGTAGTAAAAGCTAAGAGGACAAACTGTTTCTAATTAGTTGGCCATGACTGTATCTACCAGAATTAAAAGTCAAAACCTTGTAGTTTAGTTGTGTTGTACAGTGTTATGAGCGTAAAATTCTTGCACCAATAAATATACAAACATATGTACATGATCTCATGCCTATAAAAAACGAATAACAGTAAGTATCGTTATTTTTAATGATTAATATTTCTTGCAACTTCAGATAGTACGATATTTTCATATGAGTATATTTTTACAAAATTAATGTCTTGCATAGATAAAGCAATTTTTAGAACAATTTATGATGGCTCTAGTTGAAAAGTATTCACTGCGATTTCAAAAAAATGAAAATAAGAATGAGCTTTCCCAAGAATATAGTGATTTTAAGAGAGAGTACCCTCTTGTTTTTTGGGTGATTTAATGTTAAAAAAAATGTTTTGTAAAAGAGATATCAGTTCTAGCGTGATACTTTTGGTATAAAAGCTGTCCGAAATCTGATATGCATTTGGCAGAAGTTTGTTTAAGGGCAGTCATATTTAAATAATTTTTCCAATAAATTTGCACGAAAATGCAGTTGTGTTTTTGAACAATTTCTATTTTCTATCAACAATCTATCTAACAATCAATTCATTTAAACCTATAAAAAATTAATTCCGTATTTTTGAGTAACAGCTTAAAATAAAACAAACGATAGTTTACACATGATACCATGTCTCTAATCTACATACATACAAACATAAATGTATATATTCATAAATGTTTACATACTCATGTAATAGCTGCCGCTACATATTAAATTTTTGAAAATAATATGCATTGTAACTGAAAATAAATTCTAGCAAATTGAGTTTCCTGAAACAAATTTCCGCCTGTCAATCGCTGATGATGACGACGGTGCTGATGATACACAAATTTCATATGTGAGTTGGTCAAAAGCAAAATATATGAACGATCTTGCTGGCGAACGAACACAGTATGCATGTGCCGGTGTATAGTATGTGCATGTACACGTAATTTAATACAATCATAATAAATGCTAAAAGCCTTTTAATGTGAATTAATTAAATGTACTATGTAAATATGTATAAAATTTCATGAATGTTCCACTGGTGGTAGCACATATTCTGCAAATATTGTATAACTGATAGTGCTTAACATTATCATCAGTGACATCATGTTGTGATATTTGATTTGTGAATACTTTGTGTTGTGTGATGCATTTTGTGTTGAAGAATATTTTTTTTTTTAAAGTTTTACAACCTAAAAAGTTGACTTATGCTAAGAAACTAAAAAAAATTAGTACATTTCTTAAACATTAAAACCAAACTTCTGATATAACGAACAGTCTAATAAACATACAAACATGCTACATGCAAATAAATAAATGGCTTTTTTAAAAAATATAGTAGGTATATGGTTTCTTCTTTTCTGATTAGATTCTTTTCGTTCTCAAACTTTCTTCACAGCAAACTGTATGCAGTAAATATGCCCCTTCCTCAACTGATTTATTGTGATAATTGAAACAAAAGCTTCTAATTGTAAACCTGCAAAGGAAAGCAGGAAAAAAACTTTTTGTTTTTTTGCAATACCTTAATTTTTCGACGATGACGGCGAACACGTTTTCTTATCTCATGCACTTTACAAGTTATGCACAAAAATTCCTGGTGCTTTGTAAGTAAACTTAAAAACAGAAAGACACACAAATACAATGGAATAGAAGTAGCAAATAAAAGATAGTAAAATAGTGAAACAAACAGTACAAAGACCAGCAGCAGCAGTTACAAGTTGTAGTCTTTCATTTTATTTTCTCCCAAAAAAAAAAAAAAAAAAAAGTGCAGCCACTTTTGAGTTAGTTTTGTCTATGGTGTTCATTGTGCTGTAGTTTATCGTTTGTAATTAATGTTATAAGTTGCACGCGTAATTTGCAGTTGCAACATGAAAACATTATAGGCAACCAGGCGGCACACACAGCAGGAAGTGTTGATAACTTTTAAGCCAATGTTGCAAATAAACTACAACAGCAAGTTGAAGATTGTTAGCAGCAATAGGGTTACCAGCTTATTGTTTGTGAACAACTATTACATTAAGACAATTGCTTAAACTTGTATGCTAAAGTAATAGTAGTAGCTTACTTTATAAAAATACAACTTTTGAAAGAAAAAAACTCTTCTCTTTAATCTTTGAAAAATAATTGGAAATACGTTCAGTGAAGGGCTCTGCTGTTTGTCAATGTTAGTGCTTTTGAAGAATATTCTCTAACTCTGTTTTCTTAATGTCGACTTTAAGAATCATTGTCTCATAACATAATATTTTTATTTTCATCGAAAACCAAGCTCATATCCTCCTAGTCCTTTAATAGATTAAAATGGACCATTGCTGTTTGTTATTCTGTACAACTCTTTGGTGTAAAAGTTTATTGAAATAACACAACTTTAGAGCAAATAATTTATTTGTAGTTTTCCCAAGAGCAATCTACATTTCTGTCACCAATAAAATGCTATTTCACTACAATATTTATCAAGAAATTATGTCAAAAATTGTGTGTAAATAGCATAAATGGGTTATTTCAAGTCTGAGGTAGGTATTCAAAGATTTCAATTTTGAGAAAATTTGATTAATAAAAGGTGCCATCTCTCGGTAAATTGCATATATAGTTTCGTTTAAATTGAATTCTAACTAAGGCCTAATTTTACATATATATATTTGAAAAAATTAAGCCATCATCTCAAATCTCATATTTCATCTCATATCTCATTTCTTATATGTCATATCTCATAACTCAATATCTTATAGCTCATATCTCATGTCTCATAACTCAATATCTCATAGCTCATATCTCATATCGCATATCTCATAACTCAATATCTCATAGCTCATATCGCATATCTCATATCTCATAACTCATATCTCATATCTCATGTCTCATGTCTCATATCTTATAAATCATATCTCATATCTCATCTCATCTCATCTCATCTCATCTCATCTCATCTCATCTCATCTCATCTCATCTCATCTCATCTCATCTCATCTCATCTCATCTTATCTCATCTCATCTCATCTCATCTCATCTCATCTCATCTCATCTCATCTCATCTCATCTCATCTCATCTCATCTCATCTCATCTCATCTCATCTCATCTCATCTCATCTCATCTCATCTCATCTCATCTCATCTCATCTCATCTCATCTCATCTCATCTCATCTCATCTCATCTCATCTCATCTCATCTCATCTCATCTCATCTCATCTCATCTCATCTCATCTCATCTCATCTCATCTCATCTCATCTCATCTCATCTCATCTCATCTCATCTCATCTCATCTCATCTCATCTCATCTCATCTCATCTCATCTCATCTCATCTCATCTCATCTCATCTCATCTCATCTCATCTCATCTCATCTCATCTCATCTCATCTCATCTCATCTCATCTCATCTCATCTCATCTCATCTCATCTCATCTCATCACATCTCAGCTCAAAATGTGTAAAATTTTTACGCATTTTTAGTTTTTTTATTCGAGCAATTTTGCTTACACCCAAAAACTTTGAGTATTTCTAGACATAGTTGCTTGTTATCCAATTAGTATCTAGTTTTTCTTTTAATACCGTCTAAGGCAATACTGTGTATGTTGCTGTTGTGCTAATTTCCTTTTAACTATGTTAAGGCAGTAGGGCGCCGCAGCGGTTGATGAGTGCATTTGTGGCAAGTGATCGCTGTTGTTGTTGTTGTTGTATTAAAAGCTACAGTTTCTTAGTAGGAAATGTCTTCAACATATCGCTTACGATTTGTGACCAGATAAAACCAGTAGTGCCATACCAAAGAAGTAGCTTATTATTATCAAAGTCAGAAATTTTGAGCTTAGTTGTTAGTTTCTCATTTTCGGAAATAAAGCAATAAAAGAAGGGCTTAGTACATTCTTTTCACATTGCAAAATTTCCAACACACTTTTCCTAAGTATTTTTCTGATTTCCACCATCTCATCATGACTGCTTTTCCTGCTGGGTTATCAAAGTGTGTCTGTATATCTACATATTTGTCTGTTGCAATAATTTCGCATGTTACGCTACTTCGTTGTATGCAACATTTGTTTGCGTTGCGTGTCCTTCTTCAGGGCACAATTGCAAAATGCCTTTGAGGTTTTGTTTCTCAACTTCATGTTTTGTTGTTCTTGCCGCAACTGCTGTTTGTTGTTACAGTTTTCATGCTCTGTTACAGGTAACAAGCAGTAAGCAACGCAACGCTGTCGTGTGTATCACGTAGCATTTGCTTCATTCAGTGAATTTACGATCTCACTTTAGCCGCATGATGCTGCAGAAGCGGTGGCAGCATTGACAACAACATACTTATTCACTTTGTTGTAATGTGCAACATTGGGTATGGCAAATGGGAGGTCACTTAGATAACCTCAATGTAGACCTATGTATGTCAAATTTTCTTAAAATTGTTTTGCTTCTACTCACAGTGGTGTACACAAAGAAACGTGGTGGGAAAAATAAGAAATGGTGGGCAATAGTGTCATTATGAAGAAGAAATGTAATAATGCAAATCTACTGAAATAACAGCCATAATGCACATTCGTAGGTCGAAATTTGAGTCTGAAAATATTAAAGAATTATTTTCAAAAAATATTTTTTTGCTTTATCTTTCATATAGTTCATTCTACTGTTCAACCTATTTTCAATTACATTACACTAATATTAACATACCTTTTGTGACGCTCCCAGAAGGCATCACACATTTTGAGTGCAACAGCAATGCAACTCAACTGAGCTGAAATCAACTCAACTAATTCTTAGTTTACAACTACCATGTACTACAACACTAGAACACTAGAATTATAAGAATTACCACAGGGAGTGGCACAGCAAAAATAACAACAATTAAAATATACCAACTACTGTGGGCAGCAACGCAACTACTAAATAAACGTAGAGCATATTAAAAGCCTCAACTTGAACTGAATAACAAAATAGTATTGCACTAAAATTAAAAAAAAAAAAATAAAACAAAATGCCAACAATGAAATTAAAATAAAAACCCCTAAAACACTGAAAATAACAAACAAATTGCGAAAACCAACACCCACTCTGTGCTCAATTGAAATTCAAATGGGGTTTCATTACATTCATGGAAAAGTCTTGACTCGTTTTGCCTTGCAGAGAATTTGAGCGACCGACCGACCGACAAACAGTAGTTGGTTACTGCACGACAGCGCAAACTTTTCCAAAAAATCAGCCCAGGGATGCTGCGTTTTAAGAGTCAAAAATAGTTCAAAATGCCAAAAAAAAAAAATCATCGAGAATGCACTGCTGTCACTGTAAGCGAAATTGCGGCGCTGAAAGTTTGGCGGTTCACAAAAAACGGCTGATTCCATGTGTTACTTAAATTAAGTGACATAAAATTGATGATTACTGATGCTGAAAATGAAAAACTGTATATCATTTAGTGTTAAGACAAACTGTCCTACGAAGTTTGATTGGATATTTTTCCTTATGACGAATCGTCAGAAGCCCCTAAGTCTCAGTATCAGCCTGAAAGTGGGTAGACTCTATACAGCTCTGGTTTGTACCCAAATATAATATGCGGTTAAGGAGCATAAACTCTTCCAGTATTAAATTGAATTGCAATCGGGTGCCAGTGAATTCTTAACTCAAGATATATCCATTTACATAACTAAAATATTGTGCCTTTGAGGGCATTGTACTGTTTCGAAGGGGCGTCACCCGACTCTTGGTATTATGGACGGCAAATATTGGGAACTTTGAAAATTTTTTTTAAAATTTATTAAAAAAAAGGTCCTCACTTTTGATATTAAAAAATATTTGTGAAGAGGGGCGGCAATTTGTGTAAGGACTAAGGCCGAAAAATTTCTAAATCCGGGCCTGATAAGAGGCATTCGCTGGAAGAGGAATACATTCCAGAAAAGTGCAAACAATATTTTGTCAAAAATATATATGTTAGAAACGTAGAAAAGGCATGAGTTGGGTTAGTTTTTTTTACTTAAATTACACACTCTAGCAAAATAAAGGATAATAATTGAATAAGAAAAAATCAGAAATTAATTGTCGTTCCAACACTAAGGCCACATTCACAGTGGGCGCTATAAGCAAAGATTGGCGTGAAGCGAAGCTAGTCAATGCTATAAGATGTTAGTTCTGTTCAGAGTGGAAGCGTTTGGCAAAGCGCGTAGCGAAGAAATTTCGTACAATCACTGCAGCGTAAATTCGTTGCTTGATCTTTTTTCTCTTTTTTTCTTTCACATTCTTTTGTTTACTACTGATCTTTTTTCTCTTTTTTTCTTTCATATTCTTTGTTTACTTCTATCTAGTTCTAGCATCGCTTCACTCTCACTCTCGCGCTATTTGCATACGAATACCCATACATTGTTTCTTCGCTTCACGATAATCTTCGCTTATAGCGCCCACTCTGAATGTGGCCTAAGAAGTTGGTAGGCTTAATGCCTGTGTCACCTGTGACATCGATAAAGTTCCTCATGCATTCAGTGCAATATGACTTTGAAAATGTTCGAAAAGGTTAACTTCAAACATGTCCAGTATAATTCATTACTGTACAAATTGAGCTTCTTTTTTGTAGAATTGCCCTTTAGTTTGTTTGCTTATGAAGGTAGCGGGTACCGCCAACTTGCAGGTCACATTGTTATTTAAATTCCATGCAAAACATTGACAGCATCAGTAGCTGCAAGTTGTTGAGTAAAAATTTTTGCTGTTTTGCTATAAGGAAGTCAAGAAGTCAATGAAGTATGTTTATATGTATGTATGGGTTTTGGGTACAAACATGGGTCAGCAGAACGCTAAAATGTCATTTGTGTTAGAGAGAATTGCACGTGGCATTATTGCACGTTGCAATTTATTTTAATGAACCTTTTTTGCTACACTCCCCGCAATATCAGCTCCTATTTAAAACTAAATGTTTGCAAATGAATAATGTTTGTAATACTTGGAATGCTTCTTATTAGCATTCAATGTCGTTGTCTGCGTTGAATTATATGTATATAGGAATATGTATATTAGCATATTGTATTCGTTTTGAAAAATGTTCTTTGTAATTTGCGGTTATATTAATCAAGGACATCAAAATCTGTTGCAACAATCTTTGAATTTTTAAGCTTAACTAAGCAACTTTCAGTAGATCAATCAATCAATATTTTAAATCAAACTGAGCAATTATTTTCATTATACAGCTGATAATGTCAACTATTTTTAAAACCTAGAACTTTTTGAAAAAAATAAACCATATCTGTAACCAAACTACCGGTAGAGTGCAGGGCTGAAATTTACTTTTTGGAGGCCTCCTTACTTTCTGCTTTATATAAGAAAAAAAGTACAATGCCATCACCCTAAGTATGCTAATTTCATGGATTGGAGATTGAGAATTCATGACGGCGTTATGTAAAAACAAAACCCTTTGTTTTTATTTTCCATTAAATAATGGGTTCAATGTTAAAGAATCCTTAAAATGTTATGTCAATTGCATGTTTGTGTAGCGGCAATTATGTGCGGGCGTGACCAACAAATTGGCTCTTTAACCTCACTATGTACATATGTATGTACATATATAGATAATATTGACACAAATATACATAGATGCTAGTATGCTTACACTTATACGCACACACTTATGAATATGTGATTGAATATTGACACGCAAAGGGAAATGAAATATTTTTTGCACGATAAGCAGCCACAAAAAAAAAAACAAAAACAACAAGATTCAGATATGTACAAACAAACAAATAATTATGAATGCTAGATACGTACAATATAGTTGCGCTTACATGTAGACACAAACATACACAGAGAAAAAAGTTATTTTGGCAAGTAGAAAATGTTAAGGAGCGTGCTAGCAGTCGCAGCGACGAATTTAATGATATGTTGTTAAGTTAGCGTGAATAGTGCCGAATATCATCGAAATTATCGAAAAGTGTCGAAAAACTTTGAAGAAATCAAAAAATATTGAAAATTTTAGAAAAATTCTGAGGAAATCGAAAAATTTTGAAAATTTCGTTAGTGTTAAAAAATTTAAATAAAAACATCAAAAAAAATTGTAAAAAATTCATTCAAGTCGAAAACGTGTTGAAACATTCGAAAATAGCCGAGAACTGCCAAAAAATTTTGAAAATTTGAGAGAAGTATCGAAAAATTTGGAAAATCCAAAAGATCTTGAACAATTTGGAAAATGCTTAAAAATATTGAGAAATCACAAGAATTCGAAAAATGTTTCTAAAATCGAAAATGTCTAATAATTCGAAAAATCAAAGTTAAAATGCATTGAAGAATTCTGAAAAAATTTTTAAAAATCTAAAATTGTTAAAAAAGTCGAAAAACGTTGGAAAATTTTTAACATGTTTACAATTCAATTATTTCTTACTGTGTAATACTCTACACGTACAATCATAAGCACTTGTATTAACTGCCAACTGACAACAACAACAACAACAACAACAGCAAGTAAGAATCGCTTGAACTGAAGTGATAACAGCACCCGAAGGACTCGTCATTTTATTGACAACTGCGCTGTCATGTTGAAAAGAAGAAAAAACAAAAAAAATTTGTATGAATTTTTCCGCAACATCTCATATGAGATCGAACGAACGAACCACTGGTGAACGGGGCAGGTGCAGATAAAAAAAATCGCTTTGCAATATTTATTATGCGTTGTTATTTGCAGACATGAACACAAAGGATGTGGGGGGGGGGGAGAGATTATTTTTTTTTTCGTTGCAACAAAACAAACTGCAAATACGTGACGCAACGTTGTATTACTTTTGAAGGCGCCTTAAACTATGCTACAAAAAAAAAAATGTACCAGAAAAAAACAAAATTATGCCAATATACAATATATTGGCTTAACCCGAAGCTGTCAATAACTATTTTTATTTGTTGCCATTGTTATTGTTATAATCTCATTGGCAGGACATGGGAGCTATATGGTAAAAACTTTCAGTTATGATGCATATAACGTTGAGTTTCATCGAAGTTTTACATCAAACGCTACATTTTATGATTGCGCAAAAATTAAATGGCGAATCAAAAATTTAAGATTTTTTTAAAGGAATTTTTTCGTATACGGCTTGTATGCTATATAAATCATGAGATTTTGAATTGCAATAAAGTTTCAATTAAAAGCATTGCAGTGCAGATAAAAAAAATCAACTTGAAGCTGTTTGGGCATTATTTAAAAGACGTATGCGCAAAATCAGATAAAATTAGGTTATAAAAAAAAGGCAGTAAGAGCGTGGCACCTCACATACAAGCGAATACTTCAAAACACTACACTGAGAGAATTATTTGAAGTAATGATATTAAGTTTCACACCAATAGCAGGAATGACTTGGTACAGCGCTGTATAGCAACTTGGCGAATTTCTGCAAGTGGGCGTGTCAAACCTCCATACTCGTAGAAACTAAAATGTTAAAGCGCTGTATAGTACGTTGAGAATTTTTTGAAGTATACGGGGTGTCCCATTTTTACTTATACAACTGAATAAGTCAAAAAATTGCAAGTCATTAAAAAAATGTTTCAAATAAAAGTTGGTGGGTATCAAAGGGCTGATCCAGCCATGACCTTAACCATTACCTTGACCTACATTTTCAAGGAAGATCAACTTAAGTTTTTCAAATGGTAACCCCTATGTTTGACCGTGGATTCCGGAAGAGCACAAAATTCTACGTTCAGATAGTTAGGTATTCATGTTAGAGGTTAAAGTGACCCCTGAAGGTCATTTCAAGGTCGAATTCCAGCTTGGTGCAGCAAAGCTGCCGCCAGTTAAGGCAAGATTGTGCAGCGCTTCAGCCAATGATTACTAGCTTTTCTGCACCAAGCGGGAATTCAACTTTGAAATGACCTTCAGGGGTCACTTTGACCTCAAACTTGACTTTTGACTTATTCAGCTTTTGAAGTTAAAATGGGATACCCTGTATATAAGAAATTTCACGCAAATGCAACAAAAAGTTGGCGAATTTCAAAATGAGTACCTCCCATACAAGGATAAGCTCAGAAATGCTACACAGAGAGCGTAGGTACGTTAAGTCTAACCAGACAGCACACCAATGTGGTGGAGCAATAATATATATTTAATATTTACGCACGCTTTAGCTGTTAACGCCGTATAGGGTGTTTAATTTTTGACGAGGTGAAAGATAACATCCTCATTGTTTAATTTTAATTTTGCTGAAATTGCAACTTACTACAAAGAATATTAATAGGTGTTTAACCCTTAAATACTAGCCTGCGTAAAATTAATTGCAGATTTTATTTTGACCAACATTTTTTAGATTTTATGAAAAATTTTGGAACGTTTTTTTTATGTTAAACAAGGTTAAATTGGAACTATTTTCGATCATTAACTCTTACTTAACCCAGCAGTTCGCAGAAAAAAAATTTTTCAAGTGATTTTCGAAAATTCACTAAAAAACAATGCATTTTGCAAAAAAAAACTAAAAAAAAAAAATTTGATTTTTTTATTGAAAATATTTACACCAAAAAATTCAAAAATGTCATCACCGACTACCTTGTTTGTTGGTAAAAAATAGCGATCTGCAGAGTTCAAACATTGTATGAAATTTCATACGCTGGCTTAAAGAGGATTGACTACCGCTTAGAACTGACTCACTAAGACCACAAGACGCCCATCGTGATTCCATGAGACAGATTATTCTTTCCGTTAAAAAAACCATAAATTTAAAATGACGAGTAAATTTTAATTATGTTTAATGATAACCTATGTTAAAAGAAGCTTATCATTCTAAGGTTAAACTACTCATCCAATCATTTTAGTGTTAAGACAAGAAGTAATGCACCATAACGGTAGCTAATAATTTACACGCTGCTTTTAACTGTATTAATGTTATCTTCTTATATTTTTTTTTTCAATTTTCTTCATTTTTGTATCCTGCTTTGCTCATTATAGCAAAAAAAAAAGAAAGTAAAGCAATTGAAGCAGCACAATGTCCTTAATGTCCAGCCATAGATGATTCTTTACCCCCACCCAAAACGCACAAAGCGTACTAAATGGTCGTCTGAAATCTCACATATCATTTCGCTTCAACAATTTCTGTTACATTACATTTTTTCTTCTGCAACAGCATGCAGTACCATCGTTTTTTTTTTTTAAGTATTCAGCAAAACTCTGACTGCTACCATAACTACCACAATTTCCACTACGTTGATTGTTTTTTTTTTTTTTTTTTTATCCTGTATACTCGTACTTTTCCTTGGTCCGTCCGTAACTACTTGCTTAACTTTTATTATTATTGTTTTAATTTAATCTACTTTTAGTTAGGTTTTGCAGTTTTCGCCTTTGGGTGTCCTTACGAGTACGATTTAGCTCTAAGAGGAGGCAGCAAATTGTTTATATGTCACGTGGTTTGCTTTGCTACTTTGTTATCCATTCATATGGCTGGTCAGTTAAATTCATTAAAATTGGCGTGCATTGAGTTGTAATGGACGAAGAGTTATTGCGGAACACTGCAGGAAAATTTTGCCATCACTTATTTTCAGCAATATTTTAGTTCACATAAAATTTTAAAATATACTCAACTGATTTTATAGTCTGCAAAAAAAATTCTTAAAATTCGAAAATATTGCTCTCCAAGGAATAAATTACTCTTGTGGCTATATAAACTATTTCTCAGAACTACAAAGGCTACAAAATATCAAAAATTTCATCAATTCCACCAAAAACCCAATATTCATTGGTCTGAAATGCTGCTTCTTCTACAGTGTTGCAATTAATAAAAAAAAAAACGCACACTACGTATTATTGGACTATGTAATCCCTGCTGATCTCTCTCTATTTTTGTAGCATGTTACTTACCAAAATTCGTCGTTCTATTGTTTCTTTAGCTACTACGCGCAGTTGGTCATCGTAATACTTACATATACATATATAACATTGTACTATGAACAATAATATTTTTAGATTTTTTTTTTTATTTTTTATTATTATTTTTAAGAGCCCGCACAACTTTGTCATTGCATGCTGCGTCCGTAGTAAGGCTATAAAACTGAGGTTATAACTTCCGCCTGCTTTCGGCTTAGCCGAAAAAACATTAAACTTTTCTTGTAATTTAATAGTGTTAGTGTTAGTCTCGCTTTGTCTCTTTGTCGTTGTTGGCGTTTGTTTTTTTTTTTCCTCTGCGCACTTTTCTCCTTTCCGCCTTTAATAAATTTTCAGTTGAGTTTCATGCAGTGTGCACAGTTTTTCCTCTTTTGTGTCTACTTGTAATGTTAAAATAATTGATCTGGAATTAAGTTTTGGGTGCTATGTCTTTGAGTGTTGGCTAGCTGGGTCGACTAGTTGCTGTGGAAAAGGAGGACACTATTTGGTGTTTGTTTTTTTTCCCTCTATGTTTTTCTTTCATATAAATGTGGGTGGGTCAGTGATTACAAATGTGACTTTTTGCTTTACAAATACTTTGCAGCACATGCTCTAAGCATAGACCAGCAGGAAATTGTGCTAATAACATGGCTGTTTGAATTTTCAAATGATAAAGTTTTGAAAAAATATTTGTTTCAAAAAAAAAAAAAAAAAGTTCCGATATCTTGAATAGAGCCCAAGCTATGACTTTTTATTAAAAAAAAAAAAAAAACCAAAATTATTAAAATTGAATATCTCCGAAGTTCTTTGAATTTTTCGAAAATTATTTCAGCATTTTTCTTTCAAAACCTGATAGAAAACATACAAGTAATTTGATCAAAATTGGTGACTTTTATGCAATTCTTTGGATCACTTCGCACTGAATATATGAGGTATTCTTAAGGTACTAAATATAGTACTATTTTGTTTTTTTGATGAGTACTGCTACTAAGTATATTAATATAGAAATAGAGCTAATTTCTTTAATGCTTTGATAGAGGATTTCACAAGTTTTTAATATTGAATCTTATGTTAATATTAGTAACATAATGTAACGACGTTTTTAAAAGATATGATCCATTAATACACAGCCATTAATACAGTCAGTTGGACAATGTACAGTTTGTCAAGAATGAATTTTTTCATAAAGATTTTCTTGAAAATATTAATTTTGAATTTTGTTAATTATTTCCTACTGGTTATTGATTTCTTTCAATAAGTACCTACAAGTGTATATGGCTTTTTATACTGGATATGTATTTTATTATAAATTTAGTTTATTGCATCAGAATTTTATTTCCTTTTTTTCTATCTCGTACAATATATATATATATATATTTTTTGACCACATTTAATTTATTTATTTTATGTTAGTCAGAAAAAGTTATTTTTGGGCGTCTGCTGTTAAGATACGTCATTTATGGTATGAGCTTCTACTACTATACTTGCTTAAGGGTGGTAGCATTACCTGTCTTTGAATTTAAAACTTAAAAACTAATATGTTGGCCAAAGAGCGCCAAATTGTAACGATTGGAATATTTCAAACAGTTCCATTTAAAAGCATTTTTAAAATAAAATATATTCAGAGATGGTTATATACAGTGAAACCTGGTTAAGCTGGACCTGCACCTCTACTAGTGAGACTCACTTTAAGATCCCATCAAAATACCTCTATTACTGGGATTATTAAACCTCTATATCTGGGATTTGATTTTTGAAGTTTTTGTGCGTTTTCGCCTCTATAACATGGGCTTTTCCTTCTATAACTGGTACCGTTTAAAAATAACCTCTATAAGTGGAAAATATTATTTGTGTGTATACATATAATTTGTTATTTTGTATTTGAATATGCACACTTCTATGGGTCTGAGTATAGTTATTTGGGTAACTGTGTAAATGAGACAAAAATGTTGGTCCCTTGGAGATCCCAGTTTTCCAGGTTTCACTGTAAATAAAAGCTTCTTCCAATATTTATTAATGATATCTCATAATCTTTTATTAATGCGAGGTATATAAAATACTTCTTTATCAATATTTAGCATTATACAAATTTATATATGTATATAACAATAACCAAATCATGTTTTGGTTGAAACAAATATTTCTTTTTCTCAAGCATTTACCTGGAAGTTTTTTTAGCTTAAACTATTGATAAGGCATCATCTTTCGATATTAAAAAAAAAGGAATTAAATAAATAAAATTTAAGGAAAACCACCCTAAATTGTAGAATTAAATAGAGCGTTAACAATAAATTGCAAACTTATTGAATTATTTTAAAAACATGATTTGAATTATAATCTTAAGGGAAAAAAGTGTAAATTTAATTGGGTGGAATGAATTATAGCCAACGTAAGCGATTTATTATTGCTATAATTGGACAATTCTGTGTTGTAAAAACTTAAAATTTTAAAATCAACTTGTTTTCTTGAAAAATATTGTTTGTTTTAATTATGAATCAGCATAATTTTAGGCTGCCTTTGAATACCTACGAGTATTGGTTAGCTAATTACATAAAAAATGCATGTTTTTTTTTTCTTTAAATTTCATGTTAAAGTCTTCACTTGTAAAGATAAAGGCCAGTGATTTTAGTGCGACAAGAAAATGATTCAATGCGGTATATTTTTCTATAACAGTTGCATGTAGCAAAATAAATAATAAAATAAGCAGCAAACCCTTAACCTAATTTCATATACTTAAACCAAATGAAAATACCAATACAGCTATAGTAAAAAAAAAAAAAAACAATCAAATGCATGAAATCATATGAAATGTAGCAATACTAAAGCGAAACGAATCATGAAATATAAAATATTAAATTTTCAATTTCGTTATTGATGAATAATTCAGTTAAGGGATTGGACTTAAAGAAAATATAAAGAAGAATATGAAAACAAAATCAGACAAATACACATACACATACACATACAGACAAATACATACATAGAGTGGTTGACTAAAACGAAAAACAAATCATAAAAACACAAACAAGATATACTTTAGTCACGGTGCACAGTAGTTCGAATATACACTAAAAATTAAAAAAAAATAGTAGTTATCCCAGAGTTCTATATTTTGGTGTAAAAATAATTTTTTTAAGTTGCTGTCTCAAAAAAAAAAAAAAAAATTTTAAAATACGCATTTCGAGTGCAAACCTCTGGTAGGGGTATGCGATCTCATTTCAACTTTGATAATTTATTTTTTTCTTGTACAAATTCAAAAATATGAAATTATAAATAGCGAAATTTAAGTTTTTGCCAGTTTTTAAGTTCTTTTATTTTATAATTTGTGACAATAAAAAAAAAATTAAATTCCAAATTAGAATAGAACACAAAATGTTTTTGCAACAAAATTTCAGCAGGAAATGCATTTAATAGCATATGTGTCTATAAATACGCATGTGTGTATGTTTGCACATACGTATGTATGTATGTTAGTGCATGTGCGCGTATTAATGACCATGGCTTTGTTATTGTCATAATTTTTAACATAATTTTGATCCGGAAAAGCTTTATCAAATTCACATTTTCAATATTTAGGCATAAAATGCTGCTAACTGTTGTTATTATTACTCTGTTGTTTTGTTCGTTGGCTCTTGTGTTCGTCCTATCATTTCCCAATTTTATTGCATTACATTACATTACATTACTGGTTTGTTTGGTCCCCATTTTATGCAGTGCTGCGCACACAAATGCAAAACGGAAATATTTTTTGAACAAATCAGGAAATTGCAAAAACATCACGAAAATGAGAAAATGAAATTGTGCGCTAACAACAACAAACTAAAATTTAATTTCAATGATATTTTGATACACAAAGAAGCAAATTTTGTATTTATCAATCGATGATGCAGCAAAAATTGTTCACGGCTTTAAAATTTTTATTTTAATTCGCGAATATTCTTAAAAAATGTGGTTATAATATAGATGTGCCCACTTGTTCAATTTCGGTGTAAGATTTTTCTCCAGTGTAAGATTATGTTACTTACTCTTACTACATCAAGTTGGAATACATTTTTTGAAAGAAAAAAAAAGTCTTTCAGCAGAACATAATCGCTTCTTTTTGTTGGAAAGGTCATGAAGAAGGGCAGTGCAGAATGTAATTTTCTTTCCTATAGTAGGCGGTGGCACACCTCTAATAAGAAAATACGTTTCCACGGCTAAGATAATGAACGATTTTATTGAAATTTGATTAGTGATAGATTAAACTCTAAAAAAGGTTATAGTGCTTACTTCTACAAGTGGGCGTGGCACCGCTCCTAATTGGAGAAATCAATGCAACAGCTGAGCCGCTACACTGATTTTGATGAAATTTTGTATGAAAATAGACTGATTTCTGAGGAAAAAATATATGTTTTTGAATTGACTGTGCCGCGCCTCAAACATAAAAAACGTTTGCACCGCTAAGTTAATGTGCCGATTTTGATGAAATTTGGCTAGAAGACCGATTGAGCCCTAAAAAAGATTTCTAAAAACTTTAAAATCTTTACTGAGCCGCTCTTAACAGCAAAAATGTTTTTATTGCTGAACTAAAGGACAAATTTTGATGGAATTTGGTACAGAGATAGATTGAACCCTCATAAGAGGTTTTAAATTGAACGGTGTCACACCCTAAATAAGAAAATATTATTTCACAGGTAAACTAAATTCACTCACTCACTCTCTTATATGCATGAGACTAAATCCATTTCAAACCATGCAGTCGGACTAACTTCAAATCTCGGAATTGATTGACTTTTTATCATGGGAAATGTATAAAAACATTCTACGCATATATAACTTTTTCGCTGACAAAGTCAAGCAAAAAAAACAAACATTCAAAACCCACAGAAGTAATCAGAGAAAAAGCTATATGCGCATACAATGTTTTCATGGGAAATATTATTCCCATGATAAAAAGTTATTTCGAAAAAAACGGTATAACATGATGAAAAAAAATTGAAATTTCGATTTAAAAAAAAAAAATTTCCTGACCTCAAATGTCTTTTAGCGCGCATTAAACTCAAGTCCTTTTTCTCTCATGAAAAACAAATTGTAATACCAAAACCCCGCTGAGATTCAAGAATCCTCTCTTGTAATTAAATACTTTATTATCCTGATAAGAAAGAATAATCCTTCAGTAAAGGATAGAATAGAAAAAACTTGTGAAGAAATTACAAGCCGTTTCTTGTTATTCGCCCACTAAGTTTTATCAACTTTAATATCAAAATTACTAAATTCGTTAATTTAAGAGCAAATACACTCAGTATTTTATGGTATATGCAAGCGATTATATCTGCATACACTTTTGGGCTCAAACATTTCATAACCTTTCTTAAGTCTGTTATGGTTTGTTGGCAACTGCTTGACGATTTTCTTGCTGTTGAACTAGAAGTTATTACATATACATTTCGTAACTTAGGTTATGGTATTTTCAACTTTTTGCATAGGCAAAGTGCATTGAAGGTAAAAGTGAGTGAATGCTAAGATTTCATAGTATGTACTAGTGTCCATAGGAAACAACAGAAATATTTGTAACTATGCTCGTTTATGTATAGTAAATGCATAGAAAATTAGAATTCATTGCATGAAAATTTTAAACTCAAAATTATGATCTTAAATAGTATACGTTAGTTCAACACTGTCAGAAATTTTAGCGAAAAATTAATTTAAAACTTTTTTTTCTTTTGAATGGCAGCTAAAAAGCATTGGCTCAGTTTACCAATATAATGACAATTTTCATTAAAAATGTTAATGAAATAAGCATTTGTTTACACTCATTAGCATTAAACTTTTCAATGCAATTTAAATTGTCTATACATTAGCATTTATTTTATCAATGCTAATGGAATTTTTATAATTAAAATTTTCAATTATCATAAATGAAAAAAATACAAATTCTACTGTAATCACAAAATTTATAAAAATTGCATTAATATACTTTAACATTTCTTTCAGTGCATTACATTTACAATTTTGCAGCATTTTCATTTTATGTGCTAATCTTTTGCTTTTCCTACATAGCACATATGCAGATTTTTACATAGAAGATGCTTGGCCATTTTATTATTTTTTTTTTTTGATATTTTTTCATGCCTGCTCCAACAGTATTGGCCTTTTGCAAAGAACTTATACGTCCTTTCACAGTATGTTATCCGACTACAAGTGCATGCTTGGCATTTAAATTTCAAATTACAGATTAGACACCTTTGTAGCGATGTAGAGATTTTCAAGGATGCATTATTTATGCTACAGCCTGGCCTATCCTTAATTGCAATTGGCATAGCATAGCAAAAGATCAGGTCTCCTACATACATACATACACACATACAACAAAGTCAGTTTTCAACATTGTTGTTGCTATTGCTCTGCTACATATTAACAACAACAAACAAATGTTGTGACTTTTTGACTTGAGCGCACGCAATTGTTGTTGTGGTTTTCAATAGAAAAACGAGCAAGAATAAGGAGTACGCAGGAAGTGTTTTTAATTTTAAAGTGAACTTTAAAATTCTATTTTTGAAATAAAAATATAAGAGTACGCACTTAAAGTATTAAGCATAATTTTTAATTTTCAATATATTTTTTTTGAATAAGCTTTTTAGCTGTTTTCAAGATTGAAGCTAAATAGCTAAGATGTCTAATAGCTGTAGTAGCTAAACTGCATTGTTTTTCTTACTAAAATAAATATTTTAAAATAGCGCACGAATGAAACGAACTACAATAAGCAATTGTCACGCGAAAGGCATTAACATATTTTTTTAACAAAAAATCAAGACTCAAGACTCAATTTAAAACTTTATTCTTCAAGAATTAAGTTTATCTTGGCAAACATTTTTTAATTATTTTTTTTTGTTTATTTTGAGAATTTAAATTTAAACTTTGTGGTTGAGTGCGTACTCTTGGCTTGCTATACTCTAAACTATTTAATATACATGTTACTTTTTATACTATGCAATTTGTTAAAAAAAAACATATTTTTTTTTTTTTAATTGTTTTAATGCCTGTTGTTATTTGCATCCTGTTGTGTATTGTTGAAATCCTTCGAGTTGTTGTATGCAAATAAGCTTCGTTTTTTTTTTAGATTTAAAATATTTTATAGGTCATGCGTTTCGTATGTGAACCATGTAATTGTGTGCGTTAATGAATTTGTGACCCAAAAGGAATTCAAGTTATTGGTGAGAAAAAGTAAATTCAAAGTAAAAAGAAAGTGCTAAAAATTTGCATAGAACATGTAATCTAAAAAACTTTGCCAAAAATTAGTGCATACTTTGTGGAGCCACATCTAAAGCGTACACATTCAAAGAGCATGCAAAATAAGAATACACAACAGAAGAGAACCAAAATAAACAAATAACTCAAAACTATTTTGAGCAGCATGGTCTATATAATAGAATTCAGACAAAGCAAAAATAAGGCCACCATTTTCAGTAAAAATGATTTTCTAAAGTCTGAAGCCTAAAGTTAGTAATGAAGTGCCAAAGCCCAAGTTAAATGGAGAATTTCTTATTTGGGAGCACTCACATGGTATTGAACAGAAAAAAAGGAAATAACAAATTTGAAGTTCAATTGTTTTCAGTTGAATCTTCCCTATAATAAAGCAGCATCTGACCTGCGTTTCCATACGTTCTTTATCAAGTTACAGAATATAGTCTTCATTCTGGAACCTTGTGGAAGCTCATTAGTACTATGAAAGCTGCAATTTTTTTTTGCGTTTATTGAACCCAAAATTAAGGCCACTTAAACTAAAAAATAAAATATGAGAAATAAGGTACTCTCATATTTTAGAGTTGATTTCAGTTTCTGTGCACAAGGGCTCGATGGACTCGCAACGCGGCGGGTAGCTTGATGGTCGTTTCGAGTGCACCATCATGCAGATCTCTAATGCTCACTCACTCACGAGATCATTCATGCCTCTGTTTAACTCTCTGTTGATGCAAATGAGATGTTTCGATATATACAATTTAAAAAATCTTAGTAAATGTAGTCTTACGTTTTTCCCAAAGAATATTCCTCATGGGTGCAAATGTTTTAGTGTTTGTGTTACCACATTTTAAAATATATGCATATTTCGAAAGTTCATATGTTGCATAGAGTACATACACACATACATATGTATGTATGTATATGTAACATGTGCCTTTCTGCCTTGCATTTGTTATAAATTTTACTGCATTATATTTTATGAAATCCGTTTCGTAAAAGGATATGCAAATTTTTGCCTACTTTAGTTAAAATAAATTTTAAGTGCTTTTTCGTAATAAATTTGTGTGTGTGTAAATTGAAATTTTGTCTAATCGTAGATATTTTAAAGTTTTTGCTTTCAGTGTAATTGAAAATTTTTATCAAAATTCATTTTGGCAAACGATGTAGAATCTGTATAAATGCATAAACATTTTAATTGAACAATATTTCTGCCATGTTTTAAGGAAGTTTGTTATTTCAATTTAAGTATAGAGTTTTTGAAATTAGTTTTTGAATAATTCATATTAAAGTTATTTTTTTTACACCTTTGTGGTTATAAGCAATTTTAACAAAACTAAGCAAACACAGCTATAAGCCTTCTTAGCTTGAAGTTTTTACATCTAAATTTTATTCATAACATAATAGAACTTTCAAGAAGTGCAACAAATATTGCTTTGAATGTTTCGCATGTTTTTGAACAACAAAAAAAACACTCTCAACTTTACTGATCACATATTGAATTAGCCATTAAAATTCAAATACAAAAGAAATGTCAAAAACTTATCTTTTTAATGTTTTATTGGAAAAGTTTACAACTTTGCGCTGTCACCTTTAGCCCAAAAGAATATGAGCGCATAAAAACAATATTTATATAGTAAATTTAATGCATGAAACTATTTGAAAAATATTTGCAAAAAAGAAAACACATCTTCTGAAACATATTTACTTTTTCTTTCATGCCATATCAAATTTTTAATGCATTTTCATTTGATGTCACATCGGAGCTCAGTAGGTACTGAGCTCGTTCAATAATCTTAGCTACAAAATACAAAAAGTTCATATAAATCATAGAATCATTGAACGTGGGATGGCGAATACAAATGTTATGAATATGAGCATAAACAACGAAAACATAATATTGCTTTGGGAACTTCTATGAGCAAGTGACTTTCAAGTTTAAAAAGAAAGAAAAAAAAACTAAGAGATTTTTGTAGAGCAAAAATTTTTGAGCCATGACAATAGTTACTCTGCTATTTCTATTAAGACCAAACAAGCCACAGTGGCTATTAACGCAGATTGTGTAACAAAATTTTCCCTCAGATTTGATCATGCGTAAATCGGAAGCTCAGAAGCTACAGAAGAAACGTGAATGACGTTAATAATTGGATGGGTTTGTGAATTAACTCCAGTATGCTAATATGATATGAGACGTTTATACTTAAGAGTGTGGAGTTTTTGAGGCGCAGTCTTGTGCTATTAAACATGCCAACCATATAATTGCTTTGATTGCTAAACGATACGACGAGAAAGTATACAACTGCTGTAACTCTTTATAGAACTAGTGAAACGAACAAGGTAGCTGATCACTTGGAGATGGTCCTTCACGTCAGGGTCAGCAACTTGGTCAACTTTCAACTACAGAAGGACCAAGCCTTTCTATCGGCTCAATATAAGAACGATTCGTTTTCTGATATGGATACGGCTATGGGATACGATTCAATTGGCATGTTAGCTCGAAAGCTCTGTTTATTCCACCATGACTACTTAAATAGCTATGAAAATCAGAAGTCAGTTTAGCTTTTCCTATCCAAATGTTCTGTTTCATCATTTAGTGAGACTCCTTAGATTACACTAGCCGACATCAAAAATGTTCCATGATATTTCTTAATTTTTTATTATTTTATTATTTTTGATAGATTTTTCTCACGGTTAGTTTTTTTAAAAATTTTTTTTTAGTGTATTTACAGTGTATTTTCAGTTTTTAGGCTATATCTCATCCAAATATAAACTGATTTTGTTCGAATAAATTTTGAAAAAAAAGGTAATAAAGTTTTGGTTTTAATATACAGGTTACGAGATAAAAGCTGACACATTTGAAATATTGATTTTTTTAAAATTTGTATCCAATTAAAAATAGCTTTAAAAATATAAATATTTAAAAAATACATCAATTTAGCTCTTCAATTACAAAGAGAAAACTTTTCAAAAGAAAATAATATCAAGTTTTTGAAAATCTCTTCATAAATGCTAAAGTTATAGCCAATTTAGTTTTTTATTACCTTTTTTTTCAAAATTTATTCGAACAAAATCGGTTTATATTTGGATGAAAATACACTGAAAATACACTAAAAAAAAATTTAAAAAAAACTAAACGTGAGAAAAATCTATCAAAAAATTTTTTGAGCTTAGGGGACCTAATAACATCATAAAAAATTAAGAAAGTTCATGGAAAAAAAAAATGTCAAAAAAGTCGGCTAGTGTTATCGATTCTCTTTCCTTAATTGTTTTCTCAACTTTAGTACAAGTGAAAAGTGGATTGACCCGAATACATAATATATTTTGTTAGCAGCAAAACTTTTTATTTCACACACAAAAAAAAAAAAGTTCTAATGTTTTGTTTTTAGCCAAAATTTCAAATAATTCACATAAATTGTCAATTTGAACTTTAGCTTGATGTTGTTTTTTGTGTTTTTTTTTTGTGACTCTTATTAGAAGAGGGGGTGCATATTGATAGGAGAATTGTTTTTTTTACAATAAATAAAAACAAAGTTTATTTTGTTTTTTTTCTTGTAATACACGTGTTTTCCCAAAAACTTTAGATTATGTGAATAAATTGAATTTGATTTATGTGCAGGCGTATGTGATACGTTGTATTTTTAACGCAAACATATGTAGGGGTTTATAATCGGTAGAGTTTATTAAATTGTCTAAGACTACGAAAAATCGTAGTGTGAGAGAGATGTAAAAACTTTAATATATTTGAAAAATTACTTTGCATTAAATACATTCTTTTATGGTATAGTATATAGATGTGGTTCTTCTTCTCTAAAAAACTTTCAACTAAAATATGCGTACAGACAATTTAATGGAAAATTCAAATAATGCTTTTTAATTTTTTCAATTTCTTGCTAAATAAAAACTACAACAAAATCTGAATGCCATATTTCAAAAAGATTTTTAAGTTTTTCAAAACCAAAGCAATTTATCACTACGATTTCTTAGTTATTATTTTTTTATTATTATTATTGGGAGTTCAAGCATTGGTTCGATTTCCGCCACAAAATCATTCTCAGTTTGCTTTATCTGAGCAAGTAACGAATTTTCATGCTCACTTCATATTGCATGTATATGTTAAGAATCATAGCAAATATTCAAAACTGTGAAAAAGAACTGTGACAAGAGTTACAAAAAAAATATGCAAGCAGGAAATCTTGTTTTAATTTGAATTTTGCTGTGATTATTATCACGTTCATGCAAAGTGGAAAATAAAATCAGCTTGAAAACTTTTCATAATATGAGGATATAGACACTGAGAATGGTTTTTTGCAGGAACTGAAACCACGATCTGACTTTGCTATTTCTATATTTTTTGTTTAGGTGTTTTTTGCGTAAGGAGACGTCCATTAATTACGTGAGGTGATTTTTTGAAAATTCGGACCCCCCCCCCTCCCCTCCCGTGAGACTTAAATTATAATTTTTAATGTAAATTCTATCCATTAAAAAGTTGACGTGAGGTTTTCCTTGAGGCCCTCCCCCCCTTAGTGAGAATTGGTGAGATTTTGCCGGATCGCCTCCCCCCCTCTATAAGCTAATTTAAATCTATACTATCTATATAAAATGGCTCATATGAAAATGGTTTGTAACGCTTTGATGCAAAATATACTGTATCGATTTTACATATTTCATTTTTAAAACAACATATTTGTGCTAAGGAAGGTTAAAGCATATTTTTTTTTTCTGTTTTTAAAGTTAAATATTTTTTTTTTAAGGATTTAGTTTTTGCAAAATCTCGCACAAAAATAGTCGTTTGATATTTAATTGTTGATGTTTATGCTGCTTTTTGAATTCTGTGTTGATATTGTTGTTTTTAACTTTTAATTTGTATCCTTTGTATTTGGATTCGAAGATCATCTCCAAATTTTACTGAATATGAAATCAAGGAATGAAATCATCTACAAGGATAGTTTTTGAGCGCCAGGCTTGGCCCTAATAATTTTTGATGCCATTTTGAAGACAATACCTCAAAAAATTGTACAGCAATTTTAGTCATATTTTTTTTTTTGTAATATTTTCTAAATAGTTTTTGTCTACAAATGGCATCTGACTTTTTCCACAAAGCACGTCACTGCATTTATAAATATTTTTTTAAGGCCCCAAAACATTATAAGCCGATTTGATTCAAACTGTTTCTTAATGGAACAAACGATAATCTCTAGATATGTCTCTCTTTCGAAAAGAACCTACCATACCCAACTCAAACTTATCAGTTAAACATTTGTTTCGAGTTCGTTAGAGACTGAGAAAGTGAAACCAACCAAAAGCTTTTGGAGACATCACCCATCAGAATAGCTGATTAAATTATTATTTTTTAATAAATCACATAGAGATTTTTTACTTTATATATCATACAATTTAAATAAATTACTTTTTTGAAAGACATAATAAATGTAACGAGACAAATTTTTTGCAACGAGACCATGCTGCATAACGAAAAATTTTTATTTCTACTAGAGCGCATAGAATAAAGTAATAAAAAAAAAAAAAAAAGAAAATTCTATTAATGAAGTAAATTGAGTTTTATTTTAAGTATCAGTGAATATTCTTTATTATCATTGCCAATATACATACATAATTTTTCTCAACATTTTGTTTTAAAATTTTCAGCTAATGCTTTTGAATTTTTTATCGTCACTTTTTTTGCTTTGACTTTTCTCAGTCTGTGCTTGAGTCAATAATAAATTTCTACGAATTATATGAAAATTCAATTGCAAATATTTGCCATAGGCTCATGAAATAAATTTATTAGCTCCCAACGCCCTATTACGAACACACAAAAAATATATATAAATGGAAAGAAGAAATGATAACAAGTTGCTATGAATTACAAGTTGACAATTTGAACAGAGTTAGGCTATATTGTCAGAATATATTACATTATTTAAATTGGCCGCATTTAAATTTGCAAATGACAAGCAGTTTTTGCTATTAAACAAATTGTTTTAGGTAGCATTAAATGATTAAATGGTTGCATAAAATGGGCTTACAAATTTGTAAATTTTTGGCTATGTTATTATATTAGATGACAAAATGTATTGAAAATATTTATTAAAATAAAATGTTTTCATTGTAATAACAGAAAATCAAATTCAATCAAACCTCTTTTATATAAGATTAAAATCGTTCTGATTTATCTATGTTATTATTAAGAATTCCTTAGATATAAAAACTGCACATATTTCCATAGCAATATTTGAGTTAATCGTATAAATTATTTTCACATATCATCTTTCTAATGAACAATTTACCAATTAAATCAAAGATTCGCCCCCCCCCCCCCTCAACAAACGTGTGTACACTCAACTAATAATAGTAATTAAGCTTAAGTATCATTTTTCCAAGACAAAAACAATGGAAAAAAGTTTTTCTGTTTTCTAATTTTCTTTCTAATACATCAACTGCAAACATTTTTATCACACTTTTCCTTAACTTTTTGTCAGTTTTTGCACAAACTTCCTCCCCATGCGCTGGAGTTTTTCAATAATATTCTCATCTTTCATCACCACACACATGAGACACATGAGACTCTGTGCTGTGGAAAATTTCTAATAATTTAATCAAGGAAATCTTTTGCACGCAACAATAGCTTTTATTATACAACACGTTAAGGTTATATGTAGCATGTGATGCCACATTTTTTCAAATTTTTTAGTTTTTTTTTTTATATAAAAAAGTTAAAATTCAATTAGTCAATCGTCAGTAATTCAACTTCACATAGTTCAACAGTTCGTGTTATTTCAAATTAAAACTAAAAAAAATATTCCACTTTTTTTGATTAATAAGGCTTTCACACTGGCAACGAAAAAGGTGCACGTTTTTCCAAAAACCAGCGCAATTTCCATATAAAACGTATGTCAAACATCAAAGAGTTCGTTTTCAACAAAAACCATATTATTTTCCACAAAAAATTACGCTACTGTGATTGAATCAGGCCCGGATTTAGAAATTTTTGCCGCCCTTAGGCCGTTCACAAATTGTCCCGGAATTTTTTTTTTTTTTCTTGTCAAAATTTTTTTAGGTAGTTAGGGGGGCAACATTCCAAGTATTCGCACTTTTTTCCCCCTGTGTAAGGGGACGTCCATTAATTACGTGAGGTGTTTTTTTAAAAATTCGCACCTCCCTTCCCCTTGGTGAGATTTGGTGAGACCTGGCGGGACACCCCCCCCCTCCCTTGAGATTTAAATTTATAATTTTTAATGTAAATCCTATGCATTAAAACGTTGACGTGAGGTTTTCCTTGACCCCCTCCCACCCTTGGTGAGATTTTGCCGGACCCACTCCCCCCCCTATTTAGCTCACGTAATAAATGGACGTCCCCTAACTCTCATCATCACCATCATCATTATAATGCATTACCACTTAAAAAATTTTTCAAAGTTCCCAATATTTGCCGCCCCTAAATTCTTGCCGCCCTAGGCACTGGCCTAGTGTGCCTGTAAGGTAAATCTGGGCCTGGATTGAATTATCAGAATTCACTTTTGTAAAAAAAATCATCAAACAGCTGAAGAAATAAACGCACAAAGTAAGCAAATACTAAATAGAATCGCATAGCTACATATATAATTTTTTGTCTTTTAAAAAGTAGTTTTAAATAATAAAATGTGTTTGACAGATGGCTGATAGTTAGATTTTTCTGAAATACAAAGAACTTTTTAAGCAAGAATGAGTCAACTAATAACAAACAAAAAGCTTACGTCAGCAAAATCAAAAATAATTCCAGTGTGAAAGCTATTTTTAAAAACGCAATACAAAAACTGATATAAATTAGAAACCGGTTATTGTTGAATTTCGTCGAGATTTTTGAATAAACTCAACATTTTGGAAAATAATATTTTAAAACATATATATATATATTCTATTCTGGTGCATCACAAGCAAGCTACCTTGGGTTACTTCAACTAATGAAATTTTTTTTTCCTAAAATCTGGCAACATTGCTGTGTGTGCTTCGTAGGTATATTTATTTTATTTTTCCAAATTTGTTCATAGGTTATATTTATGTCACATAAATGCAATTAAATTTACGTTTTGTTGATTTTATTGCATTTCTCACAAAAATATATCCGACCTATGTATATATAAAAGGTTACATAAGCTAAAAATAAATTCGATGAGAATTTTAAGAAAAGGCTAGATGACTAGATGAAGAATTTTCTTAAAATTTAAATTTATATTATTGTATGTTTTACTTATGCCTGTCATTGTCATTTCTGAATGAATATTAGGAGCAAATTATTGCTTTTTGGTTTTGGGACCTATTTTCAACATACAGAGAAATAACAACTTGCATACATATGTATGTAACAATCCTTACTTCACTCAATCATCATCGTTATCTCTGAGCTATTTTGTTGATAGCCTAACGTAATGAAGTTTTGAAAGTCAAAATTTTAATATTAATTAAAATATAATTTGTAAGTAGTTGTGGATTAATTTGCTATGCAATGTACATTAATTATTAAATCCAATTTATGTTATGTACATTGAATTAAAATTCAAATAAATTATATGAACACGAAAACACAAAATCTTAGTTGTCATATATGTACATAAGTAGCAAGTCAATTGGAGAGTTTTTATTAGTAAGGCTGATAAAAATAAATTGAAAAAACCTTGTCTACTGAATTTTGGGAATACTAAAATGCAATGCTTAATTAAGAAGTTTGAATATTTGCTTTGTAGAAATAGAAAAAATCAAGGCTGCGAACTTAAAGCATTTTTTTTTTCAGTAAAAATTATAAACCAACATCGTTTTAGTTTATTTATTGTGAAATAAGCATAATGTAAATAATTCGTGTATGCACAGTCTTAAGACTTGTGAATTATTGTGAGCAATAAATAAATCAATTCATTTTAAACACTGAAATGTGTTTTTTCTTGTTGCAACACAATTCAGCAATAAAATTCGTTAATTTTTAAACTGCTGGTGGTGCCCGCGGCTTCGCACGCGTACGTGCCGATGTTTCTATCATAATGAAATTACTCACTTAACATCTATTCTATTTTCTCTTTTCAAGAGTAAAAAAAAAACTGAAAGAGAGTTTGTTCTTTGAACTTCGAAGCCAAATAGAAACGGTGAAAAAAATAACAAAGAATTCAAAAAGCAACGAAAAATCCAATGATAATTTTTGTGTGAGTTTTTGCAAAAACTTAATCTTTGAAAAAAAAAAATTTAATAAGTATTAAAAATTAAAAAATAAGTATGCAATAACTTTCCTTAGCACAAATATGTTGTTTTAAAAAATAAATTTTTAAAATCGGTTCAGTATATTCTGCGCCAAAGCGTTACAAACCATTTCCATATACTTAACACATAGATATAAAATGCAAATTTTTCATTCTTATCATTATACATAAATCATTTTTTATTATTTGCCAACATAACCTTAAAACTGCTTTGGTCTTAATTGAAAAACTTTTACGTCAAAATGTGCCAATGATAATATTTTAAGTATATTATAAGACAACAGCACATTTTATAACTCTTCTACAATAGTGCAACAATTTTAAATAATTCAAGAGAAATTTCTTGTAATGGACATAGTTACAAAAGAAAATTTAAAACAAAATAACTTCAGAAGAAGCGTTAAAACTTTTAAACGTTGACAGCGCGCTGTACGATTAAGTGCAATATTAATTACTACGTTTTGCTATTGCAGCCCGACAACACTGTCTATCTTCTAAGCACTACTACTAACTTGCAAACTACTTACACTTTTCTTCCCAAAAAAGATATGCAATACTTGTCAAGGTTTTTTTTTTGTTTTTTGTTTTTCTCAAACAATTTGCAAAGTAAGTTGAGAATTTAATTTTTCACTACTTTTTTTTTACAATGTTTTTCCCCTAACATTTGAATATTTGAGTAGTATGTACTAGCAGAGTGGCCAAGAAAAACGCGCAGTGTTGCAAGAAAAAGTAGCTTTTTGCATTTTAAATAATTTATAAGGTGTGGCAAAAACATGAAAACTTACTTTGCATGCATTTCAACACCTTTGCATAACAGAGATGGATAGATGTGACGAGCGTGGGCTGTCGCTTGTTTTTAACGAAAAAAAAAAGGAAAGTTAGCAGCTTATTAAAATGCTAAATGACACAGGGCGGAACAAAAAACTTACAAAGAAATTCTCGAGAAATTTACATTAATTTTTTTTTTTGCAGATAAAAATTTAGCATAAATCAATTTAAATGAAATTTTGAGCACAAACTAAGTGAATAAATAGTACATACGCTGTCATCAGTTAAAATCAGGTACTTACAACCTTTTTTTTGCATAGTACTTTTTGTGTGCGCACTTGAGTAAAAAAAGTGAAATTTGTCACAGCTATGGGTTTTTGCTCGATTCAACAAATGACACTTCTTGCTGTTGTGCACTTCTTAAACTCATTTTTAATGGATTCATACAAAATTAGATCAAGGTGAGAGCTTAAATATTTTCAGAAAAGATGGAAAGCACATTTTTTGCACATTAACTGAAGAATACACAAATAAATATATACTACTAATCAGTACTGCAAATTAAGCATAAAATAATTACTTGACTCAAGGCTTCAAGCTAAATAGCTATAAAGGCTAATAGCAGTAGTAGCTTAGCTCTATTATCATTATATAAAGTTAAGCACGTTCAAACTGAATCCTTTGATTTAGTCAAAAAACGTATCAAAAGTACTAGGTATATAGAATAATTTTGTCACATGAGAACCTATTATTAAATGAGAGCTCTTCTATCGACAAATTTCGTCCTCTAAAGCCTCTTTAATGGGGCTTATGACGTTGGTTTCTGCGTGAAAATTATATAAAAGGTTGAATGTGCAGTCTTTGAGCTGATCGAGCATGATCGAACTTTTGCACACACGCAACGAGTTAAACACGATTCCTTCGATTCTTTTCGTGTTCAGTTCGTTCGTTGTCCGTATCATACGATTGCAACTCGTGAGTTTCGAGCTACGTGTTTGTTGGAGTTTCGTCTTTTACGTAGAATATCCCGACGAATTATATGACAAAAAGCGGAATGAAATGGCACAGCATAACAAAAATAAATCTGGGATTGACATCCTCAATGGTTTAGAGAAAAATAGTAGTGGTATTTATTTAGCAAGTAGTAACTGGAATGGAAAATTAGATCAAATAAGGGAGTTCAGATCCGAACACAGCGGAAATGTGAAAATTCTTAAATTAAAAAAATAAACTTTAAGGTTTTAATTGAGACTAAATAATACAACAATTAAAGTGAATTTAAAAAAAAAATAATTTAAAGAAAAAAAGTTTGAAAAATGTTGTAGCATAAGCGGCCATACTAAACCACACATACATACATACGATGCATTTAACGAAACGCACCAAGTGGAATATCATTGAGGTACAGCAAACTTTTCAAATGTCAAACACTCCGCCACAACAACAAATGCCCCATTAAGAAGAGGTCACTTTGTGTGGCTATGTATATATCCCAATGGCATGTATGTATGTATGTATATATGTAAGTATAATGTACGCTACAATTGAATATCTGCGCTCTACCGGTCAGTCGAATGTCAATATTTACGCCACCCCAAAAAAAAAAAGGATAAAAATGAGATCATACCCTTGTGGCAGTAGAAAAGCGTAACGAAGCGAATGAGTGGAACTAGTGGCAGTTTAAATGCGAGTGTGTTGTCTAGAGAGGGAGAGAGAGAGAACGAATGAGCCGAGCGTTATAGGCAGAGTTGCAAAAGATTTTATGTGAAGTGTAGTGTATAGTTAGGGAGACCTGGTAGGAATTGAAAATTTTCTAAAATAGCCGCGACTTGACGGTGATTTTAGTGAAATGAACTGGAAATTTTTGTTTGACGAAAAAAAGCTCATGAAGCTTTTCCACAACAAGTCGCTTTGTGCAAAAATATATAAAAAAGTAGCTGCTTTTATTTCAATTAAACGAAATACATTATACTGCAGCTCTGTTAAAAAAAAAATTTAAAAAAAAAACAACAACTATGAAATCAATACACACTACGACAGGATGCAGCAAATAAAGCTATCAAACATTGCAAGCCAACCATCTAACCAAATAACAATGAGCCATAGACGAAGCAAACACACAGGAAGTGATGAATTTTCAGCATTTGATCGTTCACACAAGAATTGAAGGACAACAAACGGCAAGCGGCTAACGACAGACAAGAGCCTTCGATGACGATGACGATGACGATAACGATGAACGACTTGCATTGCTGCGTCAAAGTTGAATTGTGAAAATATTTGTGGCAACCATATTGCAAAGCAATTTGTGCAATTGTAAAAAAAAAATTGACAATAGTGGCGCGACATCGAAGATGGACAAACAGACAGACGGATGGTTGAATGAATAGTTAGATATCTTGTTGGATGGATAAATTGATGTCAAATGAAATGGACAAATAGACGGACGAACAGATATATGTACTACTAGCAGACAGTCAGTAGGATAGCGCAAACAGTATGCGGCTAACGTAATGCAGTTTTAAATGCATGAAAGCTATCGTTTGGCTCAATGATTGTACGCTGACTTCAACAGATTGCAGTGATGGTTGGATGCAATGTAGCAATCATTGGATTTTAATTTTCATTTTAATTTTAAAAATTGATATACTCAATGCTGCACTAATGTATTGTATTGAACCGATGCAATGATTCAATAATTCATTGATTTATTAATTTATTGGCTACATTATTAATTTGTTACTTTTCTGCATATATAGTTACTGATTAAATGAATCATTGATTAAAGAATGCTATAATTCATTGATTCACAGATTCATTCACTTGTGTATTTAAGAATTCCAAAATCAGCGTTAGAAACAAAATTGAATGAATAGAATCATGAGAAAAAGTTTAGCCCCCGTACTTAAATCTCAAAATTTGAGAAAAAAGTTTCACTGGAGGCTTACACATTTATGATATAGACAGTCGAAAATCACTCACTCACTTGTCTCTCCTTACAAAATACAAAAGTATGTCTGATTTTAGTTTTCTGCTATTTCAAAGGGGAATTATATATTACAAATTGTTGATCCAAATTAAAAATATATAATCGAACATTTTTTAGCTAAATACTACGACTCGAGCTAACTCACAGCTCGAGTGCTTTTGCTGCATGATTCAGCTCGAGTCGCAGCTCGAGCGCTCGAACGCTTTGGCTCTGTTATTCGAGCTAAATCGTTTCGGTTCGCAACAAAGACTTGTTTTTTGTTTGTGTGATTTTGTCTTCAACGCACTAAATCAAGCTAAAATATTTGGGCTTTTCGTTTGTGTAATTTTTTGTCTTCAAAGCGTCGGCTCGTTCAGCTTCCGATAGTTGAGGTGAACACTTTCGATCAGCAATTGCTACATGCTATTTGTATGCGTGATTTTGTGTTCCAGTCACATGCTGCTTCAGCTCTTACTCTTTGCTTTTTATTTCGCTTGCTTTTATCTGGTATGTTGTATGCCGCAGTTAATGTAAATCAGCTCCCAAAGTAGCTTCTTGTGAATATCCTTTTTTGTCATGAAATAAATCTTTTTTAAAACATTTTCAACTGCAACAGATTAAAAGTGTTCGTAATCAATTCTTTCTTCAACAATTCCATTTTCATCAGAATAATGCACCTTTTTCAGGGTTGGAAAAATCACAATTTTTATTTGTATTTAGAAAACAACAAAAACTATTAATATTAACCAAAAGTCTTTGACTTAATTTGCTTGAAACAGGGCGAATGAAGCCATGTGATTGATTTTAAAAAGAATTCAATCATTAATTTCGTGGCATTGTTAACAATAGAAAATATCATCCTAGGCGGTGTTCCATTTATAATTCCATTTAAATTTACTAATTGCTATTTAATAAGAAAATAGCAATTAAAATAAACAAATGAACAAAATAAAATGAGAATTTATTGTTGAATCAGCACAAAATGAGATGATTGGGACACGCCACTTTAGGCGTTTACTGTACACAAAATATGCGGCTTCTATTAAAATCGCAATATTTTGAAAGCCCTTAAAAACTCAATAAACTATTAAATAAAATGAAATGAAATTATGTTTTCATCAAAATTTATTTTGTAGCCTTCAAAGGTAGGACTCTGGCAATATATTGCAAAATGTTGAGGAATAGCCTTCAGCTTCTTCAGCGAATTTAGTTTTTTTGGATTTCGGCTCGTGTTTGAGGCTTCATTACGAAAACTTTTGGCTGGTTTGCATGTAATCATGAGAATTTATGTCTTTAGCCAACTGCTTTTGATTTTCTCTCAGTACAAAATTTAGTTCCTTTCATGCGTTGTCTTTCAAACGTACGTACCATAAATGGAATGTTGACCTTTTGTATCAACTCTCTAACACTCATGCGACGATTTTGTAGCATTAACTTTTTGATTTTTTCGATGTTTTCATCGCTCGTAGCTATTGACCAGAATGCGGTCGCGTTAGTCTGCTCTGAATTCTTCATACTATATGCCTGTGTTTTTGACAAACACGATTTGTCTTCAGCAACATTTTGAGTGTTTTAGAAATTTTTTCAAAAATCCTTTAGGCTTTAATACCTCTTACCTAGCACTATAATTTCCCAAAAGTTTCAAAGCAAAATAAAGAATATTGTCTTTGACGTTTGCTTGCCCAAATCCATCAGTATTAAAATTTTTTTATAAGTTGAATCAAAACAATTATTTTATCTTTTTTGTCATAAAAAAGTACCATGTACCACGACCATACACAAAAATCAATTCCCCACAAAATCAAACTTAAAAAAAAAAAACGAAACGAACACGGAAGCGGATGTGGAAATCCGATACAATTGTATTTGTATTGGCAATTGTCGTTATTGTTGTTGTTGCTGCTGCTGCTGTTGTCGCTTTTGATGTTACAGTGTAAAATTGAAATATCACTGGTATATTTGTGGTCATTGTTGTTGTTTTTGTTTTTGTTGTTGCAGCTGTTGTTGTTGTTGCTTGGCATTTGTAACTGTTACGCGTCGGAAATCACAATTGAAATGAAATCATCGTCCTTTTCTATGCTGCGCATTACACTGCAACGCAACGCAACGTAATGCAATACCACATATTGCATTTTCTTCTTTGCCGTTACTTTTCTTAATGTCAGTAAGGATTTATAAAATACATATGCAATTGTGTATATGAAAATTTATGTGTTTTTTGTCTGTGTTGACCAGCAGCAACACTGGTCAGTTGAAGAGTTACTATTTACATTTAAAATAATGCACATGTTCTAGCAACAAATGAGTTTTGGAGCTTTTACAATAACCAAGCATACTTTTAGGAACTTCTTTTTTTGCAGAGCTTTGACTTTTGTTAAGTAAATGTCTAAAACTCTGCATTAAAAAGTTGCAAGCTCTTAGCTTGTTTTGTTTTTGCCAAAGTTTCATTATTTTTGATTGCATAGTTTTAGGCACAAAACTCAATATAAAATATCATATTTGTTATATCGACTTGTCTTTTTTTTTCCACATGCCTTCAAAAATTTAACGCAAATGCCCATGACAGTTTTTTAATTTGCCACATAAGTAAGGTTGTGAGTGGTGTGTGACACAAACACAGTCACACATTAAAGCACACACACGCACAGTAAAAACACAGCAACTCGTCACATAATCTCGACAATGCAATAATCTGAGCAAACAAAACCAATAAATTACGTAGCATTAATGTCACACCAATACAACAATAAATACGAATAACTGTCAATGCATGTATGTCATCAGCATATACAAGCGTATGTAAGCCCAGCAAACATTTTGAATCGATGAAGAGTCATAACTGTTATGGAAAAAAAAGTAGAAAAAATCTGCCATTAGTTTTTCTGCTTTTTCGTATTTTCCATGGGAAACAAACTGTTTACAGTTTTGATCTAAGAAATTGAAATTTGTAAAAGTTTTCTTTAAACCCGATTCTATAATATTGTCCTATGGGACCAAGAAAAAATGTACTGCTTTCGGTTATATTTTGTCTGCATTTTCAGCCACACGAAAATTGTGGGCGTGATTAGACAACAGTGGGTGGCATTTCCCATACAGCTATAATACATAAAACTTTATATCTTGTCACCTAACATGCATACTTTTTCTACGGCTTAGTAAGTAGGTTTTTTTCGTAAAATTTCAACGAAATCGAATGCAAACTCTGCCCACGCTGTTTGCAGGTTTGAGCTGGGAAGCTCAAATTTTTTGCCAATTATTAGTAAACTCCATGATAAACGCATAGCATAGCAAAAAAGAAAAGCAATCTAGAAAATTTTGAAAATAAGCACCCTAAAACTATACTATTTAATTTTATGAAAATGTTGAAAATTCATCGGCTGAAAGATTTAAGATTCAGCATCATTCAATTTTTGTGGCTGGGAAGCATCACAACCACAAAGTCAAAAGCTCACATATACATACACAAAACATGACAGCGCATTATTTGTGTTAGTTAACATTTTTTTAAGTTGAAAACGAGAGATTAAACAAATAAAATTTTATTTTGGCGTTCTGAGACTATGAGAGATAATATTTCATGAAAAGTATATGGGATGTGGTTACACATAGAAAACGATTTACTTGTATATAACGAGATTTGGTAATAATAAACACATTATATTTATATTTAATATAGACGATATAAATATTTTATATAAATAAATATTATTCAATTAATCATATATTTGATAATAAATAGCTAATTATATTTAGATAAATAATCAAAGTCAATCATATATTTGGTAATAACTACCAAATAATACATTAGTAAGGACAAATATTTTCTATTGCAAACATTTGCATGTTAATAATTGGCTTATTATATATTTGCGGAATTTGATTTTGTCGTTAATAACGATTGAGCTAAAAACCAATGTCTTCAAATTGAGATAAATTCAAACCGAGCCTTAGTGTTTCATATCTGTTCGGCATGAATATTTCAGTAACTTATCTAAATATACTATGAACATAACGTTCAACAATAATTTTACAAGTTTTCTCATTTATGTTTCGTCTTAAATTCCTCTGTCAGTGCGTATAATTTTTTTGCATCGATTTTATTTTTTTTTTTTTAAATTATTCAGCCTCGACTTTTCAGTTTTCTTTTTTTTTTGTTTAAGTTATGCGAAAATCTAATCTTTAAACTTGTTATTTTCTTTTTTGAACTTTCTCTTTTTTTCCAATCATTGGATTTGTATTATCTGACGAATTATACACGCGTGTACAGAACCCAGACACATTCACACATTCACATATACTCGTACTAACTCATATGTATGTACCAACAATACAGAAATACATTTAAAAATATGCGTGCAACTTTACAAACAACAACAACATTAATAAGCAGCATAACAAAACAAATAATCTTCGCCTGTCAATGCAAATACGAGTATCTTGTTGCTGTCATGTTAAATCTATTAGATACGCTTGATGGGTGAATACATGCATGCATACATGAGAAAAGAAATGAGAAAAACAAATTTTGAAAACAAATTTCGAAAAGAAAAATTTTAAGGCCAAAAACTACGTCAACTACACAACGCGTACCTACCTATGTGAGTGAGTATGTGTACGAAATGGGAAGAAAACTTACGCACATCGTTGCGTATTAATGATTTGATAGCCCAGTAGGAAAAGCAATGCTAAAGTTATGAGCTGCGGAAGTACTCTAGGATACACTAGCTATGATTTTCGTTGTATCACTTTTTGCTTTAGATCTATGAAAAAAGGCTGACACAATTCTTACTAATCGGCATAAGAGTCACTGACGATTCTGCTTAGGACAGGATGAAACTAGTATGGGAGCCTTAGCTCATTTTTTCTTAATTTACATTGGTTTAGTGCAATTTTTTTGAAGTTGACACACACAAATAAATAAAATATAGATTTCTCTTTACAAGGGAGTGACGTGCGAATTTTGATTTCAATGACTTCAATTTCAGCTGGGGCTTTATGCTTTTTGGCATATATTTAAAACTCATACCAGTAAATCTCTTAAAGCTTAAGGGGCTATTTTATGAAGTTTAAAACAAAATTTCTCCAAAGAAAAATTAAAATCGTTTTTATTAATTCCGTTAGAGTTGAAAATACTAAGTGTAAAAATTTATTCCACCTGCCAAAATGTATAAATATTGAAATATTCCCAAAAACTTTTTCCAAAAAAAAATACCCAAAATTTCAAGAAATTTTTGGATTTTTGACAGAGCTTTTTTCTTGCTCCATATGTGCTAATTTTGCATATTTTCATACCTAAATAGTTGGAAATGTGGCTTAGCAATATAAATTACGAAATTCAGCAAATTTGCTCTAAATTTGAAGAACCTTCACGCATCGAGCGCTGGATAAAGCGTTTCATTTGGATAACTTTAAAAAGATTTTTTTGTAGTGGATCGAAATGAAATAGGCCCATGCTAATGAAACATAGACTGCAAGCAAAAATGCTAAACTCAAAATACTATGTTTACAAATTGAAAGCAAAGAATATATTTTTTTTTTTATACATCATATGGGCTGTCAAAGTCAGAACCAAAACCAAATAAACATGGAAATTTCAGGAAAGTTCAATTTTTAAATGCAAAAGAGCAAGTGATAAAAAAAAAAAAATAAAATACCCCAAAATATTTTAAAATGTGAAAAGGGTAAAATAAGCGCAATAGCAAAATGCTGATAAACTAAGAAGATTTAGTTAAATTACATACCAATACATATATAAAAGCTTTGAGTTTTCAAGAAAAAAGGCATAAATTTCAACACAAACATTGGTACATTTTCTGTATTGACATGGAACAATAAATTGTAATGCGCATTGATGGCAAATAAAAGCAGCAAACAAAAAAAAAAAAAAAAAAATGGAAAATTTTAAAAAATTGGAACGAATTAAAATGGGCAAATTAACGCTGCTTTCAATTTAAATGCCATGTAATTTATAGTTTGTGTTGCAAAAAAAAAAAAAAAAAAAATAAAATAAAATAAATTAAGCACTGTGCTGCAAATACAATGAATTTGGAAAACTTTCAACATATCCAAATACTTCTGATTCAGCTTTTTGATATCATTTCATGGTTGAAGATTGTGCATTTTTCTGCTCTATATGGCAAATAAACATCCTGTAGCTTATTTACGTACATGTTTACACACATACTCTTGTACACACACACACACACAAACTCAAATCAACACTTTTAAATAAAAAGGCAAACAAACACTGTGTGGCACACCCTTAGTGACATGAATACACTTTTATGGTTTTACTTTACACTTTCATATGACTCACGTTCGGGGATCAATCTATAAAAGTTAATTTTCGTTTTATATTTTTGTTGCTTGTACAGGTTTTTGTTAATGGATTTTTTGTTAAATATGAAATTAAGCTCTTACCATCGATTGTTGATATTAGAAAATTTATTAAAAATGGGGACAAATCATAGCCTCGGAACTATGCAGCGCCACACTAGTTATATGTACATTAAAATTAATAGTATAGAAAATAAAAATATGAATGGCAGACGTCCAAACTGGCGCATTTTTAATAACAACAATTGTTACTTCCAAACTTTCTATGTCTTCAGTATTGCCACTAGAAGCTGAAAATACAAAAGGCAGACGTGTACGTCTCTGCTTTTTCAAAATGTATGCTTGCATATTTCAAAATCGTCGATTTTGATCAAATTTGTACATTAATTTTTTCGATACCAGATTTTTCTGAATACATTTACTTATATATGTATATAGTTGAAAAGCTTAAAACTTTCCCTTCAAAATCCACTTTGAACTATATCGATATCTATTTTTTTTCCGACATATCGAACTAAGGTGGAATGCTCCATATACATATACAGCCAGAATAAAAAAAGAGTAAAAAATTCGACCTTGATATAACCTTCAGCGGTCACTTTGACCTTTAACAAGAATACCTATCTGAACGTAGAATTTTGTGCTCTTCCGGAATCCCAGGTCAAAAATAGGGGTTTCCATTTGAAACACTAAAGTTGACCTTCAAATTACCTTGAAAATGTAGGTCAAGGTAATGGTTAAGGTCATGGCTGAATCAGCCCTTCGATACCCACCAACTTTTATTTGAAATGTTTTTTGAATGACTTGTAATTTTTTGACTTATTCAGCTGTGTAAGTTAAAATGGGACACCCAGGCGTCTGCCTTTGAAAAAGCAGCGCTGGAAACGTCTGCCTTCTTTATATTTATGTTTTTTATAAATCAATGAAACAGTCAGCTTAAAGGCAGACGCTTTAAAATGATTTAGTACTTAATTTTTTTTAGATGTTTGTAATGTTGCAATTTTAAAATGCAGCAATAACTAAGTGGCAGACGTTGTTACGCTCGTTTCTTATGACTAAGTCTTAATAATAGTCGCAATCTGCCCGATGCTAAAATCACTTAAGTTTGTATATAACTAGCCGGTTAGCGGCCATTGCTCCAGGTTTAAGTCCTGTACTATATATAAGGCTGGCATTGTAAGCTACAGTGTACATTTTCATTTTACACTTTGTAGCCAAAAGCTCATACCATAAAAATTAACAAATGAAATTTTGTTTTTTAAAATTTATGGAATTGCCCGCAGAATTTTTTATGCAAACAAAAAATTCAAGAAATTCACTTCATATATACATACATACGTACGTGTGAGTTTGTGCAGGTATCTTCGTGTCAAAGGATATCCGGCATTGGAAAGGTGGCAAAGTTGAGATTGGTTTCTTTTTCTTTTCCCCCTCACCACCCACTAAGATTCTTTGGTGTTGACAGTTAAAGGTAAAATAAAAAAAAAAGCAAAAACGCCCTGCTAAAGCTGAAGTAGTGCATAGCGGCAAAAGATAGATAGATAGATAGATAGATAGAATAATAGAAGACAGAAAAAGGTAAACAGATTTGTAATCGAGATTTGTGGTTATTTATACGAGTATATGACCGCGTTAAGTTTCTAAAAAAGACCCATAACAAAAACAGGAAACATGTGGCAAAAGAAATGAAATAGGTCACAAGTTCGGTTCTAGCTTTTTATGTGTCTAAAGTTTGAAAATGTAGACATGTAATTAAATGGTCTTATTGCTGATAATAGCAATAAATCAGTGCATATGATATAGCCAGAAATAATGGTTTGTATTATATTGTAGTATTATAGTGTATGAGATAACTCGATATATTGGAATAATGTTTTTAAAAATCCTGTTTACGACGACTTTAATCAGCAATGTTTGAGTAACTTTAACAATTCCCAGTTTTTGATATTTAAATAAACTAGTTACTTTGAACTAATACTTTACAACTGAGAATGCTAAATAAAATAAAATACTTGCATTTAGATTGTTGATAAATAATTTTTTTTCAATGTGTTGTTGATTTATTTTTCACTTTTTTGAACTGCAGCCAAATCAAATAATGACTGCTTGTCAAAATATTCTTATAAATTGAAATCACACACGTAAAATTGCCAAATTTGGTATCACAATCAAAAACAAAAAAAATCAAGAATGGTGGTACTATATTCGTACACAGTAAAACAACAAAAAGAAAATGGTAAAAAAAGAACTAAAAAGTGTTATTTCAAACACTTTACTGATAAAACCGCAGCAATTTTTGTTTGTCTGCTCTGGTCTGTCTGTCTGTCTGCCAGTGGTTGAGGACTGATTGTCTGTCTGATGTTGGCTCCATTGCAATATCTTTTAAATGTACATATGTGTGTAGTTTTTTTTTTATATATATTTCAGTTATTTTCATATTTTTATGATTTTATTTTTGTCACACTATGGTTGCAGTCAACTTTGCGGTTACACTTTTTTTTTGCTGCGCTTTGTTTTTTATGCATTTCTTTTAAAATGTTGATGCCTGATGCCAAAAAGCTTTAATTGATAAAATTTATGTTAAAAAAAAACTTTATTTTTTTTACTTCTGTAAAGTTATCTATAGCAGGTCACTGTTATGATTTTGTTTTTATAATAAAAACAAACTGCATTGCGTAAATTTTTCAAACTTATCATTAAAAATATACAATGTTGTTCTAAATAGAAAAGATACTTCCTGAGAATGTCAATTCAAAAAATAAATTCCCGGTATCTTTACGTCCCACTTCCATTAAGATGTAATAACTGCTTCAGATATGGAGATATTGAAAAAATTTGTTAAAATATGCCAAAATTTAACATTTGATTGTCATTTCAATTCTAAACTTGAAGAGCAGTGTGATGATTTTTCCCACAAGTTGTATAAAATTTAAAGCAGCCAACTTTAGTCCCAAAAACCATTATGTGTCTTTGACAAAAAGTGTTAAATTTTTTATCAAAATTAAATAAATTAAAGCTATCCGTAGGTACAATAGAAAAAGTCAATAGATTAAAAGCGATAGCAATATACAAAGAACAACATTCGCATAATACTACAAATTAAGCGCCTCCTTATGTATCACCATTCGTCTCGTTTCGTCTCCAATTTTCAAGCCTGAAAATATGTGATTGTATTTTACATAAATCAAAACAAAAAAATCTAGCCTGTGCTTAATGAATAGTTTATTACAAATATAAGAATTTTACTAGCATACATTTAGGCTTGGAAATTAAAAACGAAACGAGACGAATCGTTATATCTACATAAAGAGGCCCTAAGCGTTGAAAGTAAGCAGGGAAGTAAGTGGAGATTTGGTGCTTAAATTGAACTTAAAGTGGCCGGAATTGGAGAGGTGGGAATGACATTTTTCATTAATCGAAAATTTTGATTTATTATTACACGAAAGCGGCACCTACGATTTTCATAAAATTTTTTAAAATAATATCGCTCAAAGCAGTCATCGCATTAAGCTACAGCCGGTCACTATACCGGCAAAACTCGTTGAAAAACGTGACACAGCTCACAATATTTATAAAAGTTATCATAAGAGAAACTTATAACTCAATCGTTATGAAATATAATATGGAATATAAACTGGCTATCAGGTATCATAAGCAAAAGTAGGCGTAGGTGTGCGTGGCACCTTCCGTACAAGCAAAAAACTTTTAATAGTTTATTTAGTGCTCTATATAAGGGACTCTAATGATGTTGTAGAAATGTCGGCAACTATAAGCTTTGAAATTAAACAGATCTGGACATGATTACATAAGTAGGCATGGCGGGTACATAGAGAGAGATCATCATCCGCCCTCTTTCGCGTGTGGTAGCAGAAATAGTATGGTAGATTTTTTCAAGTCAGTTTTTCGTCAGTTTTGAAGTTATCCTGTGTTTGATAACCCACTAAACCGCCTGTTAGCGTATAGAGATTTCTTTCAGCAATGACGCAAAATCATAAATTTATAATAAGGATACTATGTATAATAGATATATTTAAAAAAAGAAAAAAATTAAAAATATACAATATGACATTATCGAAATAATAGCAAAAAAAAAAAAATATAATTCTCAAATCAAAATAAAGGAAGTTGAAATACAATAAGAGAAATAAAGGAAATAAAAATTAAATTAGAGTAACAACCAAAAGGAAGCGATGCTATAAAAATCTGAAAAATTGACAAAAGTACGAAAAGAAGAAAACATACAAAAGAAAAATGAAAAATAAAATAAAAATCATGCAATTGGCCAAATCTAATTTAACGCGTATCCTGTACCACGTTTGTGCTGCTGCTGCCACTCAGCAGAGCATGGCTTTTGTGAAAAATTCTTTCGACTGATTGCAATAAAAACAAAAGTGAAAGAAATATACATAAGGAGCATGGGTAGGTGTTGAAAATAGGCTTTGGCGAGACAGTGGGCTCAATTGCAAGAAATTAAAATTTTTTAGTTGTTGAAGATTCCATAAGTTTTTGTATTCTTGATTTTCTGCAATAGCCATAGCTCTTAAAGTTTCATATAAAAAATGATAAATTCTTAGCTTAATTTTTTTCTTCCTTTTTTGCACAATATAAGCCGCCTTTACACACACAAAGCTGAATGCGCCAATATTAGCGAAAAGGATAAAAATTATAAGATAAAGACAAATGCTTAAGCAAAGCATGGCTGTGCAGTTGAAAAAAACAATCATAAAGTTATCGGCAAAATGAAGAAAAATATAGTAACAGCAATAGTACAAGAACAATAACGAAAACATCAACACCAACACCAACAGCAATATCGACAACATTGCCATCACCATCACCAACACACAATCGACAATATCCTGTGCTGCAAGAAAGGAAATCAACGACATGACATTTCTAGGTTTATTATTTGTTCTTCCAGCTGTCTTTTGCTGCTCTTATGTAAAGTCGAAGCAGCAGCAGCAAAAACAATGGCTGTAATAAGAGCAGCAACGACGGCGCACTGTAACAAAAATTATTATAAATAAAGTGTCATCTTTTAATGCCTTCGTGTGTGAAGTGCCAATCGATGATATCCTATAGACTCAAATGATGTTGTTAATGTTTTATTTGTTGTTTTCCTTGAATGTCGCTTTGGCTGTTGGCATTAAAAATGTTTTTTTTTTTTTAACATTTCCGCCAAACTCACAATTTTGTTATTAATTTTAATTTGTGCAACATTTTTCTTTTGCGACAATTGTTGCATGTCATTTGTTGTTAGTTTTACTGCAATGGCTGCATTCATAAATAAATAGAACATTCAACGACAACGATACGCACGTTGGGAACAATTTAAGTAGAGTTGGAAAAAATTCGCTACACAGCTTAAAATTAGATGTAACTTGCTGAAACTTGGTACTCCAAAAGTGGAATTTACTGTAAGTTTTTTGTTTAAACGATCACTTGACTCAGAATGATCTCTTGAACTCGAACATAAACAGAAATTTTTTCGTTTTTATTAATATATCCTTTAAATGTCAACAGCTTTGTATGTAAGCCGAGCTACTTAACGTGCCTAAAGAACGTTTATTGCTGCCCATAATGTTATAACGAAGAAGACAAAAACTATAGGCTAATTGACAATTTTTCGTATATATGGCTTATGAGCGGGACTCCTTCTCCCCGAATATTCTTGATATAAAATAATAGTTGCCTCACTTGAAATAGAAACCGCCAATAGCACCATGAGTCTTAAACTTAAAGAGGCTGCAAGCATTTAAGTTTATACACCGATTAGCAGATTTTAACTAAGCCAAGAATGTCAGATGTCGCATGTCGGGTGAAACCACCAACACCCATTTATTTATAAAAAGAAAATAACGATACTTCTTTATTGATTGTTGTTCTTTTATACATTCTATTTCAGTTTTTGCATACTCGATTTAACTTTGTTTACCTTATATAATCAGGGCTTAAGAATTTATATATTTTTTTTGGTCTAAACAAATCTATATAAATATAAGAATACATAAGTGACACGTTCTCTTTTCAGGTATACAAATTCAACAAAGAAGAAGCCTACAGCAAAAATGTAAGTTCTCCAATTACTTAAAATTTTTAATATACAAATAAAAAATTGCTAAATTTTTCATGGAATTTAGCTTAATATTTAAAATCAGCAATGAAAATATCATATACTCTTACCGATGTAACATTGCATTGTGAGAGACGCAAAATAACAAAGCATGTTATGTGAATTAATGAAGCTGTTGTTGTTGATTATTGTAGTAATGAAGTCAGTGTTGCTTATGTTAATAAATATAATTCGGATGGCAAACCAGAAACAACAAAAAAAATTTAAAAAGTCAGTCTTAAAATTGCTAAAACCTCTTTAGAACTGTTCTGATTCAGACTTAGTTCGGAAGTCAAAAGTTGAATTTCAATAGATTTTCTAAACTTAATGGTCGGAGTTTACTATGAATTTTTTTTTTTTTGAACATCGAACTAGAGTTTTAATTGTACCTTTTTTTGTATAATCCCGAAATAAACTTTGATTTTCAATTCCATTTCCGGAGAAAATTTGATACAGAATCGGAGCAGGCCTGATTATTCTGCTTTTTACCCAAGATATCAAAGAGATTGTCTCCACTTGATTTGACTAGCTCTGGCTTCGTGATATATAAAGTTAAATATGTCAAAAATCCTTTTATTGAATGCCTGTTGCATTTAGTTTTGGAACAGTTTATATTTCTAACTTTATAATCGTCAACTTCCTATCTCCCTAATACCCACGTGTTAAATATCCCGATATAGAAATTTTATTTTATAATTTCATATAAAAGAAAATTATGCTTTACCGATATACATACATAGATATAAGTAGTATTGAATACGGTTTTTTTAAATGAGAATATCTTGGACCAAAAAATGGCAAGTCTAAGAATTTGTCTTCATATAGTCAAATATTTTGGGAAAAATTGGTATGCTCTAAATAAATGCATTGATAGAGCCCAACTTTAGATTTTCGATAAATGTAAGATAATGCATTTTGAAAATAACAGCTGATTGTTGAATATGAAAACTAATATTTTAGTGCCCAAAGCTCCACTTTTATCAAATAACTTCTGTCTGTGACTGTTGTCTTGTGTAATTGAAATACTTGATGTATTTTTTAGCCAACAGCTAAGTTAAATAAAAATTAAATGTTGGGTGTGTTGCAATATATGTTGCCCAAAACTTATTGCCACAAATGGTTTGGAGAATGTAATGGTCAATAGTCGATGACTCAAACAAATTGCCTCCCCTTTTAACCCTACTTGTAACTTATTTCGGCCGAAGTAGTCACCCGGGTGACTATATTTTTGGAATATGATAAATTTTGGATATAGACGAAATTTTTTAGGAAAATTGGAAATAGTTCAAAAGTTCTGAATCAAAGAGACATTTTTTGAAAAAAATTGGACCTATTCAAAAGAAATATCTGGCAACACTAACAGCTGATTAGTTTGACAGATTATTTACTGAATATTCAAAATTATTTTTCCAAGGCATGGGCACCAGACTGTTCACGTCACTTGACATTTTCGATTGGAAATTTGACGTAGAGTACAATGGTGATATTAAAAATTTGATACAGGGTGGGGGAAATTGTTAAAAATCGATTTAAACATTTAAATTGTTTGTAAAAATATTAACTTGTTAAAAATTTTTTTAAGAAATTATTTTTTTAATAAGGTTCATTTTCTTAGTTTTACATTGAAAATTATTTCAATTTTCTAGCTTTAACAAAACCGGAGCTATGAGTTTTTGAAAGTGACGAAATTTTCAAAATTTAAAGTCGCTCTATTTTGAAAAAAAAAAAAAAAATTTAAAAAAATCCTCGACACGTATCTCTTCTTTTTCGATACAGAACTCATAAAAAAAATTTTAACCAAATCAAAAATGTGTCGGACAATTTTTGTCAAAATTCGTTCGGTTCGTAAATAAGAATAAAAAACTTTACAAGGTAACAATTTCAATTTTTTTGTGTTTTTTGATAAGAAATACATTTTTTTGGTCGAAAAAGTTGAAATAGTCACTCGGGTGACTGTCCGGCAGAATGAGGGTTAAAGGAACTTAATTAAATTTGAACAGCATATTATTTGGAAGAAATTCGTAAATTTTTTACAAATTTATAAAGTGCTTAATGCTGTACTGTACAGTGAAAATGTGCAGTTTTCTTAATCTTACAAAATAAGTAAAAAAAAATCTCTTAATAAGAATACACACGAGTGTTTTTTTAGCTTCTTACAAATTAAATTATAAAATAAAGCAAAAATTATTAAGTTCACTTTGCTATTTAGCCTTAAAATCTTTATATTTATAATAAAAATACCATGAGGCTCTTTTAGAAATAGAAACACCAACAAGCATAAAGTGCATTCCGCCACAAAAAGAGAGCAACGTTCAAGGAGCAAAACACTTCCGTTGCTATCTACGTGCAATTATATGCTCATCCTTAGGCATAAGCAAACGCACACAAACGAATGTACGTGTTGCAGCCAAACACACACTCGCTCTCATTCAGCTATTCATACACACTCATTTCCACACTTGTAGAGTTGCGCGCTTTTAAAACTTTAAGCGTACTACATATCGCAGTTGCTTTCTTTCGTTCTTTTAAACTGTAGGCAGCGGAAAAAAGTGCAACAACAAAAACTTCAAAGAATAACAAACAATGCTGTCGCCATTGCTGTTTCTTTACCGGAAACAGTTGAGCAGCCATGTTTGCCTCAAGCGTGCAGCACTCAACTAGGGTGTCACACGTGAATATTTGAATTTATCCTGTGAGTTTTGTGAAAGATGAAGATATATCTTTATATGTGAGTTTATACAAATTTATGACATAGACCTTCATTTTGTAGTTCATTTTGGGTTATTATTTTAATTTGGTAAACGTTTCTCGTTATGATATTTGAGTGATATTGTCTTAGCCATAGAATTTAAAAGAAAAATGATCCAAGTTCGTCTACAATTTGCATACCTTAAAATTTTATATAATTTTTCTTATAAAAAAGAAGAATCAAATTAATAATCCCCCAACTGGCGATATATTTTGGTGACGGTTTTGTTTGAGAAAATGATTTGGTGAAATATGAAAATTTTTATATATCTTATCACAAGATTTTCTTTTAAACTAATTCAATCTGCAGATATGGCGTATTGTTGAACGAAACGTAACATTTCCATTTGCAAAATTAATTTTTTTATCTTAGCTTCAAATTGATAAAACTAAATTGCATATGATAGCACTTGAAATCTCAAAAATAAAAAAAGTTATTTCGTAAAATGGTACCTTAAAAATATTGTGAGTGCTCTTGATCTTGATTGAAAATAAAACCCTTACGAAAGGGTTCCATCAAAACGAAACATCTTCAACAAAGGTTCAACAAAACGGCACATTTCCATCTTATATTGTATATGTTAGGGGACGTCCATTAATTACGTGAGGTGTTTTTTTGAAAATTTGGGCCACCCCTCCTTTTGGTGAGATTTGGTGGGACCCCTCCGCTCCCTCCCGTGAGATTTAAATTATAATTTTTAATGTAAATTCTATGCATTAAGAAGTTGACTTGAGGTTTTTCTTGACCCTTCCTCCCCCTTGGTGACATTTGGTGAGGTTTTGCCGAATCCCCTCCCACCCTATTTAGACTCACGTAATTAATGGACATGCCCTTAGTAACTTTAATATTGAAAGAAAAACCTAAATTTCAACTTGGCCAGCTAACACATTTTTATTATAAGCTAAGCTCAGTTTAGAAATGATTTGTTTCATTCAAAATATAAAGCCTACTTTGAGGCTTAAAAATTTTTGACAAAACGAAACGAATCGTGATATAACAATACGGGATAAGGTCCAAAACTTAATTTTTGGCGATTATGAATTACTTACACTGGTGGTATTTTTTTGAAGAATTATCATATCAACATTAAATATTGAAGATTGTTTAAGAAAATAATTTTTTGTCTTATGGGTCACCCTGCGACGCATAGGTGTTTGCTTTCAAAATTTTTGTTTAGTTTTAGCATAAAAAGCATTTAAGTCAACAGTTGTTTTGTAAGTAAAGGTACGTTTTTTTATTACGTTGAATAAGTCTAAAAAAGAAAAAACCTTAAGAGAAAAGTTAAGCTCTGGCAAAAGACAATATTGTCAGCTTGAAATAGCAACAATTTTTAAAAAAATCTTCTTTACGTTCAAAGTATTTAAAACAAAAGTTCATTATGTTAGAAAATTTTTCTGGAATCAAGTGTATAGAGCACTTAAGTTATAATTCAAAATGTTATTTTAAAGTATAAATACTAATTTTTTTTTAAAAAAAATTACAAAAGTTATATGTACTTAAGAAGTTGACCGCAGATTTTTTAATGTGACAATACAATAATCTGATTTTTTTGAAAATAAATTGTATGTAAAAATAAAATGTAAATTCAATGTACTTTTGATTAAAAATTAAAATTTGAAATAACAATGTCTGTCACAAAAGGTCAGATGTTTGATCCTTGGAACCAAAAATATTCTGTATTGAATTCTTATGTTAACACTATATGTGCCTTAAAGTTCCAATAAAACAAAAAGCCTTCATAAAGTATAGAGTTATTCACATTCCCTTCTCATGTAATGCCATTTTTTGTTTATCTACTTCTACTTAACTTTGTGAATATGTGACTACCAAGTCTTTTAGTCATTTTTATTTAGACAAAATTTCCGTAATGACTTCCTTATGCAAATCTTTTACAGGATAATAGTAATGAAACTGAGACATAAAAATATAAATAAAATTAAAATATACAAAATGAAAATAAAAAGAGCACACAATACAAAATCTGTCAACTCTACAAAATTCTAACAAATAAACAAAAGCTGCAAGGATAACAGAAAACAACAACAACAACAAAATAAAAAAAAAAAACATCTAAGTGCTTAAGCAGTTTAAGCAGATGACTTTCATTGAGCATTCTTTTTCAATGCTTTGCCAAGCATGCGTTGGCGAGGACAATACAAAAAAGAAGCAGCTTCTTAATTGCACAAGAAGGAGCAAAAGGCTGTTTAGTAGAAGGCACGCATTTCTACAACAACAAAAGAAGCTTGAAAGGATTTGGTAAAGTTCTTGCTGTTTTTTTTTTGTTATAACTTTTTACATGAAAATGAAAAGTCCTTTTGTAGCATACAAAAATAGCAACAAAAACAAAAACAATGACAATAAGTAGGAAAAAGTCAACAGTTAATTTTTGCTAAATATCCTTTGGTTTTTTTTTTCTTCATTCTATCTTGTTCTTATGCACACTTTCACTACATTCTGACTCTTGACTTTTTGGGCAATACCATAAACTCTCTTCTGCGCGTGTTTTGTCGTTTATCATCCATAATTATTTATGCTGATCACGTAGATTTAATTGTCGAGTAGCTTCTTCTTTCATTTTCTTTTGCTATTAATTCCTATACCACAACATTTTCATCAGTGGCCAACAGCTACCAACACATTATTGATGAGTTTTTCGAAATCAAGCGTTTTTTTTTTTTTGGGTATTTTTGTTAAACTTCCGCCAGGCGGCATTCAAGCGGAAGTGGGTTGATGAGTGATTCAGGCAACACATTGCGTGTATTTGGCTTTGATTGATATAAATTAGTTAAATACGAGTACAATATAGAAAAATTTTGGTAAGAGATTTGCGGTCTTATGTAGGCTTTACACTTTGAACCAAAACTTAAATATAAAGTGAAATTATTGGGGATTTGTAAAGGGTGTGCAAATTTGAAGAAACTTTTTGAAATTTGCTGGTAAATTTTTTTGAAACTGTTCAATAGCTCAAAGTACATTGGGCGTTAATATCACGTTTTTAAAAAAAATCACAATAATACAATCATTTTGATTTACTTTGATTGACAACATGCTTTTTAACCGAAACATACAACATACATCCTATCTAGAAAGTTGCAAAAATTCTGCAAACTCCTCACTGATCAACGTATAATAATAAATCTCAATATTTACCTAGAAACCCTTCGTTAGCAACAAATTAGACTGAGAAAGTTTCACAAGAAAGTATAAAAACAAAAAAAAAAAAAATGTGCTCTTTTTTTATTGATATACTCGTAATAAAATATAAGAATAAAACTTTCAAGTACTCTCTGTATTCAAGCAATTGAAACAAAGTAGCTTTTGCATACATTTGAATTGGCAAGCAACCGACAATGATTTAACAAACGTCTTACATAAAACTTTCCACAAAAGATGGGGTAATCATAATTTCAGAAATCTAGTAAAAAAGACATAAGCCAACAGAATTGAAAAGAAGACGAAAGAAGGAAAGAAATTTCAAAGAAAAAGAATATATAAAATAAATATTGTATAAACTTTAAAATATGAAAATTAACAGAGTTTCGAACTCACATGGATGCACACATACATATTCGTACATTCTGCAAATAAATTGCAGCAAATTAAATTTATGTAAATTTTTCATAAAAGTTTAACATTTCTCTTGTGTACTCGTATGCAAATTAAGATTCGCAATGCTGTAATTGGATTGTCTCTGCTTGTGTGCATTTAATGTAATTAAGTATTGTAAATAAAAGAGAAAAAATGCATTGAAATGAAACTAAGATAAAGATTCAAAGAAGAAAGCGGAAGGTATATTTTGTGGAGAGCTAACAGGCATAGTTACCAGTTACAAGAGTTTAAGTGTCTAAATTTCGAACGTATAAAACTTCATAATAATTCAAAGTGAGGTTAAGCTACTACAGCTATTCGCCTTCTCAGCTATTTAGCCTAGAAATTTAGATAAAGTAAGGGGACGTCCATTAATTACGTGAGCTAAAATAGGTGTGAGGGGGTCCGGCAAAATCTCACAAACTCTCACCAAGGGGGGAGGAGGGGGTCCAGGAAAACCTCACGTTAACTTTTTAATGCATAGAATTTACATTAAAAATAAATATTTAAATCTCACGGGAGTGGGGGGGGAGGGGTCCCGCCAGATCTCACCAAACCTCACCAAGGGGAGGGGTGGGGGCAGAATTTTCAAAAAAACACCTCACGTAATTAATAGACGTCCCTAAAAAGCTTATTAAAAATAAATTTTGAACTAGTTTTTTCGCACTTGAGTTATTGCTGTTGTAAGGTTTCCACATTTGTTAGGCTTTGAATATTTTAGTGCATAATGCAATTAATGAAATTTGCTGTAAGAAAAACATGTTACAAGACCATCATTGCATTACTGAAAATTGCGCCCAAATAAAGAATTTTTTCCGTGAGTGTGCTATTGTACTGACCACTCAGAGAATACCCGTTTGTATGGAACTGATTAACGTATTTCTCTACAACATGTCGAGAACAATTAGCTTTAGAAAAGTTTTCAACACTTAACATTGTGTCACTGCTCAAAAGTTTTAACAATAAGCGTGATATCCGTATGTGCATGCAGTTGCAAAACAATTGTTAATTGCAGTTAAAGTGTCATAAAGTTTTTTTTTTTATATAAGTACTACGAGTTGTGGTATAGAATCCTCAAATATCAATCTAATCATTTCGATGCAAGCTTCTTTCATAAAGCTTTCTGTAATATTTGGTTCCACTATTCTAGTAACAGCAAAATTATATCGTTGTATAATAGTCGAAAATAGCCATTTCCGAGCTCAATCTATCAACTGGTGGAAATTTTTTTTTTTTTTAACCACTCTAAATTTTTTTTTTGCTTCAACCGATAAGAAATGGTCGGCAATGGCTTTTAGACATACTTTAGGTTGGCTCCGGACCTTGCAAAGCACCAAAAGGGTCGAAAACGGTACTTTCCAAGGTCCGGAGCCAACAAAAGTGATGTTCAAAATTATTTTTCGAGCTTTCCCAATCGATTGGCGCAAAAAAAATTTTCCGAAAATGGGTCAAAAACAGTGCTTTCTAGAGTCCGGAGATACTCCAAATGATGTTCTAAATCCATTTTCGACTTCTGTCAATCGATTGGTGAATAACTTTTTTTTCGAAATTGGACCGAAATCAGGCATTTTTGGGACTCGGGACCACCACTGAATAATAATTGACAATGGTTATGAATCAACGTAAAAAGAATCCATTGAGAAATAATAGTTATAGACAACGGAAAAACAATTTCTTATGCATAACAGTTATGACTCAACGTAAAAAAGATTTATTGAAAAATAATAATTATCGACAATTAATATAATATCTCTTATTAATAATAATTAAAAAACTTATAATAGTTATGTCTCTGGTTGTTTTATTTATACGAGAAGTTAGGGCAGTAAGAAGGAGCTGTAAAGCAACATCCTGTAAGCATCATGTTCGGCTTGGTGTTTATTTATTTTTGGTCTGTCTTTATAACACTTTAAAAATAAATAATAATAATATATCAATATTTTGTTTCAAATGGTGAAATAATAGTAAATTAGTTCGTAGTTTCTCCTTTTGTGCCATTATATTATTTCTGTTCATGCTACCAATAAAATATTTTATATTTTCAATGATCCTTAAAAGACTATAACGATATTTTCATGAAAATTTTTTTTTCCCCCTTTCAAAACTCAACATCTTTATCATTCTTCGGCTTTTCCTCAGCTTGTGGCTATGCAGAAACTTTGTTTAATATTTTGTTTTTTTTCGTAAGAAAATTTTCGCTGTTAGAACGTGCAGCGTGCATCTTTCTGCGTTATTACTTTGCTGCATATGTAAATAACATTTCCGTTTCCTCTGTTTCCGTTTGTCGTTGCCGTTGCATTTCCGCACATTAAAAAACGGCTGCTTGCAAATGTTGTTGTTGTCTTTTGTCCTTATCGTCAAGATGGAATCTTCAAAAGTTCTCGTACTCGTCATCGTCATAGTTTTCAGCTGCACCTTCTACTGCACAGAGCGCCAATGTCGTGTATCTCTTCAACTTGAAATGTCTTATGTGTATGGTATATGCAACGTTGTTCTCTTTTTTAGTTTTGACATTTTGAAAGTTGTATCCTTTAGTAAAAAATTCTTCCTTTTTTTTTTTTTTTAATATCCTTGGCTTGTTTGTTTAAAAAGTTAATGCAAAACGAAATGCGTTCTATATTTGAAATGTTAACAAAATTTTCAGTTTAATTTTTTTTATATTCAAGCAAGCACGCTAATAAAATAAAAGTTTTACATCATATCTTCTGTGGTTTGTGCGGTGGCAATTTGAAGGAATATGCAAAAAATATTGTCAAGTTTTGAGCGGCATATTTGCGTAAGAGTTCATTGTGCTCTATGTGACTTTATAAATTAGCGCAAACTTTTATATTTTTGCCTTTGTAAATATATTGGTGTTTATGAAAATGGATAGTATTTAGAATTTGAAAATTAATTTGCATTCCTTTGAAATGTGACTAGATATCTAAATCAGAAGAAAAATAATTGAGCAAAAATAATTAAAAAAAAAATTTGTTAAACTTCCGAAAATGACCACTCAAATTATATCAAAAATGCTACAATGAAACTAACAAAATTCAACTCAAATATCTAACCATATGCCGCTTTTTACCTGCACCTATCTACGAGTAGTACCTACCTATTTTGCTGCCAACATGTCGACTGATAAGAATCACATGCGAAATTTCATTTTTCAAGTGCAATTGCTAAAAAGTCAACGCACAGTCTCAGTGTCAGCGCTAAAATAAAAGTATTAAGGTTTTCGGGTTATAAAGCGAAAAATCATGACCATGATAAAAGACATGCGCTTAATACACAGAAAAGATAAACAAATCAGGAAACAAATAAAGACATAAACACCAAGTTAAATAAACAAATAAAAGTTATTACGGTGTATGTGGAACAAGTTGTACGACAAGTGCGAGATATGATACAGTACATAAGTAAATACTCGTAAATCAGGAATTATTTATTTACGGAAATGTTTGCTAAAATAATAACATACCCTTTTAGTTGCTGGCTGCTGTAAAACAATTAACATATAATTAACAGAAAAAAAAACCAACAACAAATGTATGTTTAAATAACATAATTTGGTTGTTAGAATAAGTCAATATTAAATGTTACTTGTAATAATTAAATAAATGTAAAAAGAATTAAAATATTAGATATGTACAAAAATTTAAAGATAAACAAAAAGTATCACAAATGTTTAGTAGTTTTAAATTATCACGCTATCGTGGAAAATTTTTTCTTTTGAGGAAGGTTTGACAGGCTGTCCAGTTAACTAATTTACGAACATATGTACGGGAGTTGTTTATTTATGATGCTATAAAAAAAATCGAACGGCTCCGCTAATGCCACAATCATTTAAATTTTATAATGTAAACGAGGAGGTTATACATATTCCAGTGATGATCAGGTTAGCTGAATTATGGGAAATGTAAGTCCCCAAATGTCGAAAAAAATTCTACAAGGACAATTACAGAGAAGGTGCTCAACAATTTGTCTCTTCTCTTCACAGCAACAGCTTTTACAGCAGTCATTGCAGTGATCATTCAAATGTCTAGCATGTTTTAGAAAATGAAAGTGGTCAGTAACGATATCTGCCACCTATTTAATCTCTGGCTTCCTGAACTAACTGAGAGTGATGTTGAAGTTAAGCATATTCTGTAAATTGAGAGAAACTAGTGCATCTCTCATTGAGATAATCATTCCGAACTCAGAGAGTTAATAATTTTGATAGTATATAGGACCTCCCTTTGTGCACGCTTGGTCATATTGTATTATAATATGTTATTGGAAGCACATATCATCCATAAGACCGTAATACCAACATACATAACCTAAGTTCATATGAGCATAAGACTCAGAACATTATTAGCAAACTGCGGAAGGTGCTCCCTTAGGAATAACAAATTGGATTTTTTGTCAAGAAGACTGAAATTATCTTTTGACTACAAGGTTATTTGTTTTTAGTAAACGGGTGCAATAAGTTTTATTTAGTTTAATCATAAAACCATTAAAAAAAATAATTAAATAAATACCATAGTTTTGGCTTATAAGTAACAGTGTTGAATTTATTAATTTGTAAGTAGATGGTTGCTGCCTACCAATAGGATTGCCAAGGTCATGCCACACAGAGTATAAGTAAAACGAGTCAAATTGTCAGATAAGATAAGAAAAAATTGGCTAAAAAATGCGTATAAAAATAGCTGAAAAAACTGAAGAAATATCAAACACAAAGAAGTTGTGATAGTGGTAGGTGGACAGACCAAAAAAACACTGAGTTCAATAAAAAAAGTTTACTTAAAAAAGCTAAGGCATTTCAAAGGATTTAAATAAAACGAACAAATAAAAAAAAATATATAATGAAATCCTTACAAATGCTATTGCTGGGGCTATCATTTTTCATAAATGAGCTCACTGCATTGCCTCAACTTGCGCCAAATCGTACTTTAGCCCGAGCAATTGAGGATCTTCTACCAACTGATATTGATGACTTCATTTATGATGGACGCATAATTGGTGGTTATCCAACAAACATACAAAATTTTCCATATCAAGGCTCCTTGCAACGTAATGGTGCACACATTTGCGGTTGCGCTATTATTGACACGAATCTTGTGCTAACAGCAGCACATTGCGTTGATGATAATCCGAATAACGCTATCTATAGAGTACGCGTTGGCTCAACAGAGCAACGTTATGGTGGTCAATTGCTCAGCGTACGACGTATCGTTAAACATGCAGCATACAACAGTAATACCATGGATAATGATATTGCTTTGATACTGCTCTCATCAGACATTAACATTTCGGCGTCGGCAAAAACTGTAAGCTTAGCAACATTGGAGGATCCAGTGCCAGCACAAAGTCGTCTATTGGTTAGTGGTTGGGGTCTGACAGCGGAAAATGGCATCGTTGTTTCACAATTACGTTATGTAGCTGTTCAATTGGTTGATCAACAGATTTGCACTGTAAACTATCAAGAGGTTGCCGACATCACTGATCGTATGTTTTGTGCTGGTACTAGTGGTAAGGATAGCTGCCAAGGTGATTCCGGTGGACCATTGGTTGGACGCAGTGCAGTAGCTGGAGAGGAGGGCATACGTTTATATGGTATTGTTTCATGGGGTGTTGGTTGTGCACAAAGAGGCTATCCCGGTGTTTATGTGAGAGTTGCTGCCTTTCAAAATTGGATTGAGCAGACAGCTACTGCGCTGAAATTATTGGCTGATATATCAGTTTAGTTAAAAGTTTTTAAAAGTTAAAATATATAAATGTAGCTGTATGTGAACATAGCACAATAAATAAAATTATTTTTAATAGAAAAAAGTTGTTTACGAAAAATTTATGTAAATTTTCAAAAGTTGCTGAAAAGCATGTTTATGCTTGTAATGCTGAATTTTACTTTAAACCAATTATTTTCTTTAAGAGAAGAATAGTTTTTAAGAGAAAATTTTAAAAAAATTTATGAAAACTCTATTGGAATTGCAAAAAAAGGGCAAATCCTTAATAAACGATACTTTGCATGTGTCTGCATTTTCAATGATACCACAGGCACACAAAAAAAGAATCTCGTGACCCAGAAGGTACACCCCTCTATTCCTACATTTTCGAGGTCGCTGAATCCAAATATGATCTTCAAAAATGGTTTCAATTGCCAGCTTTTCCGCTACCACCCCCTTGCCACCTCCTTGTCACCCACTTGCCACCCCCTTGGGGGTCGAAATTCAAATTGGTAGACAAAGTTGAAATGGATGTGCATTCTTCGCTTGCTAAAACCGAAAATGATAACAAAAAATAAGTTCAACTCTTCCATCACCCCCTAGCGCCCCTTTATTAGCCCTGAAAAGGGGTTGAAAGAAGAAGAATACCGAACTCTGATATACTATCTCGCTTGGCTTAGACAGTAAGACAAATGGATAGACGAAGCTTGTCCATCTCCAGCTCTTGCAACAAAAATATCCAGCTCTTTTCGATCTCTTTCCGTTATGAGAGCTAAAACATGTCGGTTTGCAGTCACCGCATACTTTTTGTTGGTGTAATTTTGCCTTCAACGCACTTACTCAAGTAGCCCCCGTGCTTTTTTGTTTCTGTAATTTTGTATTCATCGCACAGGCTCGTTTGGTTTTTTCCGTTACTAATGTTAAATAATTTGGTTTCGCTATCGCTAAAGGCTTTTTGTTTATGTAATTTTCATCTTCAACGCATTGGCTTGTTGGTCTCTTTAGGTTTGTTATCGCCGCATGCTTGTTGTTTATATAATTTTATTTTCAAGGCTTGGATTCGTTTAGTTCTTTCCGTTGCCCATATTAAATAGTTTAGATTTGCTATTGCCGCATGCTTTTTGTTTGTGAAATTTTGTTAACAAGTCACTTACTCCTTCAGCTCTTAATTTTTGTTTATTTTATTTTTTTTTGTATGCAATTAGCTTGATGCTGCTAATCAAAAAATTTTCCTCCATACCAGTATTTTATTCACATTAAATTTTTGAGTTTTTGAACCAAACTGATGTTTTTGTTACCAGCTTCCAAAGCAAATTTTCTATGCAGTAAAGTATTAAAACTCTTTCAACTTTAAGTTTCAGCAGAGTCTTCGAAATAATAACTAAATCGATAGTTTCAAAAATTACTTATAAAGATCGGTGCAGGAATTAGATCACAAAAGGCTCTTTAAAAGGAATTCCGATTCTCAATTTTTTACTTTTAAAATTAACTTATGAAAAAATCCTTGGATTGTAGAGTATTTTTCCCAAAAACTTGGTGTAGCAATTTACTTATATATATTTGAAAAGGCAATTTCGATATGCTGATATCTAAAATGATATCTAAAGATCACGTTGATTTCAAACATAAACATCACGTTATATTTTCGGCTTATAAAATTCATGTAATTTTAGCTTTTAATATGTGTAGGCTTAAAAATCTAAAGCAATCTCAATAACATTATATGTGACATTTTCGTTCATGAATTTTTACAACAAACAAATGATTTTTTTTTTATTTTAGTTATACAAAACAAATAATTAACTTCTGCAAAAAAAAAAATAAGCAAGTTTTAATGAAATATTAATTGATATTTATGAACTTTGAGTACATCAAATGAATAGTAATGAAGGGATTTTATCAGTGAACAAGCATCTGTTAAATGACATCAAGTGGAACGCATGCAATTTGCGAGCGCTGCTGAGAATGAAGTTAAATGAAAAACAATGAAAACAATTGACACTTGTAAAGTTGTCAATAAATGTTGTTGGCTGTTTTTGTTTTTTTATTTCAAATTCAATTATTATGGAATATCTTAGATTGAAAATGTAATTAATTGGGTAAAAATTAAGTTAAACAATTAATGGTACATATAGCAGATAGAAAGTATAAAGTATCTTGTTGATTTCTGTCACAAGCTATTTCTCAATTCATGATAATTTAATATAGAATATAATTTTTTAATATTTAGAAAAAAATGCTCGATTGGCACGCAAAAATCATGTTAAATAGAATTTTCCAAGAATTTCAAGGATTTTTTTTTTGCCAATTTTATAATATGATTTCACATGATTTTATTTGAAATTTTCGTATAAAATGTTTTACACTTTCAATTGTCGAATCATTCGGTTTGTTCACTGAATTTGCTTCGTTACACTAATTTGCCGCGTTTCAATTTTTTTATTCGCTTACTGTACGTTTTGTACGCTTCGGCTAACACCATGAAACTATTTACCATTATTAGTTTGATTGTTGGATTGTGCGCTTTGCTGCAGGATGCTGAAGGACGTCGAATGAGTGGCGTTGGTAAGGTAAGTGCAAATATATATATATACATTTTTCGTGTAAATTTAGACTTTTTTTTTTTGGAAAAAATTTCGTCTAAACTGAGTTTTTGATTTCGAAATGTACCTTATAGGAGTGGCAGTCAGTTACGAACCGACTGGCTTAGACCAAATGTGTTTCATTGTGATACCATAGGGTGTCTGACTATACCCAGATTTCGTAATAAAATTAAATAGCTGACCTATACTTACATGTCTAAGGTCATCCAGGTCATTTAAATTAAAGCGAAACAAGCGTTTTGTGGCATTTTCTAGCAAATGTGGAGCAGGAGCAGAGAAAATGTGTTGTAACCTTTATGTTGTGAGTTTTTTGTTTTCTAAAGGACTTCGAAGTTTTAGCAGAGTATCTAAAAAGTTAAACACTTAACCTGAATAATTCATATCTGTACCAAGGATCCTTTGTTAAATCAAATTCTTTCCAGTATTTTCCTTCGTCTTAAATTATTGTTTAATTCAGGGACCGTAACGATTATGAATTTTATGATAGAAACTGCATAATCTTCATTCTGGATTTAAATTTTTTTCGATCAAAAATAATCGTTATTTTAGATTCCTATTTGTTTCGATCATAAATAATCGTTATTTTGGATTTTTATTTTTTCGATCAAAAATAATCGTTATTTTGAATTTTTAATTTTTCGATCAAAAATAATCGTTATGTTTAATTTATATTTTTTTGATAAAAAAAATCGTTAATTTTAATTTCTATTTTTTTCGATCAAAAATAATCGTTATTTTGAATTTTTAATTTTTCGATCAAAAATAATCGTCATTTTTAATTTCTATTTTTTTCGATCAAAAATAATAGTTAAAGTAGTAACTCGATGACATCAAAATGGAACACTTCCAGCAAAGGTCCATAGTTGCTAACATTTTCATTTCACAAACGTTAATAACTTTAATATTTTAAAACTAGGGAGCACCGTCCCCAGCTTATTTTCCTTAACTTACGTATTTGGCTGTTAATCTAAAGATATTTGGCTCTATCTCTCTTCGATCCTGACGAACAGCACGCAGAACTAAGGTAGCAAGTCCTACAAAAATTTCCATGCAAAATCAAAATTTTGAGTATAAGCTAAAGTGGACAGTTTCTAAATTCTTGTTTTTCATATTTAAACAAAGATTTAAGATTTTTCGAAATATATTAAAATTTTTTTCAAACGTTTTATTGCAGCATGTGGATGAACCAGAGCCACCGCAGGTAAAAGAATAATTCTTACAAATTAATGTTATAAGTACTTAAGAGTCTCAATTCTTTTTTCTTATTAAAACCTACAGCAAATGGAGGAAGAGGTTCCTCAGCAGTCTATAAGAGTAAGTTTAAATTTAATATAAAATCTAATTAAAATGTATAAGAGAAAAATATGTAGATTTTCATTTGAAAACTTTATTGATTATTAAATAAAAAATATTCTAATAAACTAATTAGCATCGAAATACTTTGTTGTATCAAGTTAATTTAAACTCAAACTTTTTTTTTATGAATTATACCCATAGTTTCGTCGCGCTTTACACAAACAAATGAGTGGCTTCGCTCAACTACCACCACCACCAGAAGAGGTACCACAGGTAAATTAAAGAAAATCAAATTTATTGCAAATTTGTTTTAAAGAAATATAAATTTGTTTCATAAAATTTATGAATAAAGTGAAGTTTTTCCAAAATATTACTTCTAAATATCAATTGATTTAATAAATTTTTTATCAATAGCGCGCTGAAGATATGCCGGAGCAGCCATTCAGAGTAAGTTAAAAAAACATAAATTTTTCAATAAATAAAAAATCAAATTATTTTCAATAGGCTCGTCGTTCCGTAAAAATGGCTGACGAACCAAAACCACCAAATGTAAGCAAATGAAAAAATTATTTTTATTAAAATTATCTAAAATTTAATAAATAATTAATTTTATTATAGCAAATGGAGGAAGTTCCTTTCAGAGTAAGTTTGTCAAATGTATAAATATAAAAAAAAAAAATATTTTAAGTTTTCTTTTTCATGCTCGTAGGTTCGCCGTCAAGCATCACCTTATTTACCCGATATGCCTGAGTTACCCGATATGCCACCAATACCAGGTATGCCTGGTCGTAAATAAGAAATCCAGTTTTCCATAACTGCTGTTAAGCTTCTAAATGCATTGAAATATTTTGACAAGTTGTATATTTCTTAGTTTGCAATATAATATTCTCTCATATTTGTAATTATTTAAAGGAACGTATAAATAAAAAAAATACAAAAAAAAAAATTTATATCCTAAAACATCTATTTTTTTAAGGAAAGTTGGGCTTAAAAAGGTGCTGTCAGTCAAATTAAAATTAATCATTTGACTATCGAAGTATTAGCCACTCCGTTTGTCTATTGCTAGTTGTACTTTTGCTAATAGTGTGAATTATTTAATTGATATCGTCCGATAGTTGGATGATTTTTTACCATAAAACTAAAAACATTCAACTTTAAGGGGCATTTTTCTTTAAGAAAAATTTCACTTTTCGAATTGAATTTGAAACAAATTTCTAAGAAGTTTTTTGAGCAATATATATTTTTTTCTTTTGACGATAACACTTTGAAATGTATTAAATTGATATAATCTTAGAAAATGTTAAGCGTCAAATAGAATTCAGGAAATTTTCAAAGTTTTTTGGACAGCTTCCTTTATAAAGCAAAACTTATAAGGTTCTTAAAGCAAATTTTCACAAAAAAAGAAAAAAAACTCAAGTTTTTTTTTTGCTTTCAACTTTCACATCAAATATTTACAGTTGAAGCTGCACCCATTCTCATCAATACTTTAATTTCAATAGCTAGTTATACGATTTTTTTGTTCATTTTTTTTTTTTTTTTCTATTTCTCTAACTTCTCAACATTTTGTATTTAATATTCCGCACACAATGCAAAATATCATTTCTCATTTTTATGCAGTAAACTTTTAGAATTTAAAATTAAAAAAGTTTCCATTTGCCAATGTGAAACCTTTAGAAAAATTTAGCGCATCAACTTAGAGAGTCAGCACCGCATCGTTGTGATGATATTTATACCCGTGACCATATAACAAACCAATGTACCCGTCGTTTGGCAAAACATTTCTATTTTGGATTGGAATTTTTCTTTTTATTATTTTGTATGATTTTCACCAACAAAAATAACAACAAGTTCCTTTCCAACCCACACAATATTGATACGGTATAAAGTTGTTGCTGTTGTTGTTGTTGCTATTATTGTTGTTGCTGTGGTTGTCCTTTCTTCCAAGTTCGAAGAGAAGCTATATTTTTTTATGAAGTCAACTGATTTCAATATTAAGTTGGTTGGTCTTGGCTTGCTTTTTTATATATTTGTTCTTTACTTTGATAGCTAGCCTGCAGTCAAGTTTATTTGGGGTTTATATTGTTGTTGTTGTTGGTTGTATAATGTTGTTATTATTATTATTATTTTTTTTGAAAATAAAGTAGTCGGTAATTGGTAGTCATTAAAATTGTTTTCATTATTTTGAGCGCTTCTTCATCACAAGCGTTTTCTTTAAAATGCTGCTCTGATCAAAAGAAAATATTTGTCCGTTCTTTTAGTCACGGTTTGCTTGAAGCAAGATCAAGATCGATAAAATTGTCAACCAAATCTGACAATGCACAATTATTATATAGTGTCTTGAGATTCTAAATACATAATCCGCGAAATCGGATCTGATCATTTGCTCGTTTTGTGACCATTCTAAGGTTTGCACTTTGGCCGACACGGTACGTTTCAAGCAAAGTCAAGATCGGTAAAAATTGTTATTATTATTTAGTGTTCGGATATTCCAAAAACATGATTCGTAAAATCGTACCTGGCTTTTGTGTTATTCACCATTTTTCATGGAAAAAAACCGATACAAAAAAAAAAATTTTTTTGTCGATCGAATAACTAGTGAAAAATAAAAAATTTTTTACTAACTTTTGCAGGCAAGTATTTTTGACTACAAAGCTCACGACGAAAAAAAAAAAAAAAAAAATTTTATATACACACCTGCTCAAAATAATAGGTACACCTTAGAGTTCAAAATTCAACTCAACGGAAAACCTTTTTATTCAAAATATTTAAGAAAACAAAAATGCAGATATCTTCGTAGTCTTTATATATATAAAAAAGTAGAAATTCTTTAAGAATTACCATAAGGTACGAAAATTGAGGTCAATGAATACTATTTGCTCAATATTTGCCTGCTCAAAATAATAGGTACACCGGAAAGATATACAGTAAAACAAAAGAATATGTTAAGGATATGAACTTTTTTGTTTACACTTTCATTATTTAGTGTATCTACCTTTATTTTGGATAACTTACGCAACTCTTCTTGAGATACTTTTGAATAGAGCCTGGCAGGTTTCTTTGGGTATCTCATACCATATTTCTTGGACACACTCCCACAATCGCTCCGTATTCGTGAAAGCTTTTTTTTTGCTTTTTTCCTTCTTTAAGGCCTGCTTTAAATCCTGTGACTGACTCGGCCAGCTAAACGCGTTGACTTTATTGTCCTCAAAACATTTTTTCACAAACACAAGAGATGTGTTTTGGGTTGTTATCTTGCTGATAGATCCAAAGCAAGGGCATGTTTTCCTCAGAATAGGGCAACATTGCGTTTTCGAGAGTACCTTTGTATTCGGTTGCTGTCATTTTACTCGTTGTCCGGAATATAGGACCTATCCCGTATTAAGGAAATCACTACCACACCATAATATTTCCACCTCCGGGTGTAAGTTTTTTTTTTGTGCATCTGACGTGAAACTCTTTGCTTTTAGGCCGTCGCACATTCTTTTCTGAATCATTTTCAAATATTTCAAATATTACGCCACGAAATTGTTTCAACTTCAATTTATTCAGACTAAAGCGCAGTCACGGCACATTCTTTTAAGACATTTAGCTGACATTATATCATTATGTATTGTATATGAAAATGAAATTGCATTCCTTTGAAACGTGACTGTAGTATCTTTATTGTTAGCCACCTTTGTTTGATATCGAAATTAGAGTATAAATAAAGTGGAATATTCTTAGCATAATTCATATCAAGTTTTTACTTTTAACGAAAAGAATCGATCTCAAGCTCCAACGTTTTGTCAAATAAAATGAAACCCGCAATATTTCTTTACATTGCACTTTTAATCTTCGCATTTCTAATGGAAACAGAAGCGCAGCCGGAGTGCACGCCGGAGAAATATAAACTCTGCGAAGGGTTCTGCGTACGCGATAGGGTAGTGAAATGTGTTGAAAATAAATGTCATTGTTACCCATGGTTAACAAAGGTATTATGATAAATTTAAATCGCTGTAGAAGTTCATTTAATAAAAGAGACTAACGAACTTGCGATTACATCACAATAAAATGACTTAAATAAAGCAATTCGAGAGTTTCATTTAAAAATAAATAATTATTACATTCCTTTTTGCAGCATAGGTGTATAAAAAAGTTTATAATATCGTATAAAGATATATTTAGTTAAGTAGATGCAGATAAATTGTAACCGCAATGTTTCTTCAAGACTGCATATGTAATAAGCTCAAACGATAATCGCAATGATGAAGGTTTAAAAAACAAAGTTTCCTAAAGTTTCGGTATTGATTATAACCTAGCCACGAGCATAAAGTTTGAAACAACGATTTTATTTTCTATAACAATAGCTTTCGCTAATAGATTTATTTAAAAAAATAACTGATTGGTTGACTCCGCACAGAGCTACAGTTAATGCTGTTTCCGAATAGCTATCAGATCCGAAGCTGAAGCCAGCGAGTAAATAAAAAATTACAAAAAAACAGTTAGTTTTTTTTTTGATTTTAAATAACTTACTTTTCATAAATGTTTTTTTCAATAAAAATAACCGAATTTTTTGACTCTTATTTTTTGTGGACAAAACTACCAGTAATTTTTGATATTTTCATTGCAAAGCAAAAAAAAAAACAATCATTACATAGGCTTATAATTTCGTTGTTAAAGTAACCGGTTTTTTTGGATTTGTTCAGTATTAAAAAAAATAATTTTTGGTTTTTTTTCTATTGAAAATAATTTAAATTTTTAATTTCTTTTAGATCAAAAACAACCCATATTCAGTTTTTGGTTTTTTTATTGTAATATAAAAACAAACGTTTTTTTTTAAGTATGGAAAAATTTTTTTTTCGTTTTTTATTGCATTTTTATGCTAAAAAAGTAATCATCAGAAGATACAGATCTTCTCGTGTAGCATAGGGAATCCACAAAATTCAAGCGAGTGCCTTAAATTATATTCAACATTTCCCGATTTTGTCTTTCCTGCTCCAGCGCTCGTATTCGTAATTATTTTCTGCTACAGCGCGGGTTCCACTCAATGTTTGTTTTTTGGTGGTTTTCGCGACGTCTGCTCAATCCATTTTCATTGGCGCTATTGGATTTAAATGTAATATGGAGCTTAAACGGCATCTGCTGTATTCAACATTAGAGATGGTCCTAGCCCAACAAGTTTTCAGAGTTCAGCAGAAAATTCTTTCTTTTGTGACAAATCAGCATTAAATGATATATGTATGTATATACCTATGTGGCCAAACGGTTCAGCTAATTAAAAACAAAAGATTTACACATATATTTAATAACAACTCTTTTGAACTAACCCGCAACATATTGAAACAACACTATAAAATTGTATGTAGGTAATATTCACTCTACCGCCCGCATCTTCCACAAGTTGCCAATTTCAATTGTTGTTGTTGTTGTTGTGGCTTATTTTGTTCACTTTTTACGTTTACCTAAAGAACAAAAAAGGTGCCTTCTTGTAGATATGCAAAAGTTGTATTTGTTTTTAACTTTATTTGCATTATTTAAAAAAAAAGACGAGTAAATATTTTTACCCCTAAAATTATGCTTCGTTAATTTAGGCACCAGTTTTTTTTTTTGTTCCCAATGCTGTTTTTTTTTGTTTCTTTGTTTGCGGGGAATTTTGTTTCCTTTTGTTTTTCGCTATATTATTAATAAATGTTGTACGCATATTTTTATAATGTATTTTTCATTACTTATTCACTTACTTAGGAAAGTTTTTTATAAGTAATTCTCAAGTACCTGCTTGTTTACTTGGCAACTCTGAATGAGTTTTGAAAGATTTCGTTTGCTCTTTTGAGTTTGTTGCAAAAAGTCGACAAAGAGCAAAAAAAACATTGGCTGAGCACTTTTTTCTTATATTGTTTTTTTTTTTCGATTTCAAGTTAGACAAAGTGTTGTTCATTAATTTTCTTTGATTTAAGCAACAATTAACGCACTCTTACTAGCGAATATTCTGAGAAATTCACATAAAGTTGAAAGTTTTTGCGGAAATTTTCTATTAAGAAATGTAAGACTTTTATTTTGCATTGTTAATAAGCATTTCAAATGATGTTTAATGTTACTAGAAAAATTTTACAGTTAAAAATATATATTTCAACTGGTAAACTTTTCAAAAAGCCAATAGAATTATAACGTTCTTAACATATATATTGAAATTATATACAGCACAAAACTGCCAAAATAAATTGCAAGAAGTTTTTAGAGAATTTGAATTATCTAGTCACGTCTGACTCTGATATATTAAGTTTAGAGCATAGTATAAATTATGAAAATATAAAAAGCAACGTCCGCTTTGTTGCATTTTAAATATCATAAATTGTTAAAAAGGAAAAAAAAAAATTCTTTCAAATAATTTAATCGTTTTCTTCCAGAATTTCGTTATCTTGAGAGTAATGCCACTTAAATCTAAAAATATAAGAGGCAGACGTGTAGGTCTAAAACGGTACAGCGTTAAAATTATAAAAAAAACTGGCACTAAAATCAGAGATGCAAAAGCATAATGAAGAAAATAAGAAAAAAGTATTGCTATAACTGAACGAGAAAATAGAATAGTATTATTTTGCATAAAAAAATTTGCACTTTAAGTGCTCAAGTACGTCTGCCTACAAAAAATCAGCGCTGGCTTCGTCTGCCGTCTCTATATTTATTATTTTACATAAAATGTATGCACTTCAAGTGCTCAAGTACGTCTGCCTGCAAAAAAATTAGCGCTGACAGCGTCTGCCGTCTCTATATTTATGTTTTTTTTACAAGTATGTTAATGTAGCAGTCAGCCAAGCGGCAGACGCGATAAAATAATTTATAACTCAATTTTTTGACATGTTTGTCATACTGTAATTTTTTAATGCGGCAATAACTAAGTGGCAGAGGTTGCTTCTATCATTTTTTATGTAATAATCTATATAATAAAGACCATCTGCCTTAAGAAAAAATCTTTTAAGTTTGTATGCATATATCATATAATTTTGAAAAAAAAATTTTTTTTTTTCTTAAGCGCAGCAACAAAAACGTCTGCCTCTTGCATTTATATGTTTTTGTGTAAGAACACATTTTTTAATATAAAAGGCAGACGCGATAAAATTGGTTAAGATTTTTTTAAAGTTTCAAAGGACTCTCAACTAATAAAGCAAGGAAAGCGCAATGGCACAAATTGTTCGTATTATTTATATAGCTTAAAATTTCATGATTTTCAAACTCTGCATCACGACAAAATCATATAGAAATTAAGGCCACCAGATCCCTAACTAACAGATTATTGTACGAAAATGTAAAATCGAACTTGGATGTGAAAAAATTTGGAAATTAAAGTAAAAAATACTCTCATTTACTCCAAAAATTTGAACTTATCTACATCACACTCTCTTCAAGAATTCACGCTTACCAACAAATTCAATACATTTTTTCTTATATTTCAAGCTTTTGCCAAAGGATTATAAAAGCATATATGTACCAGGAAAAAGTAATAAAATGTTTTTACCCTAGCAAAAGATAAACACTTAATAGTTGCGCACTGAATATTAACGATTATAGCACACAAAGTAATGTGTATCATCTTAGACAGCATCAGCATCTGAAACAGAGGAAGAAGGTACCACAAGTTAAACCTTAAAACTCAAATAACCGCAGGAGTTAACAATAGCGGAACATCATACATACGAATATTATTTGGAGAAGCGCCTTTGTGTTTATCACACAAACATATAATCGCGTTACACTACTACTACTACTACTATTGTCCCAACAGCATACATGTGTACAATTCTGTAGCAATCAAACTGCAAAGTGACAGATTATTACAAATATTTACTTAGAATATGCTTACTTGGAATATGCTGCGTGACAGTAGAAAACAATGACTGCTGCATGGCTTTTGTCATATTACAAAGTTTGCAGCCGTTAGCGTTAAGTTCAATACGCACACTTTGAGATAGTCACACACATACGAGAACTATTAGTGTTATGGACATTTTATTGCAAACGAGCATCCTTTGAAAATTTAGAATTTACTTTTGTGAAATAAAATTGTAGAATTATTGTGACAGTTGAATTTTATTGGTATATGTACATAACTTGTGATAAATTTCTATCACTAATCCAAAACATTATATTAACTGTAATTAATATAAGTAAAGTTCAATGATAAAACATATTTTTTATGTGCTCCTGTCGCCGTTAGGCATTAAAAACCGCCATTATAATAATCTTTCATATACCATGATACTATTGCTATCATTAAACACATTATTATAATGAAGGTGATGTCTCCGATAAGGGAGGAGGTGATAACTACTGCCAACTATTGCAATAATATTAATATTGCTCCTCTGCTACACGCCAGCTTGGCTTAAGCATAACAAATGAGCGGCAGGTATCAATACCTCGAGGGCAAAACTCTAACCGTTGTCGTTGTCGTTGTCGTTAGCCAATAAAAATCAACGACAAACAATGCTGACAATGACACAATCACTATCAGTTCATAATAATAACGACGCAAAATGCGACAACTTGTGACAATACCATACTTTCTTCATGGGTGCTTTTTTGTGCCAATAGTTTAACAACTGTCCTTAGAGTTGATGCTTCTATATCAGAGCCTAGTTTAATAGCCACCTTTTTTTTTTTTTGTTAACTATACCACGCCATCTGTCACAATGTCCTTACAGTTCTTAGCAGCGATCCTTGCAATCGTTTAATTTTAGTATTTTTCACTATAGCATATTAAAATATACGTATTTTGTGACCCTTGAGGGTGCGCCAAGGTTGTCACAGTGCAAAAGCACAAGCAAATACACTTAGCCGCGCGCAAGTCCTCTGGTAAGCTTGAACTATAAAAGTCGCCAATGTTGTTGTCAACAACATCATCGTTAATACCGGTATCGACGATGTTGTTTTGGTAAGTTTTTTGGTGAAACGAATTGATGCCTTAATAAAAACCGATTATCGAAATTAATTGACTTATTACTTCTTTGTTTTTTTTTTCCTCTCTGATAACGGCGCTATCTTCACTTAATTCTTAGTTTTTCTAATTCGCAACGATATTAAAATCATATAACTAAAATGTTCACCGGCTCTCTAGATATTAAGAAACCTCCTATGAGTTCGGTTCGTACCCCAATGTGCTTAATGTCTAAAATTCTTCTGATATTAAAAAAATCAACTAAAGGTTATTGAGAAGTTGCGATAAAGCTAAGAAGAAATCATAATTCAATTAAACAATTTAACAAATTTTTAATTTTTTTATTCATTACATGCATTAAAGCTTTAAACCAAATAGCTTAGAAGGTTAATAGCTGTAGTAGCTAAATTCGGTTATTATAAATGTCAATTCAGTGTAGCAGTAAAGATGAAACAAAACTAAAACTCAGCATGAAGTCATGCAAATAATTTATAGAACTATCATAGCTCCGAAACCCCGAAACTAACGAACTGCATAATTTAATTTAATTTTATTCCTTAAGGTGTGAACTAAAATAAAAGTAACCAATTGATTCGTTTTGATAACAAGTACCCATCACAATTATTTGCACTAAGTGTCACACTTTCTGAACTTCAGGTACAATGGCAAGCAATGGCAAATTTGTTTTTATGACTTTGATGTTTATAGGTTGCCTTGTTGTTGTTATTGCTATTGCTATTGCTATTGCCTTTGTGTTGGAATCTGATCCTAGTTTAAGTATTGGCAAATAATTGTCAATTCTGCGCCAAATTAAGTTGAAAATATTTTTGTATTTTAATTGGCAACACTTTAAAGTGTTGTTGTTGTATTGCGTGCGATTAAATCATATTGTTTGGTTTTGAAAATTTTATTATACCTTGTTTTAGGTGTAATACAGATCATTTCATAAAAGAATATTAATAATATAGCAGGAATCAACCTTCACATTTTTCTATGTAAAGTGCGCACACAATTTTCAATAGTTGAGAAATCCTAGTTATTATTAATTATCTAAGTAAATGCTAATTGGGTATAATTTTTGGCTAATGACATACGCGCTTTTTGAGATGAACGTTTAGCATTTGCCCCGTGAATGAAATGACTCAAAAATTTAAATAACTCGCTTATTTTCTAAGAAATAATAAACTTAAATTTTGATACAAAATCCGTAAAATTATTAAACGATAGATTTCTTATTTTGAGCAAGATTTTTGTACCATGACTGTAGTTACAGTGCAGTTGCGGTAACGTGAACTAATTAAAACCAAGGTTGTTCACGGTAGCAAAATTGTTCTCGTTAGCGAATATGAAAATTTAAACCAAAATTTATGCAGCGCAGTCACTGTAAAGTATTTTGCATTAAATTTTAATTCTTCATATCACTTGTAACAACAAAAACTTTAAAAGAAACAAAAAACTTCTTCACAAATTATAAAAAAATTAAAATAAAAATACATAAACAGCCTTTTGCGTATGGTTCGGTTGCGTTATGTCTGGCTACAAGGTAGTCAATTTCGTTCACGTTACCGCGTTGTTCACGTTAGACGGTGGTCACGTTACCGCGACTGTACTGTATATGTTTAAGTGAACCGTTTCCTAGGCTTCTCATACTGCGTGATAGAAAAAAAATTTAGTATGCTTTTAGGGTTCTAAATATTGCAGGAGAAGTTGAAAAGTATATTGCAAACCTGTTCGCTGAATATTTTTAAGTCTACTTAATTTAATTTTAACAAGGCTCGTAACGTATTGCTGTCTGTAAGTTTTCCACAATTTACTAACGACGCTATTAACTGTAATTCATTGAAGCTGTGAAAAAATTTCAGCAAAATTATTAAAATTTCTGGGAATAGAAATGACTTTCATCTATTCTCATTTTAAATGGAATTAGCATAACAAAAAGGTTTTGCCATTCTCGGAATGGCGAGTGAAATGGGGGCACCCCTTTTGTAATGTGAAGAGATAGTTATTTCATTTCCACTGCCAAATTAAATTATTACTTTCTATGGAAATGGATATTTATATCGACCTTTACCACGACAAAAGGATATATGACCATTCCAGGAATGAAATTTGAAATTGAGAAATTTTGATTCCATTCCAAGGAATAGTAATAACGAAAAGAAGAATTATCTCGTGAGTGATGATGAATACTAACCGCCTCTTTATGTATGATGATATGTTTCGTTTCGTCTCTAATTTTCATGCCTGAAAATATGCTATTGTATTTTACATAGATGAAAACAAAAAAATCTAGCCTGTGCTTAATGACTAGGTAATTACAAGTATAAGAATTGTGCTAGCATACTTTTAGGCTTGGAAATTAGAGACGAAACGAGATGAATCGTGATACATAAAGAGGCCCTAAAACTGAGGGACCAGTGTGTGACATCAGAAAAGTCTAGTTTGCAACTTCTCTTACTCCTAACAAAGAGAATCAAAAAGTATTTCATTCATCAAGGTTTTGATGTCAAACGCCAACCAGTTACACACTTTGAAGCAAATTTTTTAAAATAAATTAATTATCTTTTTCATTTTCATTAATTGAGAGAGCCTAAAACTATGCAGAAATTCCTGTTGTTAATGATACAGTTGTTTAGTGTATTGCATAATTTTAGGCATTACTTATTTTTCATATATTTAAAATTAAAACTAATCAGAGAAAATTTGATTCCTTTGTTAAGTCCCTTTTAACTTCTGCTTAACATTATTTTGAGATCTCATTTTTATTATTTCTAGAATTGTGCTCAAAATATTTACAACAATATTTTTTTATAACGTATTAAAAATATAATTTTCTGCATATAACAATTTTTACATATCATTTGCTTAAGTGATTGTAACGTACACACACCCACACATATGTATTTGAACGCACCCATATTATGATTATTATTATTATTGTTATTGTGCATAAATAAAAATCCTTTTACTTTGTCAATAAATTATTTTTGCTTTTTTTTTTTTGGTAGCTACATCTTTACATACGTACATGAATATCTGTGCCATGCTTTCTACATATTGTTCTACATACGTATTTGTGTATTTTGTAACCCTAACAAATAACAATTTTTCTGTTCATTTGACTTTTCTTAAGTTGTCCCTTTTGTCGTTGTTGTTGTTTTCTATTGTAAATGTTTCGCAGATATATTTTCATATCTCAAAAAAAAGGCACACATACACACATACATATAAAGCACTTATATATATAAGAAAAAAAGCGAAAATATTTCAAGTGGTCAACAACAATAGAAAAAAAAGCTTAAGAAAAGTTATTACCAAAATATTTTAATGCCTGAAATTTTGGTTATTGAATTGCTTGTAGACTCAATTGTGCGTGAAGAATGGTTTGTCTAAGTAAAGGTGGTTCTAAAAAATTTCTTAAAATCAAATCAGGAAACTTTTTTTGATTAAACCTACTCAAGTAGGTGAAACGATCATCACAACAATGAAGGTTTAAAAATCGAAGGTTTATAAAGTTTCGGTAATGATGATAATCTAGCCCCGAGAATGAAGTTTGAAGCATGGATTTTACACCCTTGTTTTAAAAATGTTTGATTCTTTCCATAACTTAGGACAGCAGCAAGTAGGTTTATTAAAAAAAAAACATGGAGAAAAATAAGGCACCTCAATTTTTCACCACAATGAAATTGATATTTTTAAAGTGGTTGTCTTGACTTTGACCAAGCGTTTGTGTTTGCAAAAACAGCTTAATTTATGCAAATGTAACCATTTTAGCGCGCTTAGCCCATGCCGAACTGCTTATAGAAGGGCCTAAGCGATTTTGAGTAGATTTCGTGGAAGGTGTCACCTCTGGTGATATCGAAAGCTCGTTGTTGACTTTTCTCCATTGAAGCAAAAAATAAAAATTTTTCCTTCCAAAAATGGGTCTGTAGTTAAGAATTATAAAGTGTTAGATTTTTCGAAGCACCTTTGTATAAGTACTTAACTCTCCTTAACACTCCTTTTTTCGTTTGCATGTCAAATTTTTGTTATGAAAATTTAGAAATATTTTTTTTAAGCTTATGACTTAGAATTTTTCTTTGTTGGATAAGATAATAGTTCAAAAAATCAGTGACAAAATTTTTGACTTGGGTTAAAGTTATTGTGTTGGGTTATTACAAGCACAAGGGTTGTTTATACAATAAAATATTATAATACCATTAAACTTTTCTGATGATGTTACTAATTTTTATATAAAGATGACTGGAGAAAAAAACTCAACTTTTCTACTAAGCATCATATTTCCCACATGCTTAAGAATATTAAAATGAATTTAATTAAATTTAGTACTGAAGGAAATAAATCCATTTTTCATCTCATTTGCAAAGAAAACTTTAAAATTTCAGATATTGATTTTGTATTAGTGATTTCAAATATAAGTACGATGTTTTCATTTATGACTTGAATAATTTGATATTTTAATAAATAATGCATTAGCTTTGTCACTTAACATACTTTGTTTGTGTATGTGTTTTGAGTGTGAAAATATTAATGTAATGCCTGAAGCATCTTTATCTATCCAAATGATATTTAATAATGCAGATTTATTAAAGTGTGTAAAATCAAATTGAATGGTTTCATTAGGTCAAGCTAGCAACAAAATAAATAAAATAGAATATGAAATATATAAATAATATGGATAGTAATTCAATTTTCAAAATTTTACAAGGTTGAGTAGTAGTGTTTTTTTAAGTAGAATATTCTTTGATGCCATGCGAAAATTCTATATATTGTGAGAGCATATGATATGAAAATTTATGAACTTATCTTAAATCAAACCTAAGACCGTCAGGCAATAATATTATAGTTAGGCACTTCAGACCTCCGTCTTACATTAAGCTTAAGATCCGCCACTAAATTCAAGGCAAGAAGTCATTAAAAAAAGACTTACTTATGCTTATCACTTTTCAATTTACCATAATACTGCTTAGTGCGATTTTGAAACTAAGCTCATGCAGTAGAGGAAACTCAATTTTAATTTAAAAAATTGTATCAATTCAAAACCATATGTCGTTTCCAAAAAAGTAATTTCATAAGACCATATTATCAAAGCAAGTAAATTAAAACAAAAAAAAATGCTGTCCTTTTGCAACGAAGCACAATATTTACCATACTTCAAAAGAGTCAAAAGCGCTCTCTCTTGAATTTTATTACCAAAGTTCAGCTAAAATGGAACATCAAAGACGAAAAAAAAACCATCGATTGTTTCCGGCAACAGAGCAAAAATGTAAAAAAAAAATTTAATTTTAATTTTTATAGCTTCCGGCGTTTATTACGGTTTTTGTCTTTGGCTTTCTTTGCTTTTTTTTGTTTTTAGTGCAAAATTTGGAAACTCTAATTTCTTTTTCTTTACGTTATTTTATTTTTAATTTTATTCCTTAAAGAACTCCTTTTGAAAGAACATGCCATTTGTATACATTGACAGCAGCATTTGTCCTTAACGTTTTTGTCATCATTACGAATATCTCAGGAGACAGAGCGTTAGAAAGAGAGCGCAACGCAACGTAACGCGTGTGGCAGTTCCAACAGCAAATACAGTAGCAGCAGTTGCTACATGTTCTGCTGCATTGCTTAAAAAAATACTTTTAGGGTTGAGAAGATTCTTCTTGGTACGGTGGTTAATTTCGCATATTTATAAAGTAAAAGTTTTTAAAAATTTTCAAAATATAAGAACAGATATATGTGGATCATAATGTTAACCAAATTCAGAAATATTTGGCAAGTTGGATAAGATCAGGTCCATAAGGAGCGATAAAAAAGTAAGAAAATTATGAAAATTTTTTAGCGGATTTTGCTTCCTTTTTCAACACTTTTCACTTTTCCATAAATATGGCAACATATTTTGATATATTTTCAAGTACAAGGTGACCTCTGTATTAGTTTTTTAACAAGTGTTGAGTTTAAAAGAACTTTTAGAATCGTACTTGACTATGAACTTTTGACCTTCTATATATTTTTCATAAAAACTCTCGCCCGTTCCACTGTGTACCCCTACAAGCGGTAGCGCTGTTTTAAAACTACCAAGCAAAGCACTTTTTGCTTTAGCTTCTGAATATATTTTTCTATTCTTGTGTTCTTGTCCTTTGCAATTCACTTAATTTGATTTCCGTTTTCCTTTTTTTCTTTCAATTTTTATATTTTGCATTATTTTTCAGAGTTTTTTTTTTTTTTTTGCTTTCATATTGTTATATAGCTATGGCACCGCATCTCGCTGCCATCGTGGGTGAGGTTGCAAGTTAAACATTATAATAATAAGCTGCAAATGTTGCTAACAAAGCGTGTATCCTTTTATTTCAGCGCCATCTTTAGCTGGTGCTGCTATGTCGTCATTTCGTTTGCATCGTCTTTAGATTTTACATAACATTTTCCTTTGTTTCTCTACTTCGTTGCTTATTACTATTATTATAACGGTTCTTTTGCCCCATATTCTTTCATTCGGTTTTTGTGCAGATAACAACAAATTTCTTTTAAAATAAAAATTTCTTTCGTATAAATTAGCATCAGCATTTTTTGCGCAACTAACTTCATAAACATTCTTTTAGATTTTTCTATTTTTGTATCCTTTGAAAGGATCGAGATAGGTTTTTTGTGAAAATTAACAAATTTACATTGGGTGCAAAAAGGGGTTTCTCATCTCATTTCTTTTACTTTTTTCTTTCTCCAGATATTATTTGCATAGTAAACTGCATTTTGTTTTTTTAAATGTGATACATTAGCTGACAAGGAAGCGTATTGTTTTAGTCAATATTAATAGATAGCATACCTTTCTTTGAAGGCTGTTTCAGGTTTGCAGATAATATGCTAAGCTCTTTTGAATGAATATTTGAATTTAAATCGTTTAAGGTAAACTTAGCTATTTTAAAATGAGTAGCGCTCACTTTGAACTTCATTTTTTTTTTAAGACTAGCTCGTATAGCTTTAATGCTTAGAACTGACTAGAGGCGCAGATTTCCTTTAAATCTTCTGCTCTATTGAAATTCAAGATTTAGTAATGCTCGTATATAAAATAGTTGAAAATTATGCTCATAACTCATACTTTTAAACTTTTGCCATAAGCAAATATCATTGAAGTTAAAAACTCCCATGAAAATAAAATGTTAACTTCAAATAAACTTAACGAATAAAAGCCACTTAACGAATAAAAGCCACTTAACGACAGCGGCGAACTAAGTGGTATACATTTAATGTAGAGGGCGGCGACTTCGGAGAAACCAAAATCCACACAAAACACCGTTGAACGATGACGATTTTTCCGCCACATACAAACCTATATACACACATACAACGAGGGAAAAATTGAAAATAAAATGTTATAAAATTAAATCAAATAAAACGAGCGAAAGACAAACGGACCAAGCGACCGTATAAAAAAGAATAAACGACTGATCAATCGAACTGAAGATAGCCGACAATAATGGAGGGTATGTTTAAAAGTATCGATACTTTTATAATGATAGGTAATCACGTAAAAGTATATAAGCGATATTTTATTTTGTTCACACACCTGGACTTTTCTACAGTACAAGTACTATTGTTTTACAATAAACGATTGGGAAACACTGTCAAGCTTGTACGAAGAAAAATTAACTTGGTTACTAAAAGGCAAGCATAAATCAGAAAAATTGATTAAAAAGCTGTAGCCAAGATCCCATGCAAGTTCAAAAAAAATATTTAGTAATTATTAACAAATCATATATTGCTTGCAACAAACATTTATTTGTCACAAACATTCATATATTAATAATTACAAATTGAAGTATTTGATAAAAAAAAATCTTTGAACAAAAAAATCGATATTTGAAAGTATTGATATATAAAGAAATCGATAATTTCAAATACTGCCATAAAATTCAAATTACAATAAATCGATACTTTAAAATTTTCATATATGAAATAACGCTATATTATTTAGTTTCCTCTCTCTCTCTCTCAGAAACAAATGATGCAAAATGTGGCAAGATGTACAATTCAATTTTCAATTGCAAAACGGATGCGGAAGAGATAAAGAAGAAGAACTTTTCAAAAATGAAATAAAAGTTAGAAGCAAAAAAAAAAAAAAATTAAATGAAGTTAGTCAAACATTGATTCAAGTAAAAACCTTTTAGCATTGTGCGCTTTTAAAATTATAATCCAATCGAGGAATTGGGTTAAAATAAAAGAAAGTCAACACAAAAAGATATTAAGCGAGCGAGTGAGCGCGCGCATAGTACCTGCTGCCGTCGTCGCAACAACGAGAAGCAATAAAAGTATTTTCTCTTATATGCAAATTTTTTTGATAATATGGCAACACTTCGACATTTGGTTGCAAGTAGCGCTTTGGTAGAAAATTGAATTTAAAACCATTTTACGTAGCTTCAAAGTGCACTACGGTTAGGTAAGGGTTTGCGCATTTCGTATTTATAGATGTGATGGATATAACGGTAACATTTGATGTATGTATGTATGTTGAAAGTGAAATTATGGCATACATTAGAAGCGCTATTTATAGACTGAATTTTTTGAATAATTAAATAAACGAAAATTGAAACAATAAGGCTGGCATAAACATAAAAAATTGATAAATACAAAAAAAAAGAAACGCTTATTTTTATCAGTTATATATATGTTATATACACTTTCGGAAAACATCGAAAATTGTAAAGTTTTAAAACGCATACTTTTGCTACATCATATACGAGTAGAACAAAAACAGCATATGCCTTAAAAATTCCCATTCAACTCTATTCAGCTATTTTTCATGCACTTTTGTACATAGCACATTTTGTTAAAATAATATTTGAGCTTATAATGGATTTTTGCCAATTTAAATAATATTACAATTTTATGCAAACAACTGGAGTCGACTCAACTCAACTAGAGACTCATCGTCTTGACTTAACAAAAAGGATGCAATATAAAGCCAAAAAAAAAAAAAATGAAAGACTTCTTTACTCAAACAATATGAATACAAAAGTGCAGTCAGTTAGTATGTCAGTTTTTTTGTGTGTGTGTGTGTGTGTTTGTGTATCGGTAAGTGTATTTGGCTGCAAAAGTACATTTTGGTTATTTGGCGCAAGTGGTATTGAAACTTGTCTATATGCACTTATGTTCCAACTCCTTTTTTTTCATAGTAAGTACTAAGTTATTGTACCTAACTACTTTTAAACAAACTAAACTGGTTGCAGAATTTTATCATAAATGATATGACATTTTTAACAGTGATAGGTGCTTAAATCTTAAAAAATTTAACGTAATGTTCAAGAAGTCAACATTATTGCTAAAAAAGCTTCTATTTGAAATTTTGAAATTTATAGAATATATCAAAACTGTTCAGATTTCAATTGAAAGTCAAACACTAGTCGCGGCCTCAAATTAGTTAGTCCTTAAGAAAAAAGAGTTCAGCAGAAGCTAAGACGCAAACCATTGAATTTAACAGAGCATTAACATAACTTTGTTGGCTTAATGCTGAAGAATACCCAAGTATAGTAGATTTTTTTACCGATCTATGAGATTGTTAACATTAGATTGCATGAGTGTTTTTGAATAATTTTTGTCTCAAAACTGCTATTAAAATAATGCGAGTGGCGAAGAGAAGAGAGAAGAGAAGAGAAGAGAAGAGAAGAGAAGAGAAGAGAAGAGAAGAGAAGAGAAGAGAAGAGAAGAGAAGAGAAGAGAAGAGAAGAGAAGAGAAGAGAAAAGAAAAGAAAAGAAAAGAAAAGAAAAGAAAAGAAAAGAAAAGAAGAGAAAAGAAGAGAAGAGAAGAAGGATCTTCACTTGTTTACAAAAATTTTTCGGCGCAAAATTGTCCCTCCGCCAAGCTTATATTTATATTGTATTTATTTATATTTTCTCACTAAACTTTGTTACAATATATTTTTATAGCCAAAAATATGTAATGAAGGACTTAAGTAAGCTCTAAATTTGCTGTAGGCTTAATATTAAGTGTTCGTATCGTATATCAAAGTAAAAGAACAAATAATCCACTTTCAGCTAAATTAAACCAATTTATGCAATAATTTTCTTTATCACCAGAATTTTCTCTACTCTCTTGGCGGCCTAACTACTTATGTTGTAACAAATCTTTGCTCTTTTTCGAAAAAAAAAAAAAAAGTTTCTTGCTGCACTTAAAATATGATTTTAAGAGCCAATAAAGATAATCCCTTTTATTTCTTTTATTCAGCACTTAAAGTATGCTCTTTTGTGCTTTTGTTTGAACATTAAAAAATTTAATTTATTTCCGTAAGCTTATAAATCTTAGTGGCGCCCTCTAAGAAACCAAACAAACGGAAACATAAAAAAGTAAAACTTTCCAAAAAAAAAAAAAAAATAAATAAAGAAGAATAACTGGCGAAAATACAGTTCAAGTGAATTATAATTTTTATCAGGCTGTAAAACGTGAAAAATTATGCTACTGTGGTCACCCATACATACCCATACATAGCGTTGGTATCGTGTAAACGTATGTATGTATGTATGATACACACACATTACATAAATAATAACTTGCCAACAATTTATGAGTAGGCTTTAAATTATAAATAAAGAAACAATGGACGGAAATACGTAGAATTTGCATAGAGGACAAGAATATCCGCAAATTCAATGAGTGAAGAAGTTCTGTAGACTCGTGGTATATAAATTTCATAATACTTGATGACGTTTTAAAATGTTTCTCTCATGTGCATTCCTTATGACATTTATAAAAATTTTTGTCAATACAATATATGTTTTTCTAAAATAAAATACACTGAAATGTTAACTAAGTAAATAAATTCAGGCTTAAGCAAATATACTGCTCTGATGAATAAAAATATATTTACTAACCTTATGATTGATTAAATGTCCTTACTCTCCTTACTGCTTTTGTACATTTTTACCACGCACTTTAAAAAAAAAGAGATACAAAAACTGTCAATAAACAGCAAATAAGTCCATGATTTTGGCGCTTACCACGAATCCTTTTTCAGAGGACTGAACCTCCAAAAAAAAATTAAAGAGTTACAATCGTGCAAAATTTTACTTTTATTTTTGTCACTGTTTATATTTTTTCTAGCAATAACACTATTACAATCCCAGAACATTTTTTTTTGTTTTTTTGTGTGCTTGTATACATATAAACGCTAATCCTGGAAATACTGAAACGATTATAAAAATTCTGCTACTAAAAGAAAACTACACCTTTCCAAATATCATAGGCTTTATTTTATTTTGATACAAATAAGGGGCGTGGTATCTTCGATGCAACAATATTGGCACCAATGGTAGCAAGAGTCTTGAAATTTGGTTGTATTTTATAGATAAATACATGCTAAGCACCTTACGAATAATAAGCGATTGAAACTTTTTGAGTGGTGCAACATCCTTTACAATAACTGAACAACTGTTAAAACTTTTTGGTCAAGACGTTGATTCCTTATCAGTCAGACTGTCAGAAAATAAAGAAATTTTTGTAGGAGATATCACAATTCCTAAGAGCTTCAAGAAATCATTACTTAATGGGCATTTGCAATTTTATTGTCAATCTAATGTTACAAATTTTATGACTATACTTCACAGGATCATTTCTGTAGTCAGTCTTAATATACTTGCAATGAAAAATTTCAACCCATATTGCCGCAGTTGTCTGAATGTAAATGAGAAAGAATCTGTTGAGCACTTTCTCTACATCTGTCCGGCTCGAATGTCTAGGACAAGCTTTCTTTAACAACCTCAGCAAATTGGTCGAAACTTAAATCGGATCGCTGCTTAACTACAGGACTAACTGGATATAACTTTTATCGTTCCCAGGGTCCTAATTAAAATTTCTTGACAATCTTCTTACCAGATTTGTAGGTTCCCTTATGTGGTTTCACCAGTGCTAATTCTAGCTTGGCTGCTAAGCCGCCACTCTAACCTAACCCAACCAGTTTGATATGGGCATAAAAAAGATACTTTTATCGAATTATTTAATATAGTTTCGTTTTTATAAATTTTTTGAATTTTAACTTTATTTCAACACAAATTTTAAAATATGGTTTGTGTTTCAAATGTAAAAATTTTTTTTTTAAATTTTTTTTTTCAGATTTTTTTTCTTATTAGACTACGTAAATTATATGCGCAAATTTAAGATATTATTTTTCATTACCCACTTGAAGTTATTGAAGTGAAAAACTCACTTACACACTGAAAACCAATTTTTTTCTATATAGCACTCTGCCATCATTAACCAACTACCAACATTCAGTTTGGTCATAATAAAAGGTACCAATTTAAGTTAACTTTTTAGTTTTTTTTTTTTTTGATAAAAAAACAAATCAGCAATTGTAAGCGAAATTGCTACGTTTTTATGTTTTTAATTACGCCAGCATTGTAACTTTACCATTTAAAATTATTCGCGCATATTCGATGACCATTCAGCGAGCGTTGTAATGAACAACAAAGTAAAACTTTTGTTACAAAAAATTAAAATTTTAGCAAAACTCATTCATTGTACTATGTTAAATACGTAAAATTCATGCATTTTCAAAAACATACAAAAAACTCATCCATCCATTTACAAATTTTACTCAGTATTTGGCAAAATTTATTTTTTTTTTTGGTCCTGTTAATTTTAATTTTCAAATCATGCTTCATGTAGCATCATCAACGCTCGTTTTGCATGAGACATTTTGTTGTCATAAAAAATGTATTTTTTTTTTTCCTTATATTTTTATGTAATTTGATTATGTCTTAATGACCCAGTAGGAAAGATTTTTTATGAAAATTTTTAATATACCAAATTTAAATACTTTTTATGTATCGGAGTTTATTTCGAAAAGTCGTTTAAGCATAAGAAGTTAAGTGTTAAAATTATTTATGTCATCGTTTCGAAAAAAACTTATTTGGTCAATAAATTATAAGACTCATAATGTGGATTTCTTCACTTTGAATCTTAATTTCATATTCATTCCTCAATTTTTGCTTTTCATAAATTTTCTTATTTGTGAATAAGTTTCGTTAAAAAGGAAGTATTAGAAATTTTTCGACAAATAGGATTATTGTGCAGAGCCTTTTAGGGCTAAGGATTTTAACGAAGTTTAAAAAAAACGCGGAAACGTGCAAGCAATGTTTTCAGTGTATAGCTTTTTTCAGTATATTAGCTTATAAGCTACGTGTATTGAAATAATGAACAAAAAAATTTCTCAAAATTTTCACTGAAGTTCTATTAGTTAGTAGTTTTGAGTAAAAAGCTATAATACAACCACTAGTTGCCATGAATATATAGTAAAATTAGTGTCCAAAATCCCAAAGGACACTTCACATTATCTTTCTACTGGGTCAAATTTGAATTGCACAACAACATTGTGGTCGCAGTTATCTAATTTACTAAATACTTACTCCATTGCCTTTATTATGCTCCTTCGCCTCATCCTTTCAAAACCATATTACAGTTTTTCTACTCTAACCACCACCACCGCTTCACTTCAATATGAAGTTACTTTTTAACGGCATGCACGTCGTCCACCATACTTTTCTCGTACTTCATTCATCCCCCGCACATTCAACTGTTTCTTGCCGAAAAAAAAAGCCCTTTATTTAGCATTTTTTTTGTTTTTTTGCGGCTTCCCTCACAAAATTTATTCGAAACATGCACAACTAATGAAACGTTTCTCGAATTTTTGATAAACTGAAAATTAGAAGCAAAAAAATTTGTGGGCGTGTAGAAATTTTAAACACATTTTATATCAGTCGCATGAATTTCCTGCATATCCTGTATAGAAAAGAAAGGTATCCTCTGTAAATGGAAGCGTATAATGAAAACAAAATAGAACGAACAGCAACGAATTGTTACTGTGTAACAACTGTGAACGGTTAATATGTATAGTTGTGTGGCTTAAAAGCGTTTCACCTTTGTACCTTTATGCGTGAAACTCTTTGCCATCATTTACCAGATACTAGTGCTTCCTTCCATCTTGTTGTTGGCGGCATCATCGTTGTCTCAAATTTCTGCTCCTTTAAATAAAAACCTCGTAAATTTGGCAACTTTTATCTGGTAACAAAAAGCTGAAGAATGCAAAAAATTTAAATAAAGAAAAATTGTAAAAAAACCTCAAAAACTCAACGTAAGGCACACCTTTGTTTCATTTGGCTTAAACAAAAAACAAAAAAAAAATAAATCGCCATAATACGTAATTAATGTAAAGGTACATTGTTGCGGCTGTATGTTTTTTGCGCCATGCCGAAATCAGTGAAAACTGTTTTTGAGTATGTGAGAGACTATATGGAGCTATGCACCTTACCAATTGAATGACCAGTTGGTCTGAACATACATGACTCTTCAGTTAGGATATACTTAATATAAGTACATACATAACTACTCTTAATTCCTGATATTTCACAAAATACAATTGTAAATTTATGGGCGATTTTAGAAAAAAATATCCGAATACGCAACATTTTAAACAAAAACGACCTAAAAATTGCACTTAAAACGGAGTGGCGCTAGACACCAATAAAAAATTTGCAGCTTCGATGCAAAAAAAAAAAAAAAATATCATGAAATATATGTATTGTATGTATATCACTTGCAACGAAAATCGCATGAATAAAAAATTCCATTTACTTTGTGTTATTAAAACATTCAATACTTAATTAAGAAAATTATGACAAAAATAACATGCAATAATTATCACATGTGATAAATAAGTCATGAGATAAAAATTTTACCCGATTATATAAAATAACGTGTGATTAAATACACTTGGCTTCTAAATCGAGTGTTTTCTTACTATGGACCTCGGCAAGTTGGTCCAGGCTAGGGTCTTAGGGTCTAGAAAATAAGATTTTTGTTTCAGCTGTCTTTGTTTTGTTTAAAGTATTTTTATTTATTTTTTTTCATTTCAGGATTTCTGCAGTTAGCTTCAAGGACTGCTGTATATATTCGAGGTGAGTTTATTACTTGCTGTTGAAAAACAGTTTTCTTTTAAAAACAATTCTTCAAAACACTAAAACTATTGACGAAAATAATATAATTTTTTTTATCACTATTTATTATCACTATGAACCAAAGTGTCTGTGTGGGGTTTTCCATCCATCAAAAATCCGATTCAATTCAAAAAAATCTGAAATGCATCGAACAGTAGGAGCCAAAATACTTACACACTTTTAGATATAGCGCAATTATTTTGTGTCATTTTGTCTATTAACTTAAAAAAGTTAAGCAATAATCTAACTAACAGATTGCTCATAATAATGCTTTCATATCCATATAAAAAGTGCTCTTAATATTTGCAGTTAAGATGCCATGTCTTATTAATAATCATTTCAAATCCTTCACCACACCCATTTACTCAGGAAAACTCTCCCGTTTCTCTCATGCTTCTTAGCTTATTCTTAAGTAAGATATCACAGTAAAACAAAAATAACGAAAATAGAACAATCTACCTTATAACAAAAAGAACAAAAAAGAAAAACGTCACTGAGTCCTTTTCGTACTCCTGTCAACATCACCGTTGTTGTCTTTAAAGACTACGACATCCTACTATGTGCGCTTGTGCTAATGTAACCACGTGTTAAATTCAGCAGCGGTAATAAATTTCATTACGTTGTCCTTGTAACGAAAGTTGCACACCATGACATACAGGATATATCGATGATTATCGCTCTTACTGCTCTTATCTTGATGTTAATTTTTAGCTTTTTATTGCTGGTATTTTGCTGGGTCTATGCTATTTTGCATGCGCGTAATAAAGCGGGTTTAATAGAATTTAACATACACATACATACACATTAAAAATTCATAAATATTTTTGCAGTTGGCGTAGTGTAAGGATAATAGCGTACAATTAAAATGTTTACTTATTTGTAGAGGTCTTTGTAAATTAAATAATTAAATTTTGTATATATGTAGATAAGTGGGCTGTTGTTAAAAAGATGCTCGTCGGCTCAGATTTCTTACATATTTCTGAGAACTTACAACATGAAAAAAATGGTAGCAAGGAAATATTATTTTGTATTCTTATAACTATGCTTATACCTATACCGCCTGTAAGCGTCGTAAGATTATACCGTCGGAGTCTCATGAGACGAAAATTGAATGTGATAAAAATTCAAATGACAAAAGTGATATAAAAAAAAAATATCTTGAAATATATGCATTGTTTATCACTTGCAACGAAAATCGCATGCTTAGAAAATTCCATTTACTTTATGTTATTAAAACATCCTACACTTAATTAAGAAAATTATTACAAAAGTAACATGCAATAATTATCGCATGCGATAAATAACTCATGAGATATAAATTTTACCCCATTATTAATTTAATTGTGTGATTAAATTCACTTGGTAAATAGTTTCATTTATTATCACGTGATAAGTAAATGACATAATTTATCATTTAAAGATTTTTCTTAAGAGATAATACACTAACATTATTGACGCTCCCCAATTGCCACTTTTGCTGAAACGAAACTTGTCGAAAAGTTAAGACTCCTCAAATCACATTCATTCTTTGAGTAAAACTTTAGGAAACTATGTTGGCTGATTTTATCACGAGCATGGTAATTGGAAAATCGCTATAATCTGTAGAGTTTTTAAGATTTCAAAAAAATAAAAAACTTTTTAGAAAACTTGAGTTTCACACAAAAACATGTCCTTATCAGAAAGCTAACTCAAAGTCATAATTTAAAAGCACTGGACCACAAAGTTTGCGACACATAAAATGAAATTTAATTTCCTGCTTAAACGACACTGGCATTATTGGATAATTAACCTCACTCTCAAGCTACTACAATAAATGCGCACAAGACCCACCTTCTTGGTGACGGCAACAACAACTAACTAATTTACATGCCATTCATTAATTCAAATTTTCTAGCATTTCCTAGCCAACATACAAGAAAATTTTCAAAATTTATTACAAATAACGCGGTAACGATAAAAACGAAAAATGGCATGCCAAAATATGTTAATGTTTTGTAACGAAATTCCCAGCTGCTACTGAAAATTTTTCGGTACATTAAAAAACGTGCTGAATAAAAAAGTCAAAAAATAAAAAATATAAAAAAATGGTCAGCTTAATTTGTTGACTTAATTTAATAAAGTAGCAGCAGTAGGAGCAAAATGAGAAAAAAACACCGAAACTTGTCAAAAGAAATCTCAATTATATTTCTTTTACTCGGCGTTGTTGTAAATTTACAAGCACCGAAAATTTATAAAAAAAGCAACAACATAAATATTGTCAACAACATAAAGCAGCATCAGCAGCAGCGGCAGCAATAACAACAAAAGCACACCTTTCGGTTACTTGAGGGTTGCAATGTTGCTCCATTTTTGTTTTCTTCTTTTTTTTTTTTTTTTGGGCCATAATTTATGAGCATCAGGTTGGCATGACGCTAATAGACTCATGCCTCCTGCCAACATTGATGTTACGTCGTCCTGCTTTTGTTCATGTCCTGTTCCGTGTACCATGGTGCATTGTGCACGGCGAAAATTTGTTAAGCTGAAATTTCAATGTTTATGGAACTTATGAAGGTTATTGAGAACTATCAATAGAGGTTATGGATGGAAAAAATTTATAACAAAATAATGCCCACGAATTTAAGTTATAAATAAAAACGCAAAGAATTAAAAATAAAAAACAAATTTTATAAACAATGCATTTCGTTGCACCTCAACTACATAGCTTACAGTTTAGCATTGACGTAAAGCTAGCTTATCAAGCTATCGAAACCATCAGTTGCAACGCTCTATTAAAAATAGCTGAATAGATCGAGAAATATCTGAACTTGGTCTGCTTTGGCTTATTCTAAAAACTACCGCGAAAAGCGATAAGATTGTGCACATAAGTAAAACTTTCTACAACTGAACTGCCACACCTACTTCTATGTTTAAAATACATAATGACAAAATGAATCTGTAGTGCTTCAAAATTACTAGAATCGCACATAATTTTAGGGCATTTTGTTTTAATTGAACAAGTTCTTTAATATAGAATATTTTTATTTAATTCACTGTAGCTAATCGACCCTCATCAGCTTTTTTTTTTTTTTTTGTAACAGAATATTTTTCAATTCTTCCAATTTTTGCCATGTACATGTTCAGCATCGTTGCTTATTGTAAATATTACTAAAGAAAAAGAAACAGGCTGAGCAAAACGAAAAAAAAAAAAGTGAACAGCTTACAACAAATATGTGCCTGGAGTGTCGTAAGCGTGTGCCACAACAGCTACCATCTTCAAAGGTAGTATTAGTAGTTGACTGGTTCTTACATCCCGCACACTTTATACGTTGAAAGTTATTAAGCGAATTTGGGTCTAGATGTTCCCACAGGGATTTTAAATATGGCGTGGGTTGAGATTTCTGATGCCAATCGACGATTTCTGCTGGACGTTTAGAAAATCTTGGAAGTTTTTTTTTTTTTGGTTTCTTTGCTTTGCTAAGCGTAGAGTTTGACACGCTGTGGTTGTTTGTGCGTGTATTTTATTTTATTTTATATTTTTTCATTCGTTTTTGGTCAAAAATGAACTTTAGTCTAGGGTTGGCGATTTACACTATCCCTGCGGAAAAACCAAAGTAACACTCTGTTGGTGGCATCGTTGAGACATCATTAATAAATAACTTAGAAAATGCTTTCTAATAAAATGTAATTTGTTGTTGTTGTTGTTGTCTTACCTGTTATGTTGTTTCTTTTTGGTTTTTTGTACGTGCAACGCATTTCAAGCGAAAATATTAAAGTCTAGGGAATATTTTGAAAATTGGCCAATATATAGAATTTTTTATATTGAAGATAGTAAATTATTTTTGTTGAAAAAAAAAAATTCAAGCGTATTTGTGAATTAATTAAATATTTAAAACTTGTTTTAAATTGAGATTTATTTAAATCCTTTTATAATTTCTCTAAGTAAAAATTTTTGCTAAATCGAAGAAAGAGACCAGATGTTATAGTTGTTGTTCACCCAAAATGGCAAAATTAACAAAATCAGCGAGGCAAACGAAAAAGACAAAGCATTTGAGACAGACAAGGTAAACCAGACAGACATGACAGACTGTTTTGAACTTACCCTGAGTCATCTTATTCAAAACAGACAGAAAAAACCAGACACACTAAGTAAATAATTAGAGTAGACAATAGGGATATATGCGAGAAAGATGAAACATTTAATCGAATAAGGCTGATGCCACATATCCAATTTGAAGAGGATATATTATAAATGCAAATGACATCTTACGTTAAATCCAGCGGCTTTAAACTGAAGAGACCTCGTTATCTCAAAAATGTATTCCTCAGGAAGATCAGACTCAGCTTCCCACAAGCTACTGTTGGCCAAAAAAACATAACTACATACTTTTATAATACGATAATAGCAGTAAGTCAAAAAGAAATGAAATATACTAGTCAGATGAGCTGAACAATATAGTTGAATTGAATGTGAAAAAAATTATGCATCACGGGCAAAGACTTCATTACTATAGTGTAATACTCATATTTTGAAGTGTCTTGCTAATATGTGAGCTATTTTCGGAATCAAAAATTGACCGGAACTATACTTTTACGAGTAGTATATTCAATTCGCTAGACAATCAATAAAAAGCAGTATGGCCTTCTGTGATTTGTATTGAAATTATGTTTTTCGACTTTAATGTATATATGTATGTATATATTTTGAATTTTTCAAAATTTTTTGATTTCAATATTTCCGACTTTTTCAGTCGACGATGTTTTCAACGTTTTCCTTATCTTTGAAAATATATCGCCATTTTAAATTTTTTCAACTTCTTTGAAATTTTTCGAATTTTCCAACATCTTTCTTTTTCTATTTCCTATGCTTGATATTTGATTCGTCCAATATTTTTCACCGTACTCTACATATTTCGATTTTCTTAACATTCATCGACATTTTCAAAATTTTCGAAATGTTCAACAATTTTCAATATTTTTCTGATTTTCAGCACTTTTCGGATTTTCAACATTTTCATACTTTTTGTCTTCATTTTCTTCGATTTATTCAAATTCTTTGAACATTTTCAATATTTTTTGAATTTCCAATAAGTTTTTATATATATTTTTGACTTTCTCAATTTTCAGCATTAATTTTTTTTGAAAAATTTGAAGCGATATACAATATTTTATAGATTTTTAGAGATATATTTACTTTTTCAACATTTTCTACATTGAACATATTGATACATCATTTAGTCAATACATAATGCCGAGACACATAAGTTTCGCGTGGACATTACCTCTGAAATTATATGTCATCACACGAAAAATTTTTTTTATTATTTTATTTTAAATTTATTCTGTTTCAAAAATATGTATGCATCACAACTTTCAAATGAATATTTTCTAAATATTTTTCTTGACAGTTGTAAAAGTTGTTTTGATAACGCTTAAAAAAATGTTGAAAATACATATGTGTGTTTCGATTTACAAAACGCACATTTTGACAATTTTGAAAACCAAAATAATAACGAGCAGTTGTGATGAGCGAAATAAATGAGATAGACAAAACAGACTAAATATTAAAGTTAATTTTAATATAACGAATGAGCTCGAAAGATTTAAGCTACATTAGGCAAATCAGATTGGCAGACAATTTTGGACAGTTGAGAGCAGTAGAGAAGAAAAAAAAGAGATATTAGAACAAATGAGACGGTCAAGTGAATGAAGTAAATGGAAATAAACGGAACGAAAGGCATTTAATAAATTGATCGACAAAAGAATTTGGTTATTGTGTTAAAAAAAATTAAATTAAAAAATCCGCGTTTGAACTCTTTCACTTTTTGCAGCTCTTCTTTGTTCAACGATATCCCAGATAGCAACACTCATTCCTAGTTGTTTGATTGAATTCTGTCGCAGAGTCTATTTACTTTGTCGATGGAGTTTCCCCACAACAGTGATCCTTTAGTTTATGTGTAAAGAATGAACTTTAAGGCTGTTGTGTGAGTCTGTTTCAACCCATCTCCCCCATACTGCCTCTCACGAACTTTGGTAAAATCATATTAATCAAAACTTTGATGTCATAGATTAAATTTTTCTGCGAAAATACCAAAACTAACTTGTTCATATATGTATGTACCTTTGCTATATAAATATATATCTACTTGTGCAATATACATATGTATGTATATCGGTCTGGGTTTAAATAACTCATTCAGTGATATATGACCAATTTTTCTGGGTGAGTTACGACGTGCCCTGAGGTGGATTTAATCTTTTAGCCCTTCCCTAGTAATGATCCAGACAGTATTTTTAAGTCGATCGAAATGAAAGGCTTATGTTTAACTCTATAGTTTCGAATAAATATATGTATGATTGCGAGGTTTTGAAACGATTCGGCGGAAGTTGAGTATTGGTTTCATATAACTTTTGACAAAATAACGTAGGAATTTAAAATAGAGAAAGCCAAATGTTTAACAAAGGTGATCGTTTCTATTCTTATATTGTACACTAGATAGCTTGATCAAGTATTTTATTTAAAATTCATCAATATTAAAGGATAAAAAACAGAGGCGTTAAATTAAGAAGATTTCAATAAAAAGTGCGCAAAAGCTAAAAAAAATTATAAAATAACAATAATTTTTTTTACTTTCATCGTTGATTTTTAATAAGTTCTTAACTTGATTTAAAGCTTTCAGCATATTAGCTAAGAGGGCTAATAGCTGTAGTAGCTAAACTCTATTATTATTAAAATGGTCGCATTCAAAGTTTTTTTGACGTAAGATGTTTCCGGGGAAACATTTTTTGACAATACAAAGTTTTGTAAATTGATTAACTTTGACTAAATAGAGAAAACAGCCTGAACGAACGAAAAAATTGCAGCGAAGAGAATATACAGAAGACACAGAGATTTTTGAGAAGTGGAAGCTATGCAAAGCTATTTTTCCTTAGAAAAAAAAACTCGAAACAATATCAGCTCTAATATTAGCTTACTATTACCTATAACTTTTAGTTTAAAAAAAAAATCAATTCAGCAGTAGTATTGATGTATGTCTAGCTTTAGCACAAAAAGCAATCATTTACTCAATTGTTTCTTCTTCTTCTTCTTCTACACATAAATTGAATAAAAATGAGTATTGAATTAAATCGTTCCATTTGACTTGTAGTGTTGTCTTTGGTGTTGCTGCTTTTGTTGTTGCCTTTACCGTTGACATTTATAAATAAAATGTCTGTAAAGACAATAGCGCAATTGTAACAATAAATAGAAAATAATAACTCTTGAACGCAACTCACTGGAAAATTGAAAATAATGACAATGCGGTGGCGAAAAGCAATTTAAAGGGCGGCACATTTTAGGGTGGGGAAATACATCAAGATAATAAAGCAACAATGTCGCAAATTTAAGAACAATGAACAGGTGAAAGCTTAAGGTTAAAACAGTTGACATTTGTGTTTTTGTGTTATGTAAATTAAATTACTTTTGTGACAGGAAACGAGAAAAGTGGTGATCGCAAAATATCTTCTTTTACCCCTTTTACACTAAAAAATTTCAACAATAAAAGTATGTTAAAAGTTTTTAATTACTTTCATAAAAAAAAGTACTTAATTTATCTATCCATTTTGCTTGGTTTTGCACACACACACATAAAACTTGCAATTAAAATAAATAACGTTGACACATTAAAATGTTACCCTCTTGTAAGTGAGGAATTACAGTTTTCGTTTTTTCATTATTACTCTGCCATACTTTGGTCTTACGCCAAAAAAGCTGCTACAAAAATTTATGCTTTAGGCAAAAAGGAAACACAGTAAGCTAGTGAAATATGGCAAGCCAACGCAGAGCATAGAGCACCTTACAAAAATTGATGTGACGAATTATTTTTTTGTTCTAGATAATTGTTTCAAATTAATTTTTAGATTTGTTTTGGATGGCTTTTGAATGGTATTGCTTGAGGACCCAAGTAAGCCAATTATTAAAATCTAACACTATTGCCAAATAACTCAATACATAAATACGTACGTAGAACGTAAAGCAAACACACTGTTGCTGAGTTTTGACTTTGAAATCGAATGTAGAATTATTTTTTCGGTAACATACCCCATGAAGGTGGTAGTCAGCTCTGACAATCTTCCAAAGCATATTTTTTGGAGGTTTTTTGAGCTACATATGTCCATATTAGTACTGCATTGAGCTTCTCAGCTGTGGAAATAAAGTGTGTTTTTTGTGGGCCATGTACTCGAATGAGTGCAGTTCAAGAGCATATGTATAAAACCTTCTTCAGTCCTCTATAATTCTCTTTGTTTCACCAGTATAAATTGAATTCCCTACCTTCGTCTCCCCTTTTGAAAATAGAACACCACGTGTGAAAGAGTTATCAATTTAAGTTAAAGCTTTAATAAGGCTTCCGGGTTATGCTTCAGTGTACCCGTGCGCAGTTCATATTATGCTATAGCTGTATGTCAAGCATCAGCAAGTTAAATATCAACCAAAGGGTCTGTCTAAACTTTTTTGGCTTTTAAAGGCATGCTTCGGACATATTTCATAATTCTGGATGCATCTGATTTTAAGGTTTTGATTTGCCCATAACGCCCGTGCAACTTTATGTACTACGCTGTAGACTTCGATTGAAAATGTTGTAATAAAAACAACAATAGTTATTACAAAAACAATAAACACAAAAGAAACACAGCAATAAATAAGTAGAAACAAAAACAATAATTTATACAAACACAACAAAAACACTAACAACAACAAAAATAGCAAACACAATAAGAGCAAGAAACAAAAGGAGAACAGCAACAACTACAAACAACATCAATAACAACAACAACAAGAAGAAAAACTCTAACTGCAACTATTACAACAGCTGTAGCAGAAACAAGCACAATAACAATGGCAATGACAATGACAATGAGAATGACAATGACAATGACAATGAAAATGACAATGACAATGACAATGACAATGACAATGACAATGACAATGACAATGACAATGACAATGACAATGACAATGACAATGACAATGACAATGACAATGACAATGACAATGACAATGACAATGACAATGACAATGACAATGACAATGACAATGACAATGACAATGACAATGACAATGACAATGACAATGACAATGACAATGACAATGACAATGACAATGACAATGACAATGACAACGACAATGACAATGACAACAACTACAACAACAATGACAACAACAACAACAGCAACAAAATAACAACAACAAAACAACAACAACAACAACAATAACAACAACAATAGCAACAACAACAACAATAGCAACAACACACACATTCTATACCAACTCTTCTAACAAAGTGAACATGCCTTATCCCAATATGTATAGCGTATAGTAACCAACTAAATGAGCCCTAACTGTGGAAAACCTTTTGACATGGTAAAGAAGCGTAGAAATTTGAAAGCAGGTGTCACCGCTGGCTAAAACAACAATAAACAACAAACAAAAAGTAGCAAACTTGTTATGTTGCTGCTGCTTATGATGTTGCTGTTAATTATGCAACAATTCATCATAAAAACTGGCTGAAGAATTTCAAAAGTATCTCTTGAGTTATGCAAAAGTTAAGACAAAGTTTCTTTCAAGTAAGAAATGCAAAAAGTGAGTGGGTGAACTATGCTATGCACCTTAAGAGTGTGATAATTTTGCAAAAACAGTCATACACTTTTTCATTTAATACAAATTGATAGCTGCTGTTAAAAAGTTATATTTACAAATGTTTGTAAATACATTAGAGGAGACTTTAAAAGTATATAGAAAACAAAATACATTTTCATAAATTTTTTCTATCAAAACTATTTTTTTATATAAATAATAAAGCTATTCTCATTCCTCAGTAAATCAACAGCAACATCTTTACAGTTTCAATATTTAATTATCAGTAAATAAAAAGTCACAATACATAAAAATCCATAATTCCCATGCTTTTACAAAATGTTGTAATACACCCACAGTCGCCTTTCACAACAGATACCCGCCCAATCATTATGTTGTTCACTACCACTGCTGTTGCTGATTATTTTGCCAAATTATAAACGAATTTAAAATAAATTAATTTAGCGTAAAAAGCAACACTACAGTAACACAGAAGAAGAAGAAGAACACGCAACTTTAGCCACCCTAAAATTGAAGTTATGTTGCTGTCATTGTTATTTTTGTTGCTTTTGTTGTTGAGCACCATTTTTTTTTTTTTTTTGGCTGGTGGTTACTTTGTTTGCCATCAAGACAAGCGCGTAAATCCTTAAGAATTTCCATTCAAGAAAAGACATTTTCAAATGTATTACTAATTCGTCGTCAACATTGCTGTTACTGTTGTTGTTGTTGTTGTTGTTGCGGTCTTATATTTTTTCCCTCACATTTTATTTTATTTAACAAAAAAAAAAATAAAATAAAATCTTCATTTTATTTGTGGTATGTGCGTGTGTTGGTTTTTCTAAAAATTTCCTATTGTTTTTGTAATTGAGGAAAATCGCTTTTTGACAAAAAAAAATTTTCTCCTTCGGTTTATTATGTCTTTTTCTCATGCTTTATTTTTATATTTTGCTTCTGTAAAGTGTTGTTTTTTTTCCAGTGGCTTAGTAAGAAATTTTCTGTATTGGTGAGGTAAAATAAAAATCCTTTCGAATGAAATTATACAAATTATATGTTTGAGATTATATTTTGCAAAATTAAAATAAACAATTGCTTTGGGATATTCTTCCTCCACAAAATTTCTTCAAATAAAGACCATAAAATGAGGTCAGTTTTCAAATGGTAATACCACATAACATTGACGTTTAGGTTGCTTTTACGTCATTCTCAAAGAAATACTGGCCAATACTTTTTGTGAATGTAATGACTTCTCTAAGGTCAGTTGTGGTTTTTCAGAGTTCCATATACGACAATTTTGTAGTCGGTTTTGAAAAACCACAAAATACGTTTTTGGTTTTAAATATTAGAGCTGTCTGAAATGGTTCTTATATTAAACATTTCATATTTGCTAATCTTAAGTTTTCCGCTTATCATACGCATATCCTTTTTAAAGCAACATCACCTACGTCACTGTTCTCAATTTACTATTTTGCTCAAATCTTATTGTTATTGGAGTTTTTCGCTTTTCTCTACTATTGTTGTATTTACAAGGATTACATAGTTCTGTTGATCTACGATACATACAAGAAAGTTTTTTTTTTTTTGTTTTGTGTATATATGTTATCATTTGTGTACTAGTGTATTTGTAAAATTTATGTAATTGTTTTAGTTAATCGTGCGTAATTGATTTTATTTTGATCTCATTTATGTGGTTACATTTTATTTGATATCATTTATGTTATTTGCTATTGCTGTTGTTTTATTCCCACATTTGTGGGTGACAAAAATGCTATAAATTAGAAATACAACTTTCACTATTGCATACTTTAAGGCGTTGTAATAAAAATGGCAAAGTTTTGTTAAGAAATATTGATTAAGATGAATTCAAGATATATTTTTTAAGTAAAAACTTTGCGATTTCTTATAAAATAGCTGATTTTCACTAACAAAGGCAAATTTTGAATATTATGCCTGAATTTTTCCAGCCACTACACCCACTAATTAGTGGCCCATTTACCACACCGTCTTTTTTTTTGCCAAAAAATGGCATACTTAAAATTCCTTTACTGCTGCCTACATATTCATAGTAAAATTTTGTGTATAGTATATAGCAGCTATCGCGGAATTTTCCACACTAAATTGACAGTAATTAAATTTTGCTTTCTCGTTGCCATTAAGGGGAAAGCAGTAGCAAACACAACGGCAACACTAACATCCGCAGCTTGAGCAAAACAGCACCCTCTGACAGCGCGCGTCCTTACAGCCAGTTGCTGCAGTAACTTAACACAGGCGGCTTCCATCATGAAGGTGTACTCATCGTCGTCGTCGGCATGAAATGTCAAGCCGCATCAAAGTGAGTTGCTCTCGAAACTTACGCTTCGGTACGAGTAAAATTCATGCGAAATTGACATTGTGAGTTGAGATGGTGTCCTAGCAAGCCCTTTAAATTTTTCGCCTGTTGCACATAATACTTTTGGTTCTTTTAGAGCTTTTCATGCTATTGTATGGCTTTTGTTTTCATTTTAGACTTGTTGTGTGTCATTCGTGTTAAAATTTTTTCCCTACTTGTCATAAAGAAAATTCAGCCAGCTACTATGTTTTCTGGCATGGGTGATAGTGGTGGTGTAAGTTTTCACCCTTACCAAGAAATGCACAAAGGTCATATAACACTTAATGGTTTTTATAGATTTGACTATAGCTGAGGGTGATTTTAACTAGATAGAAAGGTAGTGGGCGCAAAGGTGCAGAATGCAATTTTTTATTTAATAGAAGTTGGTGACGCGCCTCTAATTTGATTGAACCCTAAGATAAACTATTATAACCTTTAAGAGTGGGCGTGGCGTTGCCTCCCTTATATGAAGAAATAATTGACACGGCTGCGTCGCTTAACCAATTTTGATAAAATTTGGTATGAAGTTGGGTTTATTCTTGAGTGACGTCATTTGCATTTGGTGGTTGGTGGTGACACGCCCCTAACAGGAAATCATATTTTCTACTGCTAACTAACAGCCCGATTTTTATGAAATCTTGTACCGTGATAAATTGAACTCTGAGGAAAAATATTTGTTTTCCAATGGGCGGCGTCACGCCCTTAAGCAGAAAATATATTTTCAAAGCTTAACTGATTTTAATAAAATTTGGTATGGAGATAGATTGAAACCTAAGAATAAAATTTGTAAGAAATGTTTAAAGAAAATACAAAATAATAAAAGTGTTATGCCAGCTTAATGTAAGCAAAAAAAAAAGCTTTTACTTGTTGCTATATTTACTTAATTGAATATTTCAATTTTTAGCCAATTTACGGTGTCAAACCTTTTATTAGGATTTCACAGCATGGGCAAATACGAGCTGACTCTTGATCTTGTTAAAATTGTAGGTTGCATGTTAATGTGCGGCAAAAATAACTTTGATATTTAATTATCGTAAATATTTAAAATGTAATCGCAGTCTCATTAAGCGAACATTTGAATTTTTTAATGCCTCAAAGTTGTGAGCAAAATTTTGCACAAAAGCTTTGTGTGATAAGGACGCGAAAGTAAAACCTCTTAAGTCATGAAGAAATTTTATGAATATCATAGACCTTTGCTTTCATTTTTCATAAAAAAATAATGATATATGAAATAAAAAATAATTGAGTTCATATATTACCCCTTTCAATTGTCTATGCTGGAGGCGCCATTATCATCATCGTCATCATAATTCATTTATAACATCGTTTATTGTTTTTTCTTTTTTCCTTATATTTCTACCAATATTTCAATCAATCAATATATAAACTCATATGTTCCATTTATATACATCGACACATCATAAAAAAAAAAAAAAAATTACGCTTATCAGTAAAAATTTATTCAAACAGTTGCACAATTAAATTTCATTGAATTTTCGCCTCCCAACCGAGTAGCAACCAACCCAGCAGGCAGTGGGAGCACACACAACTTGTGACGCGCCTGTCATGACACGCTGAAAGTAAAGCAAAAATTGATTAATGATCGACTGACTACCAATATTGGCACATACACATAAACACTTATTCCGAATACATACATACGTACATGAGGATATCATATACCATATATAGCAGTTACTCACTTGCACGATTGAATTACGCCGAGCGTATTAAATGTAGCCACAATTTTGAAATGAAAACGCACTGAATTCAGACAAAACCAACATCCAACCACCATCGCTTTAAAGCCTAACCAGCGTAGAGTAAGGCAAGCGAGTGTTTTATTGAATTTCGCCGCACAATCGTAATATACGAATGGTGTACAGCATTTAATGGCCCAGTAGGGAGGTGGTTATTAGTGTTAAAAGTGTATAATACTAATTATGTGTTTGTAGAAATGTAGAACAAAAATTATGTTTTTGCTTCTTATAGCGCATGAGAACTGAGAAATTTTCCAACAATACAAAAAAAAAACAATAAAAAATCCATAATTTTCATTCTTTTTGGTTTTAATACTTTGAGTGATATGAGGTAGGGCCCAACAATCCTCTGGGTTCAATCTATTTTTGTACAAAATTTCATCAAAATCAATTAATCAGTTTAGCATTAAAAACGTATTTTATTGTTAGGGGCGTGTCACCGCCTATCATAAATTAAATGTCTTTACTCAATAATCAATCTATCTTCTTACCAAATTCCAACAAAATCGGTATAGCGGCTCAGTCGTAACAGCGTGTATTCGCATTGGGGTTCAACGCCCACTAAAAGAACTATAGGTTTAAGTAATTTTTCTTGCAATTCCATCCATCTTCAAATAAAATTTTACTCACAATCGATCTATTAGCATAGGGGACGCCCATTAATTTCGTGAGCTTAAATAGGTGGGAGGGGATCCGGCAAAATTTCATCATATTTCACCAAGGGGGGAGGGGGTCAAGGGAAACCGCACGTCAACTTTTAATGCATAGAATTTACATTATAAATAATAATTTAAATCACACTTTTCCGCCAGATCTCAAAAAATCTCACCGAGAGAAGGGAGAGGGGGTCCGAATTTTTAAAAAAACACCTCACGTAATTAATGGACGTCCCCTTAGCAGTGTAAACGCATTTTCTATTTAGAGGCGTAACACCGCCTACTATTAAAAAAAAATTACATTCTGCACTGTCTGTCTTCACATCCTTTTCAACACAAACAAATCCTGCGGTTATGTTATGTTATGACAGTAAAAATGGGTTAGGCAATTATCCTGAGAATGAGTTTGTCTATATTTCATTATCATCCTGTGCGATTTTGACCAAGAAAAATTCGTTAAAAATCTGCAGTAATAGAGTCATTGAATTTCAGCAGATTTTTTAAAAGTTCCTAAAGTTCTGAAGCCATTGAATAAAATAAAAATGTCTGGCCAATTATAAATTTATTTATCTCTGAAACTTTAGTTACTTATATGATCGATTTTTGAGTTTTATATCTAAAGTTTTAAGCTTTTAATTTTTATTGGTCACCATTGCATTATTTCCTAGTTGGTTGGCGCACCAAAGTGCGCACAATACCATACTTACACAAAATTGTATTTATTGTTTAAACCAAAAGGCGGCAATATTTTGGCAGCTGCCTTACAATACCTCTTAGCTAAATGATTTGTTGTATCTCCTTGAAAGAGTTTCACAACAGCATCTTCCACTTCGTTCGTCACCTACAGCTATATAGTTGGCCTTCAATAAGCCTCCTTAATATAAAAGTATCGAATTCGCTTTATTTTTTTTTTTTTTTATGAATGAAAAAAAGTACAAATTTTATTTTGATTAATGATATTTCAAGTAAATTTTATGTCTTATGTTTTCTTTGTTAAAAATCCATTTACTTTTTTCTGCAGTTTCTTATGTTTCACATTTTTTTTTTTGTTTTTGCCATTGACTTTTTCAGCATCATTTTCAATTTGCACATCATTTCAATTAATATTAAAATGAAAGTTGACAACATATTTTCTTTGCTACTTACATTATAATTTTGACAATTATTTGTAAATTTTTGTTGGTTGCTGTTTTACGTTGCTAGTGTCAACATTGTTGTTATAAATATTGTCATTGTTGTTGTTGTATCTCTTGTGTTTTTTAGCTCTTATTTCTATTCATTATGCTGCGTTACGAAAATTGTGAAAATTCATTTTATTCATTTAATAATTGAATTTATCAAATGAAAAACCGCATTTTATGACCATATTGTTGATAATGCTTTTATTTATGGCGACGAAGTCATAAAGAAAAAATATTGAAAATATTAAAATTGCGATTTTTGGGTACATTATAAATATGTCTACATTCATATGTTTACGGAATTTAAAATGTTTTAACAATCATTGTTTCAAATGGTTGCTTTTATTTTGAATAAAAAAAGTCTTGAAAACAAATTTACGAAAAAAAAATTAAATATCTTAATTAAAACCGCTCTTTTTCAATATACATTAAACTTGAAATATCTTTAAAGGTATCTTATTGGAAAAAACACCGATTTGTATAGAAATTTTTTTAAAAATGTTTAATAACTCCCATTTATGAAGCAGTTTTTGTACGTAAATTGCATGTCCAGGCAATTTTTCCGGACTCCTTTTTTGTAGACATTTCTTGTCGGATACTTTTTTTAGACATATTTTTGTGATGTAAGTTTTGCGAGTTGCTCGGAATTTTTTTTTTTCGAAGCTGTTCTCAGCCAGAAACTTTCCGCGAGACTCTTTTAGGTGAGATATTATTCAAAGTTCGTTTTTAAATTTTTTCGGAGCTTTAGTTTGCGACAAATTTCTGGCGAGATTCCTTTTTTTCCAAAATTTTGCGAAAGATTCCGATATTTTGATTCATGACATTTTAAGCGAGACTCTATTTTTCGATATATTTTTACGAGAGATGTTTTGTAAAATGCTTGGAATGTCTTAAAGAAAATTAAGTTTTTAAAGCCTTGAATTATTTCGGCTGTGACTTACTAGGTTAACTTCTTTAGATTCTCTCTGTTTGAAGATCTCTTGTTATCGTCATTTTGACACTTGCTAGCTGAGTATGTATTTTTATGAGCTCATACATCTCATCTTTCGATATTAGTCATACCAATGGCTTATGTCAGCCTTTGATTATGGGCATCTAAACTGTTCCATGATTTCAGCTATGCGAATGTAAGTACCTTTTGAGCAATTGTGGGGCTTCTGAAACCTAAATTTCTAATTGAATACTAAATTTTTGGATAATCGGAAATTTTGAGCGAACTGCCTATCTTCTTTAAAGGTCTGTACTGATAACCATAAGGCAGCCATAAGCTTTTTAAATGTCCGGAGAGTGTCTTTCTTATAACATGTCAGTCTCCTGCCTAGCTTTTTATTCTGAAGCATTTATTGAATTAGCTGCTAAATACACGTATCTTATTTTATATTTAAAAAAATATCACCTAGCAAATTTTTTAATATTTTAAATTATCTTGAAACACGCATCAAGTGAATGTATAGTATACTCCCAAAGGCCTTATCGTGTTAAATTTATATCTTGTATGTTTTTTTAATATTATATAATATTTATTTATAAATTTTCTTAATTCGCATGATAGTTAATTACATATTTATTTTTTTTCTTTGTTTTGTTCTAACACACCCTCAATTAATTTTCAAAAACTTAAGTGTACTTCACCTAATCTTGTTTTCTTGAGAAAAAAAAAAAAAACAATCAGTACGTGAATATAGAAAAATTTTACCTTTTAAATTTAATGAGTACAAAATAAAGCTAATAATTTGAACGCAAAAAAATCAAGCAGCAAAATCCAGCCGCTTATATGAAAGATGCTTAGCCAAGTCAAGCTTGATTCACTTTTCTGAAATGTGTTGTGTGTAATGTTAAGGTTATTAAAATGCTTATGAACGCTTGCATGCTTAAAGAGCAGCTTCCTGCGATATACAACCAAACATAAACATAGGCTGTAGCTTCCGTTTCCTTTGCCGTTGCCGTTGCCATTACCGCTGATGTCGTCGTAGTTGCTGATTAAGAAGAAAATTCTCTAATCTTCTGCTTCAAAAGCAATTAACCAAATGCAAAATGCAGTGCAAGGACACGTTCGAATACACATATCTAAATGTATGTATGTATGTGTGTACATTAGGGAGGTTTTTTGTTTTTGAAATGAATAAAAATATTTTAAACACAAAACTTTTTAAATTCGAATATTTAGTGGTCCTCAAAGCTTTTTCACATAAAAACGTATTGATATTGCATTTTAGCTTAGTATGAAAAAATCAGTGCTATACTTATTTTTGTTAGGGGCGTGGCACCGCCTACTATTAAACTAAAATAAATTTCTGCAAAGCCCCTCATCGCAACCTTTTAAAAAAAAAAAAAATATCAAGCGATTATGCTATGTTATGGCTGTTAAAAAGTGTTTACTTCGCCTATTTATATATGAAAGCCTTATAGGGGATAGTCTGTTATAAACCGAACACTTGTTGGAAGATACATTTTTGATTTGGCTGAAATTTTTTTTATGTGCTCTGTATCGAAAAAGAAGAGATACGTATTCGAGGATTTTTAAAAAAAAATAAAATTTTTTCAAAATAGAGCGAATTCATATTTTGAGAATTTCGCGATTTTTGGCTTGGAGACTCACTTTCAAAAATTCATGACTCCGGTTCTGTTTAGGATATAAATTAGCCGTGTTTTATTCGCTTTGGTTAAACCAAAATTCCATACAACTGCGTGAACCAGCTCAATTTCTAGTTCAATTGATTGAACTTTTTTTGTCTATGCTATGCTATGCTGAATTTGAAAAATAGATGTCGCACATAGCAAGTAGTTCTAGACACAAACCTAAAATAATAAAATTGTTTTGGCAGCATTGCTTGAATTTTGCAGTCACGGTTTTAGGACACGCGGGGCCTTATGCATGCGGTAAGTGCTGGGCCCAAATATTAAAATAAAATCACATAATAAAAACAAAAACAAAGATGAATCAACAGTCATTAATCGCTGCTTTGATTCTGCTTTCATTTTTCCTTTTTAATATACATAACGTCAAATAGATTTGTTCTTCATCTTTTATCGTCGATTTTTTTCTATCCTCGGAAAACGAAAGAAAAACATTGGTATAAGAGTCTGCGACGCTATAGATCAGTCCAAAAGCAATTGGTACCAATTTCTTGAAAAAAAGAAAAATATGTAATGACGCGTGAGGCCCCTTACCGTGCTAGGCCCCTTTCAACCATACGAGTTTGCCGGCTATCAAAACGGCTCTGATTTTAAAACAGAACACTGTCATGCCACCTAGTGGTCAGTACCAGAATTAAAAAAGTTTAAACTTTGGCGTTTTATTCACTTTTAGGTTTAACCAAAGCGAATAAAACACGGCTATTGAGATTCACAAAATTTGAATTCGCTCTATTTTGAAAAAAAAAAAAAAAAATTTTTTAAAAAATCCTCGAATACGTGTCTCTTCTTTTTTGATACAGAACCCATAAAAAAATTTTCAGCCAAATCAAAAATGTGTCGGTCAATTTTTGTCAAAATTCGTTCGGTTTGTAAAGCTAAAATTAATATGTTATCATAAATTTTTCCGCAGTCTTTGCGAAATAATATTCGAAATCCGAAATATTCCTGTGTGTGAATTTCTTTTAAAATTTATTAAAAATTTGTCGAGTAAGTCTCTAAAAAATCAAATTTCTTGAAAAAAAAACCACCCTAATGTATATGTTATTTGTTTATGCATGTTGAAAGGTTAATGTATTGTAATGATTTAGAGTGTGTGATGGAAAAGGTTTGAGCAAATTAAAATTGCAGTAAAAGCGTTTCTTAAACATACACTAGTTGCTTGAAGCTCAAATATCAAAGAGGAGCACAGTATGAAAAAGCTAAATATAAAGCGCCTCGGGAGGTTACTATAAGATTTGCATCATAAGAAAAATTATATCAAGCCTAATGGAGAACAAAAATTTTTACGAGCAAAAAAAGACATGTGATTTTTTTCAACTTAAATTGATTTCTTAGTTTGCTTACCGCTCTTTAAGATATTGAGAATCAGTTCGTCTGGGAATATATATAAATTGAAATAAAGTAAGTTGTAGAATAGTTTTTGTGACCGTATCAATTACCGGTTAATTAACCCTCATCTCAAAATGCTGACGTCATCCGATTCGAGCTCTACGACCCCAAATTACCTTCATTGACATCAGTCAATGTGCCTCCAATGTCACAGTGTAATCAATATTAACCTTCTAAAATAGAGTTTCTGTAACGAAAGTACATTATCAGAATAAACTATAACCAATAAAATACCAAAAAATTTTCAATTTCACACCAAAATTTTACAAAATAAAGTTTGTGAATCCCAATTAAAAGAAGCGTTGCATTTTACAATTACGGTTAGACACAAAACTTGCCTGTACTGACACTTACTGAAATATTCGCATACAAACACACACACACATACAATCAAACATGCACTAAGAACGCACATACATATGCACATACAAACATAGACACATTAGTAGAAAGTTGCACTAATTAAAATTTTATGCTTACGTTAAGTTAATAACGCCATTTCGAATTCATACCCTGAAAATCACGTGGTAGAAATCTGATTGCAGCTAATGTTGTTGTAATTATAGCATCAGCTGCTGCAATTGCTGCTTCTTCAACTTTCTGCAGCAATGGCATTTAAACATGAAGCACACTTTGGTGATGCCTTTTAAGCCACTGATGTGTTGATTTCTTTGGCGCCTTGTTTTGCACATGAAGAAAAAAAATGTACAGAAATCTTCCATTCGGAAAAATTTATGCAACGAAATTGTGTGGAGTAGAGAGATATATAATATATAAATAATATTTATTAAATATATATATATAAACTTTAAGAAGCTTTTATAAAAAATAACATAAGAATCTTAAATTTTTGAATAAACACAATGCTTTTGCGCGCTGCACAATTCAAAATTTCCAAATTTTTTTAATGAGAGATTTCTGCTGATTTTTCACGTTCGACAAAGAAAAAAATAATAAAACAAGTATATCTAAGCATAAATTTTCTTATTGACCTTAAACAATTTTCTTTTTTATATAGCTAAGCCTAAATAAAGCTTAAAATACCCAAGACAAACTAACGCGTAGAACTAATTTAAATTTGGCCATATTTTTCTTAAATAAAATTTAGCTGTTTTCTGCAATGTTAAAACTTTATTAAATATAATTAGAATTAAGATTTTTTTTTTATTAAAAAATTCATATTTCAAATTCTTTTATTTTTGAGTGCACTTTCTTACGTAGTACAACGTCATCACGTAAGCAATTTACAGTGATATGTTAAGGTAGAAAAACTTTACTCATACCAACAAACTTAATGGTTAATTACACAGATTTTTTTTTTCGCAGCTGGCAGTTGTTTCAAGCCTCTTCCCTTACCTTAGAACGCCGGCTTTATTGCACTTTTCAATTGTTTTCTCTGCTTTACCCTCCTATAGCCACATACTGGCGTACAAATTGTTTTCTTTGGTTTGCCAAGTTGGTTAGTTGCCTGGCCTGGTTTGTAGCCGACGTTTTCCTAATTAATTTTTAAGTGATTTTTGCAGAAGCTGCAAGTAAACACTACCGTCGTCTATTCATTCAATTCACATAATAGCTGTGGCTTAAGTTGAGTATTTAAAGGTTAATCAGTGTAAATTTTATTGTTGGTTGATTGTATTAATTTTTTTTTGTTTTTTAAGTTTTTTTGCCTTTGTTATGCTTACGCAAAGTTTTTATTATTAATAATCCTTGATGTCATCAGGATTTCACTAGATTATAACAATGCGAATCAAGGTCTTTAGAAAAACATATTGCTGTCTTGCATAACGTCTTCATTTGAAATAAACTTCTTTTCCGCTCAACATTGCAATTAATTGTTCAATAAATTATAATTTCTGTGGACCAAGTCGGACAATTATCTTGCATGAGAACATAGATTGTGCAGAAACGCAATATTTGTAGTCACATCTTGAATGACCTTTTAGGTATGGTTTATTTATATCTAATAAATTTTGATTAATGAACAAGTCAAGCCAAGTGAAGTTAAATCTTTCATACTACCAAAGAAAAGCTCTAATAAACATTCGAAATTAATAGTGAAGTAAATAAGAATTGAAATATATTTTGATGATAGATACAAGTTATAAATAATAAGCATATAAAAGACTTTGTACTTGTAGTATCAATCACAAAGTTAAGAAAAAAAGTTAATATGTCAAGTAGCTGTTGAAATAACATGTCTATGAAGTGAGCATTACTAGGTAATAAATAAAAATTTGCCTCATCATATGTTTTATAAAAGGATATGTGAAAAAAATAAAGCCTGCCAAATAAGCAGAGTAGCCATGAAATATACGCTAATAATTTATTTAATAAGCGAAACAAATAAATGAAAAAATATAACATATAAGCAATAGATTTATTTAGTAAAAGCGAAGTAGGAAAATCTCAAAATACTGCAGTGATGATTTCTTAGCCGATTTAAGATAGCAGTTTGTATATGCGAAATGTTTTCTTCTTAGGACCTTTTGAAGATTTAGAAACTACACACTTTGATTTTTAAAGTGTATATCATTGGCGTAGAAATCAAGTTATCTTTAAGCTTTGGAAAAATATCTCATCACTTATTCACTTATATTCAGTTATCAAAAATTTTTATACTTAACTTCTATATGAGTTGTACAAATTTTAGCTTTCATTTCATCAAACATAAATTGATGAGCAACAAAAAAAAAAAAAAAAAAATCCAACATTAAATCAAACAAACCTTTGCGCAGGGGCATTAGCCCCTGAAATTTATCAATTTTTTTTATTGACATTGGCTTCTTTTTTCTGCCTCTTGTTTTATCTTTTTTTTGTACTTTCTTATGTTGACCTAACAAAGTATCAACAACAAAATAAGGCTATTTAAGACTTAAAGCAATATAAAAGAAAGTCGATAGCAAAGAAATTTGCTAAAATTACGAGGGAGTGACTGTCGAGTGACAGTGTTGAGGAAATATGAAAAATTGTGAAGAATATTTGTAGAAAAAAATGTAAACAATTGAATGAAATTGGTTTTTCAAAAAATTCTAGTTAGTACTCTATTAGAAATGTGAAGCCACTGTTGACTGTCTCTGTTAATCCTCTTTTAAGTTTATTTTTCATAAAATTGTTAGTGCTCTATTTGAAATGCTAAGCCGCTGTTAACTGTCTCTGTTAATCCTCTTTTAAGTTAATTTTTAAAAAAATTGTTAGTGCTCTATTAGAAATGTTAAGCCACTGTTAACAGTCTCTGTTAATCCTCTTTTAAGTTTATTCTAAGCGATTGTTAGCAAAAAGTTACATTTATTTGTAACCCTACTATACGCATGATGTTATCATAAGTCCAGCTATAAGAGTTTATGGAAAAATAAAATTTTAAATTTTATTTTGTTTTTTCATATCAAGTTGTAAAGTTGGAACCCAATTCGAGAATATTGAATGACAATTTGCATGCAACTTGATAAGAATTTTCTTTCAAAAGCCCCATACTTGGCAATCAGTTTAACAATATCAATAGTTTTTTTACTCTTCGAAAATCGAGCTCTATTATACCCTCTACATTCGTGCTAAAAAAAAACGACCCAACAAATCAAAATACCTCTGACATAAATTGGGTGTCATGTAGAAAAAGTACCACAACACTATCTACTTGATGCAGCAATCACTGTTGCGACTACTGTTATATACGTGTGTAGATACTATAGTGTCACTGTTATTCAATAATAGATGAGGCTTAAAACCCAAAACGGCTTTCATGCCTAACTAAGCCGTAACCACCATCACCATCGTCACCATCGCCACCACCACCACCACCATCGACACTGTCCCATTTCGGAGTTGTTAATATTTCGTGTCAACGCTTCTGGAGAAGAACTGCAATGAAATGGAAACAAATTAAGTTTATTATTAGTGCGCAGTGGGCGGTAGCAAATTTTGGATGGAGAGATTTAAGGCGTAAATTACATTGATACTTATAACATTTCCGTTGCCTTGACATAGACGCATCACTGCCAACCATTAGACTTTATCGACTTGTCCAGATTTTGTGTAGGGAGCTATTTACACAAATTACTATAGCAGTGATTGAAACCAAGTCTTGTTAATTTATAAAAAGAGAAGAGAATCAATTAAACAAAAAGATTTTATTGATACTATTCATAAACATATTTCAAAAATAGAACTATTACCCGAATGTCATTATATAAAGTTTTTATGCAAACTGACTTTGAAGATAGAAAATCATTTTCAAATGTTTTTGTTTTTGAATTATGAATTTGTTTCTAATATTTTAGATTTTTTAAAACTTTTTTCCGCATTTGATTTCACAACTTTTGTCAATGTTTTGCCGCTGTTAACTTTTTTTTTTAGTTTAAAAATATCATATTACTATGTTATTATTCAGACAGTGATAGATACCAATCGTATTACATCAATGTCAAATATAAACACAATTTTTTCTAGCCAGTAACATAATAAAATTGTATGTAAAGTCACTGTTAAGTTTATTTTCTACCACTGTCAAAGCGCTGTTACATCACTGTTAAGCAATTTTACACACATTACACCCATTATTTAAAATATGTCTATCCTATATATAAAACTATGTAATATTCCTTACATATTTAATGCCTTTTCACTAAGTTGTTCAATATAAATTTTTAAAATAAATTTCTTCTAATTATGGTGCGCTAAAAATCGTAACCATTTCATCCAATATAAAGTTTTGTGAATACAATCTTATTGGCTTTATAGAGTTTCTTATGTTAAGCGTTGAAATTCTCTAAATAAATGCCAGAGCACAAACGCTAATTTTTTTTTGTCTATGATTTTTGAAAATAACAACATTTTTTGCAATATTATTACGCTAATGTTAGCGTTATGGACGTTGTCTCTGATGTTTCATTTCGATTTTTTCATCGTTTTTTTTTCCTTTTTTCTTAATACTACATATTTCAACTCATTTATTTTGAGCGAAATTACAAATTTCAAGTCAACAACACGTAATGCGGCTGCTTTTTTACACTTAAATATGTCAGCTTAGTTTATTTACGTTCTTATATTTTCAGCATTTTTGTATATGTGGCATATTCCATAGAAGACATGCAATAGACTTATTCAAACTAATTTATATTATAAGAATTTTACCTTGTGCTCTATATGATAAAGAGTCATTTTTTTTTTAAACTAAGCAAATAAGCCTTAAGCACTTCAACTCACACAACGAAGCTCAAAACCTTTCAGTCAGTTCTGCTTCATATAAATTTTGGAGCTGATACCATTGAATGCTATCTATAATAGAAGATAAGTCACCATACTGGAAAGAGCTGTTTGAGGGCGTGACAGTGCACACAATAGCTTTATAATAAGTGAACTAATATCGAAATCGTTATGAAATTAAATATGTCAGATTTATGTACTATAACGAAAAGAGGACGTTACAGACTCTGTGGGCGTGTCACCTCCCATATAATTACAAAACGTAAAATTTGTTGTAGTGTATAAAAAAACTATTTCTCAAACAAAATCAGGTTGGATTCTTCTAGTGGATGTGTGTTACCACTTTTAATTTTAAAACCAAATACGGCATATCTCGTATATAATACAAACTATATTGCTCCGAATTTTAAACTTTTTTCGACCTTTTCAACTTTGTTCAAAATTTTCCAACTTTTTTCAATTTCTTGCAATTTTTACGATTTTTTCAATCTCTTTCAACTTTCTTCAATACTTAACATATTTTTTCGACTTATTCAACTTCATTTAATTTTCTTAACATTTTCTATATTTTTTCGCGATATTTTAAGTCACTCATGGAAATGTTCATACGTTTTTTTTTTTGGGTTTGCACTTTAATATCTCTAAAATATTTTTATGGCGTTTCCTTCTTCTCGCTTCTTACAACATATATTAAAATTTATTTTCAGTAGCCAGAGAAAATATGTAGAAGAAACAACAAACTCACAAAAAAATCGAAATGAAAAATGTTAGAACTTTTGATTCTCTGAATATGGTCACGCTTAACCACTTTGCAGTGACGCCATGTATTCTGGCCAAATTAAAAATATTATCTTCATTGTTGTTGTCTTGAAGTACACCAGACACTTGAGTACAGCAAGAAATTGTCGGTGGGAATATCTCATATATAACAATATTTTAAGGTCATATGGGTTTGTTTTAAATCTTTCTTGGGTTATTGAGAAAATATAATAATGATAAATGTGTAACATACAATTTTTATCAAATTTTTCTTACAGTGTACTCATTTTTACTTTACGAAGTACAAAGAAATGTTTTGAGAAAAATCTTGAAAATTTTTTTTCACATTTGGGTTCGTTTTGACTTGGTTATATAGCACATTTTTGGCTTAAAATATTCAAATCAATATATATTACTTTGTAACATTTATTAATTGCGAAAAGAGTAGCCAAAAGGGTTGAAACTATTAACACATTTTTAACAGTGTCTTAACAGTTTTTTAATAGCGCTCTAACATTTTCATTTATATGCTTAGAATAAATGGAATTTCAAATTGGACATAATTTTGGCAGAGCTTTGTTGTCAAACTTTACTATTTTAATTGGTGTACAAAATTAATAAGTCAGTAAATAATTATATCCGTTTTAATTTGATAAAATTTTTATTAACATATTCCACACATAGAATGATACACAATTGATTGCAACATAACAAAAAAAAAATCCCTTTTTTTTATGTAAAAACTAAAATATAATTAAAAAAAAAAATTAAAAAGCAACCAAAGTTAAAATTAAAAATCAACTGATACAAATCCTGATATGTGCTTCCTTCTTTTTATTCTACATTTCATGTCATTCATGCAATAACATTTTCCTAACTGTCTGGGAAAACATAAATCCTTGATTCCACATAAATCTCTAGCGCCATCTTGTCATGTTGGTTATTAACTTTTCAGTTTTATACCGCTTTTTTTCTCTCTTCTTTCTTTTGTAACTTCATGCTTCGCCATCGTGTTTGAACTTTTAATCTAAGTTTTCACTGTGAAATGTCGATGTGAAATAAATTTTTATCTCACTTCGCATGTATGCAGAAAAATCTGCAATAAAGACGAAACTGGAATGGAATGAAAAATTGCGGGTAAAAAAAAAAAAAAACTACTACAAATCAGAAGAAATAACTGAAAAAATTACAATTGGAATGAGGAAAAATTACGCCAACACGTTGAGATTTTTATAAATAGCGTAACATACAATATTGCACAGTGGGTAGAAAAGATTGGTTATTAGAAATTTTAAATTTTGGTATTAAATTGATGGAAAAATTACTTAGACATTCCGTCAGCAGTGTCTACTGTGGGCATTTCCGAAACTTATTTTCTAAATTTCCCCAGCAATGGATGCATTAAAAATGAAGCGATTTCAAGGAATATTCACTTGGTTCATCTTAAACACTAAACACATATCTGGAAATATGTTAAATCCTAAAAAATTGTTTGATGGGAAACGCTCTTACTATCTCTACTGAGCAAGTTCTATTTTTGAAAGATTATACTTGCTTCACTGTAACACAAGTGATTCGATTGTAACGTAAACTATTGCTGCGACAACTTCAGCTTCATTCAGGAAAAAGCAGGCAAAGTAACATAAAGTGCAGAACATAAAGAATGCTGTCTCCTGCTGACCGAAATGCGTTGTCAATGCTTGCGTAGGAATTACCACTGCTGCATGCCACTTTACACCACTACACTCACCCATTTACACCCACATTTTGCGCGTCGCAAGATAAACATCGTCACACAAAAGTATTAAATAAACTTTCAAAGTACGAGATGTGGCAGCGTTTGCAAGCATAAAAATTGGACACTGTATTGGATGGACATGCATTGATGCCAGCGGCAGAAGTTGAAAAAAAAGAAACCAGTAGTAGCAGTAAAAATACTTGAAAGAAATATTTTAAAAAGTTTTCGTTTTTACAATTGTAGATAGCAAGGCAGATTGCCAGGGATGCCAACTTTTAGTATGGCTCTTTTTTCTATTGAATGAAACTTATGCTAGACAACAAAGCAAATGAAATTGGTAAAACCATAACCACATAAAGCGGCATTGATATTGAAAGTACCATAATATATGTCTCCATGTTTCAGTTGTTATTGTTGTATTCGACTCCAATGTTTGCTGGTTCATCAAACGTTAACATTCGATTCGGAAGCTGTGAAGAATTTTACAAAATTAAATAATTTTCTTTGCAAATCATGAACATATCATCGATATCATCATTTTATATACCTACACTCCCTTCTTAATTTTAAAAATTCATATCTATTCATTCCTATTTTTTCGCGTTTTAGTTACCGCATTGTGGCAACCCTGCCTCAGATACTGTTCTTTGATAGCATGTAATTGAGGCTCTAGGCTAAGACCACAAAAGTGGATACATGTCAATTGTTTCAATATTCAAGTAAGCGGAATGCCAAACAGCACTTGAAACATTGTGGGAATATTAAAAAGAACAAAAACAAAATGGATGTTGCAAAGTGCATTATAATGCGAAAAATATCCAATATATCGTCATTTAAATTTAATAAACTTTGCGAAAAGTATTTGCTATCGAGCTTGAGACTATCAGTTAGATTAAATAGGCTACTTGCTGTACATGCCGTTGCTTAAATGGATCTTTGTGATGACAAAAGTGTGGTAACCCTAGATTTTATAGCTTCTTGCTAAGGCCTTTTAAAAACAAAAAGAGGGGACAACATGTTATATTTATAAATTCTTTATAGGAGCTTCTAGCAATATAATTATTATATAATGCCATTTTGCATATGAATTATAAAGTCATGTTCCGCTCTGTAATATCTTTGAAGAGATTCGGAAAAGTTTCTTTCTGAGGCGTTAAAAAGACACCTTAAAAAGACTTAAAAACGAGATGGGTTAAAAATGTATTGCTTAAGCATTTTAAAGACGCACACAAGAGACACCACCTAATGCCTTTATAAGCACTTTGTTATGTACAGTATAAAGACATAATATACGAGGTGCTATATATACATAATAAAGTGCTTATAAAGACATGGGGCGGCATGTCTCGCGTGCGTCTTTATACTAAGGAAACTTAACAGTTCTATATATGCTGTGACAGATCCACCATAGTATACAATAATATCGTTAGGGGACATCCATTAATAACGTGAGTCAAAATAGGTGGGGAGGGGGTCCGGCAAAATCTCACCGAATCTCACCAAGGGGGACGAGGGGGTCAGAGAATTTACATTATTATAGCAAATAATCGATTGTATCATATCAATTATTTAAAAATTATAATTTAAATCTCACGGAAAGGGGGGGGGAGGCAGGGGTCCCGCCAGATCTCACCAAATCTCACCAAGGGGAGTGGGGGGGGGTCAGAATTTAAAAAAAAATACCTCAAGTACCAAATAGTGTGAAATTAACATAATTGGAAGCATACATATATATTGAAAAAATTTTTACATTAAACTTCTGTCACTTTAAAGCAATCAGAGCAAACAACAGGTTAATTGACATTCATCAGCAGCAGCAACCTTCCTGAAAAATGCTTGCAACTATGAAAAGGCACTGACCAGCAAAGCTTTTAGAATTTGTTGCCTATCGTCAGTATATTCCCTCTGCCTTCATTTCAATATTTTTTTTTTTCGTTTCTCATTTTCAAATTCTTGTCGCTTTGTCTTTAGCAGTTTTTACACTCTGCAGTTTTCTCTTTCTTTTTTTTTAACTATTTTCTCATAGTCTCTTTCACTGTCACTGTGACAAATGTCTTTGTTTACTCCGGCATAAGTCTTTTGTGATTGATGTCCAGCGTAAAATTATTTTCCATCTTGTGAAAAGTGAGTTCAGTGTTTTTCTGTCCTTTTCACACAAATTTTGCTTTTGCATACGATTCCAAAGAGTTATGTGTTCGTCTGCAGTGTGATTTTGACCGACCAATTTTATTTAGAGTCTTTCTCTTTCTTTCAAAGCGTGCTGTATACACCTTGTTGTTCTTGTCGCACCTTAACGTTTCCTTTGAAATTTATGAGGTCATTTTCCTGTGTTTTTTTTTTTTTTTTTTGGTAATATGCAATTGAATGGTGAAAACAAAGCTGCTGCCATGTTAAAAACCATAGATCGTGCTTAGAGCTCCAACGGTTGCTATGAATGTTCACTTTATTTGCATGCTTCTGGATTTGCCAGACAGTCAGACTACAATGTCAGAGCAGAGTGCCACAAAATTTGCCTGCACTAAGCCGGCTGTAAAGATAAACCAAATGCAGGCAGTTTCATCAATTCTTGTTGTCCTTTGTTTGAATGCGGTTGATGATTTTTTATAGTTGACAACATTCCCTCATGTAATCAATGTCATTTTTGATGTAAGTCATTGCAAGACATATTGAAATTTGATTAAATATTAAAAATCTTTAAGAGCTCATAGGAGCACATTATTATTGCAAGGGTTTTTTGAAAGTTCCTGTAGTAAACTTTTCATCAAATTTTTATGATTTTCAAATTTATATATTATCAGGAGCACATTGGCAAGAGTTTGATTTCTTTTTAATTCTCTTTTTTAGCTTCTATTTCAGACTCATTGTCTTACTCTGCATACTGTCTGTCAAAAAAATATTTGAATTTACTATTAAAGGCCGCTTCGCTAAATAGCCTTTAATTAGGCTCCTAAATGTATGCAGCAATTAGTATATACATCATATATTCAAGTAAACAAGAAACTTTTTAATTGTCGTCTGCTGCAAATATAACTACAACCTTGTCACAGCGCTCAATCAACGCTCATCCATCTTCTTGCTGCATATATACCCCAATGTTCTTCTTTAACTTACCTAGCGCGTGTCCTTGCTGTCTGTCATTAGTTCAGTCGGCACATTTTGCTTGGACAAATTGAATAATAATTATGACAACTTGACAAGTTGTCGTGTCAGCAATTTACAAATAAACGTCGCTGTGTTTTTTTTTCTTAGCATTCCTGCACTCTTCCTTCTGTATATAGCGCTCATATTAATTTGACAAAGCCTGTCACAGTTTTTTTTTTGTCTCATAACATTTTTTTTTTTCTAACATTTTTCTTACATTTTACTGTAATGAATCTAACAAACCTTGATGTTAGTTTTTCTGTTACTCTATTTTGTTTTGTCGCTTTCTTAAATTAATTATCTAGCATTTTGTTTCATTTATACTTTACTGACTTGAAGTTTTCCAACCATTCAGTTCTGTCATTGCTCTGTCTTGCTCGCCCCCCCTCAACGCATTTCACATTTCTTGCTTGTCATTGACCATCTAGACTGTATTGCTATACAAAGTAAAGTAATTTCAAGACTGGCAAGCGTTCCTTAATTGGCCACAACCGTGCGACCGTACACCGACGTATCTAACAAACCGATGGACTGTATGACCATACCGTACATAGCTACTTCATTCCGTATATCAGTTTGTGTGTGTGTCTGTGTGTGTGTGCGTGTTGGTTGGCATCCTTGTGGTTTCACTTGTGTGACAGTGCACGCCATGTGACAGCTGCGAGATTAATCCGACAGTTGGCGTAGCTATTTGGGTGGAAGGAAGTAAAGCAAAGGGAGGCTCTTGTAACTGGTATTAAACATGGTATCAGCTATAACCACAAACTAACATCTTGCGAAGAGCTTCTTGTGAAATTAATATTAAAGCAAGAGATCTTTTATCAAGATGATGTTAAAGTTAATTTTGTTCATTAATATTACAGAGCTTGGAACTGAATGTGTTGAAAGACTATTGGTCTGCAAATAAATTTCCAGATTTTGAGCATTTTTGTTAACTTATTCATAGCATTAAAATTATTTTAAATTTTAATTATTATTTTTTAGCATCTCTATGGTTTCCATCATATGCGTTAGTCTTAATTATTTGCAATTTTCAACTGCAAATTTGTATTGGCACATTTTGTAGTAGTAGCATGTTGTATCTTTGCCCCAAAACATAACTACACAAATAACGAATGCTGCATAGCGCAAATGTACAAAGTTACTCAGATACACACATCCTTATCAACTACATATAATAGTTGTTGAAAATAAGTATATGGAAACCATTATAGTCTCAATTAAAAGTTGTTTTAGAAAACCGCATTCATCGTTATGGCTGCAAGAAGACGAAAATCATAAAAAAATAAAATAGAATACAACAAGAGGCATGATATTGCATGAAACATATCGATATTATACATATTTTACTTAAATACATGAGGTTCTATGTAGTACAAGTAATAGGAACGATGTCTGCCAATGCATTGTCTCTGCGCTATTTATTGAAACGCCTTTGAAATTGTAAAAAACAATTTTAACGCGTCTGCCTTTTATTTAAAAAAAAATTGTCTGTACAAAAAAACAGACAAATGCAAGAGGCAGACGTCTTTATTGCTATATGTAAGTTTAAGTAAATTTTTTTCAAAATTGTATGATGTACACAAACTTATGTGATTTTATCCTTAGGCAGACTGCGATTATCATACAGATTATGTCATAAGAAATAAGAAAAACACGCTCTGCCACTTAGTTATTGCCGCATTCAAATATTACAATATTGCAAACATGTAAAAAAAACCATTTTAACGCGTCTGCCTTTTATTTAAAAAAAAATTGTCTGTACAAAAAAACAGACAAATGCAAGAGGCAGATATCCTTATTGCTATATGTAAGCGTAATTCAAATTTTTTCAAAATTATGTGAAATATAAAAACTTATGTGATTTTAGCGTCAGGCAGATTGCGATTATCATAAAGATTATATCATAAGAAACAAGAGAAACACTTAGTTATTGCCGCATTCAAATATTACAATATTGCAAACATGTAAAAAAAAAAACATTTTAACGCGTCTGCCTTATGGCTGACTACTTCTTTTAATTATAAAAAACATAAATATAGAGAGAGGCAGACGATTCTACCGCTGCTTTTTCGAAAGCAGACGTTTTTGAGCACTCAAAGTGCGTATTATTAAGCTCAAATTTTGCTATTCAAAATTTAATATTCTATTTTTTCAGTCATTTAACATGCAATGAAATATTCTTTATATTTACATAAAGTATCGAATACCATTAAAATATCTTCAAAAAATTTAACGCTCTAAAACAATAAAAAAACACACATCTACACTTGTACTGTTTTTACTATAATGCTCTCTACCAGCACAGTGCATATGCCTGTGCGTTATGTTCCCATTTTGCGGGTTTGAATTAGTGCTACTAATGGTTATATTGCAGCCATCACAAAAAGTTGCTATCGCTTCAACTGTTGATGTTAATAATTTTGAGGTTTTTTAATTACTATTTCATAAGCTTAGTTTTTGAAACAAATATATCTACACAAACACTCACACAGATAGTCAGATAGATATTCATATACGTTTGTATGTGGAAAATTTCAGCATTACACATGTGATGTTTAACCTCAAAAATTATTTCAAATATCTATTAAAATTTGGAGAAAATATTTTCCATGATAAGAACTTAATGTTAATTTTTATACTCGCTCATTTCGACTTTTTGTAATATTAGAAAACAAATATATGTAAAAGCATAACTTGCTATTATTCTGATAAAATCTACAGTGAATGAAATATTTGTGAGTTATAATAGTTGCACAACAATTTGATACAACTTAAGTTATGGAAGTTATCGCAATAAGGCTACCATATGTAATACCAGTGTATTTTCGGCGCATTTCGTATATAGAATTTGACAGAAAACTTTAAGCTTAGTCTTTTAGTAATTTCTGTAAGTGCTATTTTAATCCACGTAACATTTTTGGTAATAGTTTTTTGCTTCCGGCGGCATAATAATGTAACAGTACAAGCAGACTTTATGCTTCAACAAACCGACATTGCAGTGAATGCTGAAATCATTTTTAAGTTTTGAAAATTTTCAAATATTCTTGGTGTTTAAGTACGATACTACTATCTATATACTGCTATCTCTGAAGTAATAAAAGCAAAAAACATCCATGTAAATATTTGATTTCAAATTTGAGTTTAAGTTACTTGAATTGCGTACCACAAGAACGCTGACAATGATGATGATGATGCTGAGCAGTTAAGCGAACATATAATGAGATATTAGCTTTTATTATAAATACAACTACATGGAGAAAATAATCAGCTTAGCTGTATAGCTGTTTATATTTTTAATAAATAATTTCTGAAATCTGCAAAATTGTGCTGCTGCGTCGTGCTTTCAATGTTAAGGGTAGAACTCAATTACATATGTTACTAAATGTTACTAAAAATATTATTTGATGGAATTTCTTCTTTAGCAGCCAAAATTTGGCTAATGTTAAACACTTTAAGCTTTTTATAATATTTATAAAAAAATGCTTGTAACGCTTTGGCGCAATGTATACTGAAATGATTTTAATAATTTCTTTTTTCAAACAACAGATTTTCACTAAAGAAGAATATAGCATAATTTTCTTTTTAATTTTTTTTTTTTTAATTAAATATATATTTATAGACTCAAGTCAAGATTTTGGAAAATTGAATGTTTTTTACTAAAAAATCATAATCGTGTGCGCTGAAATTCATATAACAAAGGCATTTCTCTGAACGACTATCAATTTCTCAAAATTTCAAAGACTCAAAATTTTAGATTGATAATTTCGACAATTTAATTTTTCACTGTGCATATAATAAATATGCAATTTGGTTTTTCTATAAGTAGCTTCAACTATTGTAATTTGCATTGTTTCATTTGTATAACTTGAAATTTATATTTATATAAATTTTTTTACGCTTTTCAATTTTTGACTGAGTCGGGAAGAGTTAGATAACTTTTCGCATTGCATATTATACAGAACTTTTGGCGAAATTATATGACCTTTTACTCAGCGCTCAGCATTTTACATAATCTAAAATAGAAAAGTTTTAAGCAATTTGCATGCAGTTTAAATATAAATTTATATATGCGCTTATTTGCTGTAACAAAAGTGTTTACATTTTGAAGTGAAATTGTTTTTATCACATACATTCGAATTAATAGCGAATTTGCTTAAATTAAGCAAATTTATAGTTTTTCATAAGAATGCCTAGGAACTTTCTTTAGAATGAAATGCTATCAAAAATGAATATATTTTGCCTGGTAGAACAAGAAATTATTTTCTTATTTTAGAAATATTTGCAAAATCAATAAGGACTTAACAACACTTTTTTTTTTAAAAAATACAAAAATTATTTGTATGTCAAATTAATTTGCTTTATAAATATCAATTACTTTTCAATACGTTGAACATCAACGAGTTGTAAACAATGACATAAACAAATAAACAAAATTCGAGGCTAGACTTATTTCTGCAAAGATCCTACTTAACAAGAGACGTCAAGCAGACTTCAAATGCCAAAATGTACAAATTAACATATGGATACACAACAGAGAACTTGAAGTTAATGCGCAACGTTGTTATGTAGGATTTAGTAACAGAAATCAAAGAGTTGGGTGTACATATGATAAGTGGATGATAAACCTGACTCAATTCACATTATTTATTTTAAAGACGTTAAGCAGCAGGCATGTTTTGCATATGAAACGGGGCTAAAATTTTTGTTGAAATTTATTGTAACCTTTTATTTTGTCTATCACACCATGTTATTGGTCATGAATTTAAACACAAAACTTTTGAATTTATTTGACAAATTTAATCAAAGTATGTGGACTTTATTGAATAGTGCGGAAAAAATATATGCTTCCTTTTAAGAAGTCAAAACTTAGCGTATAATTCGATTAGTGTTAATCATGGAGTTCATTATTCCGTAACTTCATTTATTGAGTGAACTTTACAAGTAAAAAAAGTTTTCTAGTTTCTTTTAAAGGCATTTTAAAGACAATTAGAAAGACAACATATTTGTAAATAGTTTTTAGTGGCTTTTAAGAACCATTTGGCATATGAAATATGAGACATGTTTTCCTCTTTAAAGAGACTCCATAAGTATCTCCCTGATACCTTTAAAAGATACCTAATAAAGACTTTAAAAAGAGTTTGTGCCCTGAGAAGTGCCTTGTGTTCAATTCTTTCAAAGTGACTTAAAAACCAATTGCTGTCTTTTAAAATTCTTTGAAAGAGTGAAGAATATTTAATTTTATTTTATTATCGAACTTTGTACGTCGGTCTCAAATCCAAACCCCAAAGATTCATAGTCCTGCACGCTATGCACTAGGTTAACTGTGGTATACAGCTGAACCTCTGTAAGTCCAACTTGAAGGGAGACGCCAAAAAATTCAAGTTATAGAGCTTTCGACTTATGGAGGACTTCGACTTAACCGAATTTTGTCAGCAAATGTTCGTCTTGTAGAGGTTAAAATTTATTCCAACTAATGGTGTACATTTTCAGCATATTCTTAGAGTTGGTATCTTACTTTTTTCGAGCTATAGAGGTAATTGGTTTCAAATAATCGAGTTGTAAAGTTTCTTAAATCAAACATTGCTATGTTCGAGATGCAGAGGTTAAATTTATTTTTTCGAGTTATAGAGGGAAAATGTGTACTGAATTTACTAGTAGGGACTCATTTATTATTTCGACTTATAGAGGGGAAGATTTCGAGCAATGGAGGTTTTGGGGCTTGAAGAGAAGAGAACACAACATTTTTTCGAGTTTGGGAGGTTTCCGACATATCGAGGATCGAGTTTAAGAGGTTCCACTGTAAATCATATTGTCCTTACAATTGTCTTGGTACAGCTTCTTAGAAAAAAACAAAAAATGGAAATTATAAAGACATTGACTTTTATGTCTACAGTCGGCCCGGATTTTGAAATTTGCCGCCCTTAAGCCATTCACAAATTGCCGCACTTCTTCACTGGTGAATATGGAAAAAAAGTTTCTTATATCAAAGGTGAGGACCATTTTTTTTTAGGTAACTTAGGGAGCGACATTTCAAGTATTCGGACTTTTTTCCCCCTGTGTAAAAAAATTTAAAAAAAATCTTCAAAGTTCCCAATATTTGCCGCCCCTAAAATCGTGCCGTCCTAGGCACTGGCCTAGTATGCCTCTAAAGTAAATCCGGGCCAGTATAAAGACACATACGATACATGCCGCAACATGTCTTTATAAGCATTTGTTATGTTCCTAAATATCAGGCGGCATGTCCCGTGTGTATGCGTATACTGTACAGTACGTATAGGTTTTACAAATGCATCTTAAAGAAATTTTTACGTCTGTCTTGACTATGACTTTTTAACTTGCTAAAGCGAGATATAATAAAATAAAATTTCACTACAATAGCAGAGAATCTTTTGAATCACGATACAAAGCTATTTTAAAGACATCACTACTTTGTAAGAAAGATTTTGTTACAAGACATATGCTTCTTTCGCCATAAAACGAACTTAAGCTTCTCTTTTATTAGCAAAATAGTAGATTTTTATTTGAAAAATTTAATATTTTAAATTCTTTAAAATTCCAATGTCTCTTGTTTCACCAAATTACATCTGCTGTCAATGCAATGACATTAAAAAGAATGAAAAAAAATCATATATATGAACATCATTTAATTATCTACTGTCACAACACATCATGTGATATCTTATTGACATGTTACAAATATTAATACACGTAGTATTTCTATCCGCGCCATTTTTACCTTGTCACTGTGACATTTGCTATAATACGAATACGAGTACGAGTACAAAATAACAGCAATGTCGACAACATTTCAAAATACATTTTATGCCTTTGGCCTCAACTGAATTCACATTATATCCCCCTTCCCCCCCACTGCTGCCTGCACCAATATATATGTATTCCATGCTGTATTCCATGATGTTGTTATTAGAAATTTATCAAATGTGTAAAATCTTTATTAAAGTAATTATGGGTATGTCCTTGCAACTGTCTACAATTGCGTGTATTTCTGAGTTCGTGTATGTATGTGTGTGTGCGTCTTTTTTACTAGTCACATGTGTTCATATTGCTGGTACATGAAATAATTACAGCCAGCAATATAGCAGAAACGTTGATGACGGCGGCGGCAGCAGCACAGCTCGTTGTGCGCACAAATATTTGCTAAACCACCTGCGCTTCAGTATATTAGGGGTATGAAAAGTTTAAATTAACTTTCAAGTTAAAATGTACAGTGCACAGCTGAGAGGAAGCTATGGTAGAAAATGAATTAAAAAAAAAAAAGAATACAACTTTGATGATAAATGAACCGACAAGCGCTCAATTCAACGTGCGGCGGTGATTATGATATGATGTTGCATTAATTTATATCGCCTTCAGAGCGTGCTGTTGTAATTTTTCAAAAAGTACACGTGTAAGTGAAATCGCCCAAGGAAAAATAATTGCAGAAAGAAAAACATTGTCGCAACTCGAAAGCGAATTCTCGATAAAAAATGATGGTAAGACGGCCCGAAAATTAAAACCACAACTTATATGTTTGGTTTGCGCTGAATACCATTTTCTGTATAATTTTTTACCAAGAACAAAACTATTATTGTTACTTATATATATTTTTTGTTTTTTAATTATATATCGTCACATATTTACGATCATATTGTAAAAAATGCGAATTACACCTTAATGCGACATGAGTTTGTATGTGTGATACCAACACTTTCAGTTCGCTGGCGTGCGTGCAAGCGCATGTATTGTTGAAAGCAGTTTAAATTGAAACGTCAACATCGCTTTTCGGTCAGTAAATGAAAATAGATAGAACAAGCAAAGGAAAAAAACATGCAAATCCACAAAATAATTACCTACAACGTTGTTGAAAAATTAAAATTAATTTCAATGCCAGTAGTGTTGCCATCAGTGCAGGAATTTTAAAGCGATTTAAAGTTATTGTTAGAAAGTTGCTGAAGCAGTTAATGTCACTTTTAATATGCATACACCAGAGAACTCACTGAGGGTTTTGAGCCACTTATAAAAATATGAGACGTGAGTGTGCACATTGCATGCAATAATGAGTGTGAATCTGAGTTGCGCTCACTAATAGTGAATGCGTAGATAGTATGCTGCTCATGAAAGCCATTTCCGATATCAACTGGTGTATATCAACTGGTGTAAAAAAAAAATTATTTTGAACCACCCTAAAATTTTTTTTTTGCTCTAATCATTAAGCAATGGTCGACAATGGCTTTTGGACATACCTTAAGGTGACTCCGGACCTTGGAAAGCACCAAAAGAGTCGAAAACGGTACATTCCACGGTCCGGAGCCACCCTAAGTGATGTCCAAAATTATTTTTCAAACTTTCCCAATCGATTGGAACTTTTGTACCAATTTCCGAAAATGGGTCAAAAACGGTCCTTTCCAGGATGTCCAAAATCCATTTTCGACCTTTCCCCATCGATTGGAGCAAAAAAAAATTCCGAAAATAGTTGAAAAACGATCCTTTCCAGGGTCCGCAAATACTCCAAGTGATGTTCAAAATCCATTTTCGACCTTTCCCCATATTTTAAAAAACTTACACAAATTATTTTATACAATGGTGTTTCATGAGTAGCTCACGCAACACTCATATACTCATGCGAAAGGAAACGAAATGAAACTTCAACTTTTTCAATAACGAAATGTCAATTTTTTTTTTCATCATTGCCAAACCACTCCACGGTACTATTTTCAAGGAATTAACAAAAGCAACATTCCAAATCGCTTTCTGCAAATGGTACGTGCATTCTGTATACTTTTGCTTTACCGTTATTTTCGTAATAACTTTTTACCATGGGAAATATATAAAAACATTGTACGCACATATAACTTTTTCGCTGACAAAGTCAAGCAAACAAAACATTCAAAACTCAAAGAAGTACAGTCAGCGAAAAAGCTATATGTGCTTTCAGTTTTAATATGCACAACTCTGAACGCTTATTAAAATCCACTTTAAACATTTAAACTCAAATTTTTCCCAAAAGTGTGATTTCCATCGAAATAAAACTAATAAAAAAATAAACTGTAATATGCAAGGAGTGAAAGCAACAACAGCGAAAGCAGCAAAACAACAACACGTGAAATGTGACGACACACAGCATAACTAAAATGGCGCACCCAGTTATTGCGTGAAACGTGTAGTAGTCGTCAATTCGTTGTAATTTGACAAGTGCGCATATAAGATTAGTTACGTTTGAGTGAAATGCAATTATGAGCATGTGTTTGCGTATCTATTTTCATGTGCTTGTTAATATACAAATATACATACCTAGTAAGAAAAGAGAGTATATAGTAGAATATAATCATTTTCTTCGCAAAATTTACTAATAGTTGAAAAGAAAAATTTTAAAATTGAACAACTTCTGAACTTTTGAGCCAAACTCTTTTGACTCTTGTAGAATGAGCTAAGAAGAATGTAGTGATGTTAAAGAGTCACATTTATATTTTTAGGTAGCTTTTATGTCGCTTATCTATACATTATATTTTTTTTTATTTTGAAGGCAACTGCTTGCTTTCCTACTGGGTTTATCTAACTCCTCATCTTCTCATTCAGCTTTTGATGTTTTGAGTTGTATACGTTTACATATTAATTTAACGAATATCAATTGACGCTTTAAATATTGATGCGAAATTTTATAAACTCTTAAGATGTTGATTTTAAAAAAATTGGCAATACATCTAACTTAATATAAGTATTTAGATTACGTTGCAAAACTTCAAAGTAAAATTCTTGTGGTAGAGTTTTAAGTTCATAGAATTTTTTTTTTCAATTACAGAATTACTCAAAAGTTATCGATCAAATATCGATATTATATTGCAGTGAAATGAAGTATTGCTTCATTCATGAAGGACATGAAGGACAAACAAAACAAAAAGATATTAATAAAATAAATAATTAATTTATTACAAAAACGTGAACAATAAAACTGCATACAAACGGACATGAACATGACACATGATCTCAAGTGCCTCAAAAATATTAAATTGATTACAATACTAACAACAAAAAAAAAAAAAAAAAAAAAACGTTGAATGAAAGCAAATTTTATGCGTACTGCGCAAAATAGTCCCCATTACGATTTTTGTTTTTTTTTTTTTACAGGAAAGGTTTCACGAAAGTGAATTCCAGTAGAAACTAAACAAATTTAATTTATTTTGATGTGTTATTTTTATGGCCAAAAAAAAACTTTTTTTGCTTAGTTTTATTTTTTTTTTTTTCATTCATTCAGCAAAAGGCGTAAATGGTGAGGAGAAGAAAAAAAAAATTAAAATCATATTTTTTATCGACTTATAAATTATTGTTATTGGCAATAATTTTTGCAAGCATGCTTCGCACATCATAACGCACACGCATACGACACTCACACAAGTGCGAACACACACAGTGGCAAGACGATAAATACTTACAAATGAACATACAATCTTAAGCTAGATACAGGACAAAGGGCCACTCACACTCACACATAAACGTCAATAGCACAAACCCAGTAGGAAAAATTAGAGGTATGAAGCGATATTAGAAGGCTTTCCATGGAAAGCAATAGGTTTTTGCAGCTTCACTCGAAATTAGTTTTATTTTTATAAGAAATCAGCTGTTCCTCGCGCCATTGTACGCGTTACCTGGTTTATCTGCGAAGGCATACCATATACATTTTTTAGTAAACTAACTCAGTATATGATAATATCTCTATGATTTCTATTATTATTTGTCAAACTAATTTTGAGTGGGCTCATACGCTGATATTAGCTCTAGCAAGACGTCTTCAAGAGTGGTCGTCTTACTCAATTACCTACTGGGCTACGATCATCAGTCAAGTGTCGGTGTGAATATGAACATTTGCTCGCTTTTTATTATGAGAGTATAAATGTGTTAGTGTGTGCGTGATATATTCAATGAAAAGTAGTGTATGAAAGTTTGCACAGTGGAACAAAGCTAAAGAGTTTAGAATGGAATATTCTGCCACAAAAAAAAAAAAGTTAAAATAAGAAAACTCGAAAAATTAAACGATATTTAAAAAATATTTGCTGCTTTAGATCTTTAAGTAAATTTCCGTTTGGCATCAAAAATTTGTAATTTTTTTCATATAAAGAAAGTACGAAAAAATTCCTTTGTGAAATGAATTTTCATAAGGTACTTACTCGTAGTAAGGCTTAAAAACTGCCACTATTTTTGGTGAACATTTTTTGCGTTAATTTTGGGCGAAAGTTCTTTTGGTGCTCTTTTTGTTTGAATTTGATTTGTGTTCAGTTTACAATCGCGCTTCATATATAATTTTATTCCACTGTGCACATATAGTGGACGACATATAAAGTGTGAACGAGTTCATATCAAGTTTAAATGACGCTTTTGTTCTTGCTGCTTGCTGCTTACTTTTGTAGTAGCTCATGGTGGTGGTGTTATTAACAATTGTTGTTGTAATATCCTATTTCCTTCCAACGGCATATCCGCTCTGTTCAACTCACTCCACACAATTCACTTGTCAAGCATTTATGTAGTTAAAGCAGCCATGAGATAAACGCTGAAAAGTTTTTTTCTTTTCCATTTATTTTTTTATGGCGTAAAAGTCAAAAGTGTGTGAAGTTTTTACTTGTAACTATATGTATACAAATATGTGAGTGTGTGTGCTGCCAAAGCGTTAGAATTAGTGCTACACGCGTGTTAGTGCAATAATCATAAAAAAAAGGCAAAACTCGACGATGTTTTTTTTTTTTTTTTTGCTGTGCTGTTGTAAACAAAAACATTTGTAGCAACATGAAAAATTGCTCCTTTTTGCTGTTATTGCTATTGTTGTTGTATTGTTTTATGTTTTTTTCGCTTTGTTTCAAAGAATCTTGTAGTAAAACTATAAAAACAAGCTTAATAGCGAAGTTTCACAAGTCACAAATATTCTGTTGAAATAGATTTTCTGTTGGCTTGGAGCAGAAAATTGGCGCGCTCATATATTTTGAAAATATGTATTACAAAAAATTTGTGAATTATTTAAAATTGATATTAAAATTCGCTAAATAGAAATAATTTTTTTGGAAGTTGCCACATCAAAAATTATAAAACTGTTGTTGAAAAATAATGCAACTTATGTTAGTTTGGAGTTTGTGCAGAAATTTAGTTGTTCCTTCGGTTTGAAGCGGCCACTAATTAAATTGTATATTAGTTTAGTGCACTTAATAGGGAATTTTATAATTACAATATAAGCGCTCCAAGTGATATCAAATCAGCGATAGCACAGTTTATTTTTACCATTCAGATTAATAAACGATTGAGTCATTTTTAACACATCACTAAATTTCTTTTCGGAAAAATTTATTTTCCAAAAGTAATCAAAATCAAGACACAAGAGGTTTAAAGGATTTGAAACATTTTTTGTAAACTTTAGATTACTTTTCTGAAGAGTTTTTAACGCTAAAAATGCTGGGACTTTAGTGATCAAGAAGCCAATTATCACCATTATGACTTAACCCTAGTGGGACGGGAAAAAATTTAATCATATATACATATATGTATATGTATATGACGGTCACTGGTATACGAGCGTTTAAGGTATCACTGCTAATAAATCCGAATTCAGATTTTACAAAATCGAGATGGCGGATTCAAAATGGCTGACAAAATTTTCGAAAATATACTGATTTGTGCCAAATTTGTTATACAGAGGTTTTTGCGGACACCGATTGCGAATCTGGAGTTAGATTTCCAAAATTCTTAAATTCAAGATGGCGAATCTAACATGGCGTACATTTTTTTTTAATACTCAATCCACTGTATTGAGTCCAACATCTTGAATTTTTATAATCAGACCTCGGTTTCATGATGAGAGACCCCCAAGCCCCCGTTTACCTAATTCGGTACAAATCGGTAGATTTTTAAAAAATTTATCCGCCATGTTGAAACCGCCAACTTGAATTCGAGATTTTTTGAAATCTTACTACAGATTCGCAATCGGCGACCCCAAAAACCTCTGTTAATAAATTTGGTACAAATCTGTTGATTTTCGAGAATGTCGTCCACCATCTTGAATCCGCCATCTTATTTTTGTAAAATTTGAATTCGGATTCGTGAACAGTGACTCTTAAGACCACCGTATACTACATTTGATTCAAATCGGTTGTGTTTCAAAAATTCGTCCAACATATGGGATTTTTGCGCGCCATGGCCGAAGTTGTCAGAAAGAACCAGACCTCCAACTTGCAAGAACTCTGAGATATTTGATTCCAAATGTCACAAGTTTCACCTGTCCCACTAGCGTTAAACACAATACTAACACAGTTTTTTAGCATAATACATATTGCATACTAATTAAAAGTTACTCATACGTCATGTTTAGTGTTTGGTTTCATTGAATTATCTAAGCAGCTCTTGGTTTAATATTTTTTTTAACTTACTTGGCAACACTATGACATAACAGCCAGCGATTATAACTAATACAGTCTCAAATTTTTTCTTTTTATATTTTTTTTGTATCAAAAAGTTATTTATCAGTAAGTAGTGCTGTGCTATGCTGCTTATAACCGTATCTATTTGTTAAATGTTTGACTCCCACTACTTCAACATTTTGTTTTTTCTTATTTTATTTTTTCGCACCCTCACACTTTCTGACCTTTTGTTGTGCCCTTTTTATGATGCTGTTGTGTGTCGCTGTCGTTTACTCACTACTGTTGCTATAATTTTATTACTTACATGTGTTAGTATCATACGACTACATACATAAATAGAATTCTATGTCGGTGTATTCTAAGCACTTTTTCACGCAATTTTCCAAAAATGTTTTTAATATTTTATATTGTTTTTGATTTGTTTCTCGCTGAGCTTGCAGTCAGCCATTTTTGCTCTTTTCAACTGCGATTGTGAAGCTAAGTCTTATAGCTTAGCGTATGTACGCTTATGTGGCGTGGTGCCGGCGTGTTTTTATGACCTTAAGTTAACGAGTTATTGTTACAAAAAAAAAAAAAGTTTTGTTCTGTCAATGATTTTGTTTTTCGTTCATTTGTTTTGTTTTATGGGATTGCTTTTGAATGTTTTTAGTTTTTTATGTGTGTTTTTGTTTTTGTCTCTATCAGTTTTTATTGTTGGCACTTTTTGCCATTAATTTTGCATATAGTTTATTTTATTTGAAAAAAAAAAATTTGCATTGTCAATTTTTAAAGTTTTTTTTAATTTTTATTACTTTGAGTTTTTTTGCTTAATGTGTGGTTAGTTGCTTCAATGTTTATAGCTTTGACTGTAACTTACATTCCAAAGGATAATTCTTTTTTAACAATTTTTTATATGTATATCATTGGAAAAGTCAGTTTTTCTGTTTATAGACCAACACCTCTCACAAAAAATCCTTGGTCTTCATTAAATTTCTAATTATTTTTCTGCAATTTTACTAATCAAGTTCGCAAGTCGAAAGTTAAAAATGCATTGCATATCATTTTGAGGAATTGAAAAAGTTTTTAATCGAAAAAATTAAAACTGTCATCAACGAAAGTTTATGTTTGAATTTGAAAGCTTAACAGAAAACGGAAAAAAATTGCTTTGCTCCTCTTCGCATACAAAAGCAGTAAAAGTGTAATGTGAAAAAAAGTAAATGAGTGATGAAAGCATAGCACAAGTGACTCTGCTTGAGATGCAGCAGAAAGTAGTGTAATGAAGAAAACGAATTAATAACTCACACTGCTGTAAGAAATTATAAAAAATATAGGAGGTGGGTCAGAATGGCCAATGAAAGCACAAGAGTTAAAATAGCTAAAACTTACATAGAGAGTTTTAGTTTAGACTTTTAATTTCATTTTCTCACTACTCGGTTTTTTTGTTTTGTTTTTTTTTTTTTAATCATAATACAATTTTTTTAAAACTTCCTGTTCTTAAGTTTTTTATTTTCTTTTACTCACACCGAGTTGTAAACTAGTAGTACTGAAAGTTTTTCACAATATAGGAAATTTATTTTTTTGCACTTCTAATGATCATTAAAGTTGAGCCACAAAAAAAAAACTAAAGTTTTGTAAAGGTTATGAGTTGAGTTTTTGCCACGCAACATTGATTTCAGTCTGCGTTGATGTTGTTGTTGTAGTTAAAGTGAACTTACTGAATTCTCCAAAGGTCAGTGTGTGGAACGATTCATAATTATTTTGCTGTCAGTTAATTACTTTTTATAAATTAGTTGAGCTTTTTCTGAACTTAGGGGACGTCCATTAAGTAAGTGAGCTAAAATAGGGGGGAGGGGGTCTAGCAAAATCTCACCAAATCTCACCAAGGGGGGGTGGGGTCAAGGAAAACCTCACGTCAACTTTTTAATGCATAGAATTTACATTACAAATTAATATTTAAATCTCACGGGAGGGGGGCAGGGGTCCCGCCAGATCTCACGAAATCTCACCCAGGGTAGGGGGGGGTCAAAAAAACACCTCACGAAATTAATGGACGTCCCCTTATTGGCGTTGATATATTGATGGATACGTTCCCAAAAAATCCGCTGAAAGATGGCTGTTGTATTAACCTTTTTCACATTGAAGAAGAAAAATAATTGCGTAAAAAATGTTGCATAAAGAATTGGGCACAAAAAGAAAAGAAAAAATTATTAAAAGTTAAATTTTGCCCAGGTAATATACAAAACTGTGGGAAGTAAAGTCTTTCAAAAAAGACAGTACTTAAAGAAAAATTTGAAGCAATGGCTTTCTAAGTGTAGGCATACTCGTATATGTATATAAAAGAAAAAAAAAAGTTGTTGAAGTTAATCTAAATAATATATAAAAATATTTCAACATCATTTTTCCCGAATCTTGATTTAATAAAAGTTTTCTTAATCTGGCAGTTTTTGACAAATATTTGGAATGTACTGAAAATTTTTCAAATGTACTGACGACAATTCTTCAGGACGCAAATGTACCGAAAAAAGTACAAATGTACCGGAAACGCCATCACTCGGCACTTGTGATTCCCAAATTAGAGCTGTGTAGTTTTCCAACTTGTTTAGTGAATCATTTTCTATTTGAATTATTTATGCCTGAGATCAGTTTTTTTTTTTTTCTCAATATATGGATAACGAACCTTTGGCTTCTAATGCGTATCATCCGAACTTATGAGGCTATATAACTTATCTTTAGACAATGGCTTCAGCTTCGAATCTGAGGGTATTTCGGTAATAGCATTTACTGTAAAATTAAAATTCTCTTGGAATTGACCCCACCCCTAAAATGGCCAAAAACCGCCCCCAAAAACCAAAAACTCGTACAAACACAATGTCAAAAAAGGACATGCCAATTTGTAGAATAGTATAGTTAAATTGCATGTGTGAGTAATGAATATATGAATACATGCAAGCAATGAAAATGAACAAAATGAATTTATTATTATTGTTCTTGTCAGTGTCATTGTTGTAAATTAAATTTGTAATTTCAGCTGCTGCAGCTGCTGCTGTTGTTGCTACTAAGCGGCCAAGTAAAATCATTGAAATGAAACTAATTTCAATTTGACTGCTTTTATTTTGTTGACCAGTGTGGCCTATGAGACCGACAACAACAACGAAAACTATAACAACAACAGCAACAATATTAACAACAACAACAATAGCAGCAGCAACGATAGAGTTAAAATAATACATGCATCATTACTCAGCTAATAAACACATAAACTTTGGTATATCGAGAGAATGAGCTGGCAGTCTTTATACATAGTTTATCGGCATACGAAAACCTATGAAATTTTTGGTTACATATTTTCAATCTTTTGATCACTCGCAGAAATATTGCGAACAAACATTATCTGCATCAACTTTTAACTGGATCGGATTTTCTACTTAAGAAAACAAATAAAGCAACACCATCTGTTCAGTCTATGAGAAACTCTTTAATGTCAGCAAATGAACCAGTTCTACAGTTCTACCTCAACAAATTCTTCAAATTTTAAAGGTGTCTCCTACGCCCAAGTCCTTAGACCACAAAGTACCAGTGATGTGAAAAATATGTATATTCTTTTTCGAAAAAATTTAAGTGATGTTGAATAAACAAATTAAACTTAAAAATACATTGTTAAATATTATGACCATTATATTAAAAAGTTGAAATATTTTTAAAAATACATTTCATAGACATAATGCTGATATCAGAATCTCATTTCTCATTAATCAACAGACATATTCCATATGTATGTATGTATGTCTGCATATTTGTTGTTTTCGTATAGTATCATACCATTGAATTTAAATTTTCTTATGTTAACCTTGTTCAACCATACTCTGTTGAATGATGGTCTCAACTATATATATCCTTTCTATGATATTTCTATTGAACAGATTTAACTACGCATGCCTACGCTGGTTGCCAAAGTGTTGTTACAATAACAACAAAAAACATCTTTGACAAGAACTTAAGCAATATATACAAACTCTAAGCATCATATGTATTAAGTTCACTCAGTCAACAATTTATGCTCATTCAAATGTTAATTTAGTTGAATGTCCACAACTCTATCATGTATGACAAAAACAACAATATGCACATAACTCTATGCTAAAGCACAAGGGAGAGTATGATCTGTTTGAACCTTTCAGCTATTGATTCAACTTCATATGCATGCAACTGAACGGTGCAGTCAATCGTATAAAATTTGGTCAGAAAGCTACCCGTTCTATGGGAGACTTTGTTATGAACATGAGAGTTTTTGAAATTTTTATCCAAACACACAACGATATTTATTAAATGTATCGTAGTCTTATAAATAAAAAGTTATAAAATTTTGAGATATTAGATTTTAAAAAATTGTACAGGTTGTTTAGAAATTATGGTACCTTTTCAGAAAATCTCATGTTATTTAATCAAAATTTTCTTTAAATTTTGTACAATTTCCCTTTGATACCATCGTTAAGGGTTTTTTTTTAAATTTTAAAAAAATTTCTGCAAATTTCTTTCAATAAACAATTTATTTGAGATGCAGCATTGTTTAAAAACTAAAATATTTTTATAGAAAAATGTCATGAAATGTTAACAATATTTTTTTAAAATTTTGAAAAATTTTTGAAAATTATTATCTTGAGATTTGGAGTTGCTTTTATTGAGGAATAATTCACCAATCACCGAGCTTGCAGTCTTTCAGAAAATTTAGAAAATTTAAAAAAAAAAATTACATGAGATTTTGCCAAAAATCTCTCAAAGAATACATAGTCGATATATAACGATACTTTTCATATGATAATTTTTTCACATACCCTAAGCTTTTATACTTCATTGAGCTCTTGTCCAAAATGTTGTGTCTCAAGTTATGACCCTCCTACCCTTTGATTTGCTTGAAAATTTCCAGGTTAATGTGTTTTTACTGTATGAATGTTGGTGAGTCTTTAACCAATTTAGGCTCAGCTGTCAATGATTCCTTTCATCTATGTTAATGTGGGTTGGTTGAAATGTCAATGGTAACCAAAATCAAATTAAATTTTACCCATAAAATTAATTGATTGGAAAATTATATTTCATTTTTATTTATAGTACATCAGTCGTATTCATTTTTGTATTTTGATTTTGTTGTGCATATTTATGGAAATTTCTTTATTTGGATGCCTTAGCTTTTTAGCCATGGTCAAAGGCCACATGCTGTCTTAGTTAAAAATTTCATATATTGAAACATTAAGTTAAATTGAAATGTCTGGTTATATATATATATATATATTGATCTTATTTGAAGTTTGTGCAGCAGCGCTACTTTTCTGCCCTGAAACTCTCTCAACGACAAAAACAAAAAACAGCCAAAAATTGTAGACTCCTCAAATGTAATTTAAAATGATAATTCATTTACTTTACAATGTGTTAAATTGAAAGAAAAAAATTAAATTTTTATTTTAGTCAAAAAATTACCATCAATTTCTCGTTACATTTGAATGTAATTTATTTGCAGCAGCAGATTAGTCATGTGGCACTTCTATTCTGTTAAAAAATATAAAACACTGCAACAGAATTATATTAAAAAAGGCATTTAAATATGTAAACACGTATAGCAAGCAGCGTAAGTTAACATTAACATTAATAATAGACACACGATAAAAAATATTTTGAAGCACATTTTTAGGCATTCAAGCATATATGTATGTATGTATGTATGTATGTATGTATTTTTTATAGAAGTATTTACAAGTAGATACGCGCTGTTCAATGTATGTATTATATTGTTACAACTAGTTAATTTTTATTAACATGCCTGAAAATAGGCAACAAAATTGCGTTTCTTAAAATTTTGTCTATGTATGAAATGCACGAGTTTTGAAACTGTTAAGAGCAGTATCGTAGACTGGAAGAATAAAGGAAAATTCAATTATTATGTAAAATAGCTTAAAAGCGTGCGGTTTGCCCTAGAGAAGGTGAAAAGAAAGTAAGCAACACACACACACACACACGCAAGCTAAGAATTTCAATCTTAAGTAAATGTTATACCTTCTAGTATGCTTTAAGTACGCGTGTGTGCATTTAGGCGCAAAGCATGTTTACACATTTAAAGAATCATTGGTTTGCTAATATGTGTGGCTGTGTGAGTGTTTTTCATGCATACCCAACAGGAAATTGCGTTAGGGTGATGCATAGGAAGCATTTTATATTCAAAACATTATGCTAAGTCTTGTACTTCTCCCCATTCCCACTGAAAAAAAAAATTTTCCAAATTTGAGTGTTGGCAAAATCGCCCAGAAGTACAAAAAAAAAGAACTGCAATTTAATTTAGACTTAAGATAATGAAAACAAATTTTTTACTGATGCCATATTCTTTCACTTTGAGCAAAGTTGCATTATCTCTCCAAGACAATTTTTCATGATTTTGTTTTGCGAATCTTACAAAAATCCAAAGGTTCCTTTTGGGTTTGACTCGCATATATGCGACCCACTCAAATTCACATACAATTAAATTTAATGTTTATTGTAGGCGTTTGTCGACTACTATTTTGCATTGCAAACATTAAGGCGATGTGGTCTCTTTAACAGCACACATCGTATACACAGGGCTGGAAGAAAATATTTGGGCGCACAAAGGCGACTTGTTGGGCTCATTGAAGCAGCCAGTGATATGATCGTGTGAATAACACAATACACTAGTCGGCATAATTATTTTGACAAAATCTATTTGTGGCTATCGAACGTTGCTTTGTTTAGTACCGTTAAATAACGCTGCGAAAATGATGCGCAAAAGCTAGCTCTATGCATGCCAAATTTTATATTATTTAGCTCTTGCATTCTCTTTCTGCTTATAAGAATGCATGCAGACAAAGAATTCATGCGTGGCATAAGTATTTTGACAATTCCTATGGCATAAGTCTATTTTGGGAGTGCCTCTCATTTTTTTAATAAATCCTATTTTGCTTACAAGGCTTTCAATACTGAACACGAATATGGCATCAAATGTTGGGTAACCCATCTAGTTTCGAAGATATGGCCATCGGAAGTAGGGGATATAGCTTTTAATGAAATCGTTTTCATAATATAGGAACCCCAGGATCGACTTTCAAAAAAAGGATGTCGCATGAAAGATTTAATAAACTATAATATAAGCTCATAAAAGTTTGAAATGTCAGCTATAGTTTTTGATAATTTTCGAGATATGACAATTTATCTAAATTTCTGGTCAATTTTTTTTTTTTTTAAAAAGCGTAATTTTTTTGGAAAAATTTTTATTTTACAAACATTTCAATTAATATATTATTGAAAGTAGCAATACAAAGGTATGCGAAGAAACTTATCCCATGATAAGCTCTTCTCCTTTAACATCAATTTAAAAAAAAAAAAATTGATTGCGACGAAGTAAAAAATTTCTGATCACAAAATATAAAATTTTTACTTGAAATTACGGCCCTCAACGCCCGGAGGCAAAAATGCCAAAGATACGGCTACATAACAACAAAAAAAAACATAAGCACAAACACTACCACACATAAGGCAAACCATGAAATTCTCGAGGTTTTTGAAAACCACTGCATTAATTTTATGAAATTGGTTTCAAAATGTTTGTCTATCTCGCTCTCGTTCACTGTCTCATTTTGTCCACGGCCTGTCTGTCGGTTTTGGTTTGTTTGTCGGCCGTTCTGTTGACAATGCGCTTCATAACAAATACACGTGTGTGTGTATGTTTGCTTGTTTGTATGTAGGCATTTAATGGCACTATAATAAGATTTAATTAAGAGTAATATCGTTAGTAGTTGTAATAGTTGTTGTTGTTGTTGTTGTTGCAAGGTGTTTCTAAATTAATAATTTCTGTCGGCGTGACACGTGTGCTCGTATGTGACTGTGCTAGTATTTTGCTTAATATATATTATGCTAATGTAACCACAAATTTAATAAACCGTAACATTTAATACAACAAAGAGCTGCAGCACAAATTGAAGCGCAGCAGCATTAAGTTATGAAGAATTTTCATATTAAATAAAACAGTAACAAATGGTAGTGACATATGCTAGTCATGGTGCAGCTGATAAGTTACTGGCTTGAAGCTCATTACTTTAAGATCAGTGATGGCATTGAAATTGACTGATTCAATCCCAGTTGATTGGTAACCCTACTTGAACACAGAGCACACATTTTGAAAAAAAACAAAAACTTTTTTCAATATGATGACGTATTGCGTGAACTGTTAAAAAGCCTAACAAAAATCTCAATAAATTTAGAACAGTTGTTAATGTACAAAAACTAAGTAGTACAACCGATTGTCAATTTGCTATACATTCTTGAAAATATCAATATATCAACGCATTTAAATTATAACCCTCAACAAAAAAACACCCTTTATGTCTGTGTTAAATTTAATATTTAAATGTAACGAATTAATCTATTCATTAAATGCGTTACATCGTTTTTTCATCATTACTTTGAATTTCCACGTGGAAAAGTTTATAAGCAATCGCATTAATTTCTGGATTAGAGGCTTTTAGAAAATTGAAGTAACGAGTGCTTGGTGTTTCCTTTGATGTTGAATTTCAAATAAAATGGCATTTAAAATTTAATAATATGAGAGTTTTCTGTGACATAAAACTGTAAACAACTGCTATATCAAGTCCTGATACTAATGATGGTACATCTGAAAATTTTATTATCACTCAGTAAAACAAAAAAGGTATGGGACAGTCTTTTACAAACCGAACGACAAAAATTGACCGACACATTTTTGATTTGGCTGAAAAATTTTTTTTTTTGTGGGTTCTGTATCGAAAAAGAAGAGACACGTATTCGAGGATTTTTAAAAAAAATTTTTTTTTTTCAAAATAGAGCGAATTCAAATTTTGAGAATTTCACAATTTTTGGCTTGGAGACTCACTATCAAAAATTCATAACTCCGGTTGTGTTAAAGCTATAAAATTGTAAAGCTAAAAATATGTACTTAAATAAAAAAATATATTTTTAAAAAATTATTAACAAATTAATGCTATTATAAACAATTTAAATGTTAAAATCAATGTTAAACAATTGCTCACACAATGTATCAAATTTTTAGTGTCAAAATCGTGTTTAACGTCAAGTTTCCTATCGAAAACGGTTTTATTTTTTTTATTAAAGATAATTTAGCTTAGCTTAGCTTTAAAATGACAATAAAATCAATTTTCTAGCTTTACCAGAACCGGAGCTATGAATTTTTGAAAGTGAGCTTCCAAGCCAAAAATCACGAAATTCTCAAAATTTGAATTCGCTCTATTTTGAAAAAACAAAACATTTTTTTAAAAATCCTTGAATACGTATCTCTTCTTTTTCGATACAGAACCCATAAAAAAAAAGTTTTCAACCAAATCAAAAATGCGTCGTCCGAAAAGTGTTCGGTTTGTAAAATACGAAAAAAAATAATGTAAAAAATAGCACTAAAATGCTAGCACTTACAAATTACTCACTTTTTCATCAAAAAATAATAATAACCATCTATTACACACTAAGCTGCTTCTATGATATCATATAACGTAAGGACCGAATTTGCTGCTGACATTTTTATATATCCGACATATGAGACATTTAACGCAAACAGATCACATAACATTTAACTGCTGGTATTAAGTTTGCAACTTCCGACCAACTCAAAAAAAAATGAAACGAAAACTACAAAAATTTATAGTAAGTTTTATTCAAATTTATTATTTTCAAAAAAAAACAAAAAAAAAGTGTCGAAAAAATTGCAAATACAAAAATGTAAATGGGAAAAAACTAACGCCAACGATAACATCACAGCAGAGCATAAGAATCGACAACATATCATTGAAGTAGCGACCCAAATTCGTGAACATATCACTTACGCACGCAGTAAAGCAGGCGCGTAGGAGATACTATTGGGGCTGTGAAACGACCATAGCGTGAAGCCTTAACATGATGCTTGATGTAGAAGTAGTAGTAGTAGTAGCAGCAGCAACAGCAATAACACCCAATGTAACAGCAATATCCCAGCAGCAGCAGCAACATCATCACTTTGAGCATCAATGGATCAACGACAACGATGACGACGACGACGTTAAATTGGAGAAGTCGCTTGAGTTGCTGTTGAAGCGTGCATGAAAATATTTTTCATCATATTTTTCCATTTGATTTCATGGGAAATTATTATGACAACAACAATAGCGTTGAACAACAACAACAACAATAGTTACATATAGCATGAAATGACAACTATAACAGAGCAACAAGAGCGTGTAGCATCAATAATAATAATAACAATACGAGAATGCCTGTTTTGTGCACACTTCTATGACTGAAATTTTGTTTCCGTTTGTCACCGTTTTCTGGCATAACCATCTATCTATCGTTGTCTTCTTTCTTTTTTTTTTTTTAATTTTTTATATTATTCTGCTGATTCAGTTCTAGGGTAAGATACTCAGTTATAGTATTGCTTGCTTTTTCTAGAGCGTTGATCATCATCATTTATATATGTATATCGTAGTATATTTGACACCATTGATCTGAGATCACCCAAATTGATATGAAAATATAGATGATAAAATTATATATGTACATTAGGGTGGTTCTTATATATATTTTTTGCGAAAATCAAATGCGACGCCCCCACTCGTTTCGAAACAGGATACAAAAATGTATTTCAATGTGAAATTCAGCCAAAGGCAATTAATTGGGCTTTCTTAATACCGTTAAAAAATAACAAATTATAAGTACAATTTTCAGAGAAAATAACGGTTATTTGATAAAAAAGGGATTCAAAATTTTTAAAAACAGCCATATCACAAAATATATGGAACTCATTGTAAACTTTTACGCACCAATTTTATAGACTGTAAAATTACCTGCCATATGACATCAAAATATTTAAAATCTATGAAAGAATTTCCAACTTATACTGGTTTTTAGAAAAGTTATATCCGCAACTTTCCATGACTATATCTCGGAAACTAGATGCGAGCGACATTTATGTTTGATTTGTATTTTTTTTTTTTTAAATTAAATATCACGTAAGAAAAATTGGTTCAAAAAATCGGCTGAGGCCAAACTTTACACTGAAATAGGGTCAGTAAGGGTTAAAGAAAAAAATTTGAAAAATAATTTTTTTAATTTTATTTCGAACCAATTGTGGTGGCGTCATCATATTTTTTTCCTAAAAACCTGTTACTAAAATTGGTGTCTAAAGCTAAATTTCACATTGAAATAGGGTTAGTATGGGTTAAATATAAAAATTTTAAAAAATTCCTAAAACTCTTTTATCCTATTTCGAATCAATTGGTGGCATCCCCAACTTTTTTTTTATGGACCACCCTAATGTACATATGTATATTAGGATGTTTTTTGTTGAAAACGTTGTAGATTATTTTCATATAAGGGATGATTTTCATATGAGGGTCTAATTGAACAATACAGAGTTTTTGTCCATTAGCTTAGCCGTGTAAACATTTTTTCTTGTTAGAGGCGTGTCATTACCTACTTTTGAATTACCTTTGGAAATTACCTTTGGAAATTGCCTTCTTCACAGTTTTCCAACTAAAAAAAACAAGCGACTATGTTATGTAATGGCATTTAAAAAGGGATTTTCTACCACCTATTTATATGTAGATTAAATTGTATACCTTAAGGTCCCACTTTTCTCCTTTGGGCAATGTATAGACCTTAAAAATTCATTTTGTAAGATTAAAAGTTGCTAACATTTTAAGTTTTAAGCTTTTGTTTCAAATTTTTCTCCAATCTATACGCTATTGCTTACTCTACACTATAGTGCCTTGACTCTATTGGTTATTTTTTTTTTGCTCCATGCAACTTGTATTTTTGCGTATTTCCTTTCAAAAATTGTTCAATTCTCAAGTATGAGGAAGTCTATGATGCATGTGTGCGGAAAATGCTGCCGGGTGAGTTTTGTGTACAACAGCGCTGATCCATGGGAAGTTATTGCGGAAACATCGTAACATTGCAGTGTTAAGCGTGCAAATTTTATGAATTAATATCGCTGCACTTCTTGTGCGCTCTTGTCGTATGTTTTTGAGTTGTTGTGCATAAGCGCTTTTTATCAAAATTGATGTTAGTGTCAATAAACTTATTGTGCATTTAATATTATTTTCATATCGAATGAAATTTTATATTGCATATTATTTCCACAAATGCTTAGAAAAACTTTGTATAGTTTTATATATCAAAAGTATTATATTGAATGTATTATCATCGCCATTATGTGTTTATTTTGATGAACTAATTACTTAATTATTTGCAAAATTTTATTTGAAATAGGAGCATAACATACATAACAGCATAGTAATTATGCGTCTTGCAGCTCAAATTAAGGCAAAAATTACATAGTCGTAATAGCACGTTAAATGAGATGCTTTAATGAGAATAATATTATCTTATTTGAGATCATATTGAAGGAATTGAATGTTAAGAATGTTAATTCAGCATAAAGGCAAGAAAATTCAAGAAAATGTATTTTTTACATGATGAATTAAAAAGAATCAATGAAACTAAATTAAAATAAAACTGCATCAAAATCGAAAGAAAAAAGCTGACATGAAATTGAAATGAACTACTGTAACTTGTATAAAATTCGAATGATATTAAAACAAAATTTCAAATAAATCGTTAAATAAATGGAAAATAAATTCGAAAAGTCATCGCGAAAAATTCAAAAATTGAATTTATTGAAATCGCTAATTAAATGGCATTTTTTTCTGATTAAATTGTACAGCATCAATTAGAATAATGCAATTGAGATTAATAAATTATTGTGCAATAAAAAAATGCTTTTCAATAACAAGTTCTCGCCGCCAGCATAGTCTACAAGCAGTTGGGCTTCACTAATTCATTGCACCGAAGCGTGTTTTTAACAAACACATGTCTGCTATCTAACACAAAATAAGGGAACACTAACCAACACAGCTGCATTATTGCCTTAAGTAATTTATACCGCATTCAATTATAAAATGCAACTTTAATATCATTCGTAATAAAGTTTAGTTCAAATTTTTAAGTTTCACGAATGTTGGCACTTAAGTTTTAATTAATTTTAATTTGATATTTTAGTTTTAATTTCAATTTCAAATTCGATTTTTATTGCAATTTCAGTTTCTATATCTATTTCTAATCCTACTTTTATTTTTATTTTGACTTAATTTTTGTCAATACCTATTTTAATTTCAATATCAATATCAGTATCACTATCAGTATCAGTGTCAGTATCAGTATCAGTATCAGTATCAGTATCAGTGGCAGTATCAGTATCAGTATCAGTATCAGTATCAGTATCAGTATCAGTATCACTATCACTATCACTATCAGTATCAGTATCATTATCATTATCATTATCAGTGTCAGTGTCAGTGTCAGTATCAGTATCAGTATCAGTGTCAGTATCAGTATCAGTATCAGTATCATTATCATTATCAGTGTCAGTGTCAGTATCAGTATCAGTATCAGTATCAGTGTTAGTGTCAGTATCAGTATCAGTATCAGTATCAGTATCAGTGTTAGTGTCAGTGTCAGTGTCAGTGTCAGTATCAGTATCAGTATAAGTATCAGTATCAGTATCAGTGTCAGTGTCAGTATCAGTATCATTATCAGTATCAGTAACAATATCAAACCAAGATCAATAGCAAGATCAATAGCAACATCAATATCTATTTTAATATCAATATTAACATCAGAATCAATCAATCAATCAATTTCAATATAAATGTCAATATCAAAATCAAATACAAATTCAAATTTAAAATCAATATCAGTGTCAAAATCATAATCAAAATCAATTTCAATATCAATATCGATATCAATTTCAATATCAAAATCAATATCAATAACAAGATCAAAATCAAAATCAAAATCAAAATTAATATCAATATCAGTATCAGTATGAAAATCAATTTCAGTTTCAATTTCAATATCAATATCGATATCAATTTCAATATCAAAATCAATATCAATAACAAGATCAAAATCAAAATCAAAATTAATATCAATATCAGTATCAGTATGAAAATCAATTTCAGTTTCAATTTCAATATCAATATAAATATCAAATCAATTTCAATGTCAACGTCAATATTAAAATCAATATCAAAATCGGTATCAATATCAAAATCAATTGAAATAACAATATTTATCTTAAGTTTAGTTTTATTAAATTTTTTTCCCATTTCGTATCTATTAAAATGTAATAAGCTTCAATTTACTTCATTTCAACTTTATTTGATTTTTATTTTAATTCCACTTACTCTTTCGTTTCGTGTGAATGCTTCATTCTAAAACAATTAAATATTTGACGACGCAAATTACACAACATCAATGGTAACAAACAAATAAATTACGATGTGAAATGCAAAACTATTGCGCGTAGAACTTGTTTTGTTCACATATAATAAGTGACAATAAAAATCAAATGTTAAAACAAAAGCAAAAAAAAAAAAAAGAAACAGCGCCTATAAATAATAAATTTAGAAGGAAAAATACGACAACGTTAAAATTAACGTTCAATTATTTCCTTCCCTACAAGTGCGCAAACTAAACTATAAATATGCAGTAAGTTAACATGCATACGTAGGTTAGGGTGAGCTAAAAAATGGTTCTTTTATGGGCCCCTCATACAATGTTAGAGTTATAATTAATACTATATTTGGAATTAGTCAACTCTTTAGCATGATTTGAATTTGATCATGAAGGACAAAATTCTTTTTTTCCCACATCGTCAATTTGAACTCAATAACGCTAGACGTAAGATTTGACCAAATTAAAAAAAAAATTATCTGCACTTATTACTGACACCAGATCTTAAATTAACATGAAGCTTGCGAAAAAAATTTTGATCCGCCACTGAAGTACAAATAAATTCAATAGGGCTATCGAAAAATCACGTTTAAAAAGAAAATTTGATTTGTAGGTGCTTGCGAGGACGGCAATACTAGTGAGATTAAGTAAAATGTCTGAAGGGGCAGCTCTTGAATGACTATTATTGATTCGATTTCAGTTTCCACAGAGTGTTGATATATCTTTTACTAAGAACAATAGTCGGCGCACAATAAGTGTCTTGATAGTTATTATGCAATTTTAAGTGAAACTGACGCACTGCAAGCCAATTACATTAAGTTGGTTACGAAGTGCTTTCAAAACTCTATATAGATTACCTAGTAGAAAGCGATCACTCACAATTTTTTAATCAAAATGACACGTGTCTTCAAAGTGCTATATAGTATTCCAAGGACTATTCAAAATGGTACGAATTAAAGACTACTTAGTTAATAAATATCACGATCAATAGCATCGATTCTCAATAGAACATAAGATTAATTTATTCTTCACACCTTTTAGTTGTGGGAGAGCCTCCCTTTTAGAGTTTTTCTCGACCGTTGAAATATCAGCAGACTCAATATTCATATAAAATATTCACTGACTTCTGAAAATTTAGAAAAATGTGTGCCTTTGTCTTCTCCATTGATAAAGATATGATGATTTTCCGATTTAATATGACTTTGTTTTCTATCTTTCTGAGAATAAAAATCAGTGACTAATGTCTTCACTATTGTTGATCAGTTTTAAAAATCATTAAACTTTTTTTGCAAGCTGTTCATTTGAAAAGTGATTTTTCGAGTTACCCAATTACTTTGAACGGAAGATCCCATACTTATAGCTGGAAACGTTGTATCGATACTTTAATATGACAAAAAGACCGATGTTTTATTTATGTTTCAATAATACTCTTCAAAGTATGCTTTGGTTTGTTAAAAATTTCTATTAGGAGATTCGTAAATCATATCAAAAATTGTTTTGAAAACATGCTGCAGTGAATTTTAAACAATAAAATCTTACACCGATACAACTGGTTTATTTTTCACCATTAGTATGAACATAAACCATTACGCTTCGATACTTTAAGTCGTTAATTTGAAACGATACCTTCGCTCAATACTATACGATTTGCTGCAATTGTAGGGCAAATTTCTCACTATATTCACTATACGTACAAAAGTACTGAACTTTTTTTTTTTGTGTTCGCATGTGAGGGTATATTTTGAGTTGTTTTTTTGTCCATTGCGATATTGTTGTTTTTTTTTTTTTCTGGGGAAAGAAATTAATTGGTTGATGCTCATCGTGATTCGTGGCCAATGTTGTCAACATTTGCGCGCTATGCCAAAGCGCAATGAAATGTTAATCAAATTATTTAAAAATATTGACATTGAATGAATGGATGGATGTGTGGGTGCATATTTCGTTGTAAAATCGTTGGGTCTTAATTTATTATTGGAAATCCGTTTTAATTAGGCTGATTTTATAGTGTTCTGTGATTTTATATTCACAATATGAAACTGGGTCAGGGACGCATATTTTGTTGTTCTCTCTGTGATATTTTTTTAACCTTACACATTTTGAAATACATAAGTAGCTATGTCTACTTGTATGAAAGTATATTCAAGGCAGCTCACAAAAAGCTGATAATTCGAAATATTACTTCCTTAAAGAAAACCTAGTGCTCATTTTTTACTTAATGAGGTCTATTGTAAATAATGATATATTGATATTAGTGAAAGAAGTATAAAAAAAATACCCAAAATTTCAAAAAAAGAAACCAAAAAACTACTATTTCTGAAGAAATTCTCTTAAGCATTGATAAAAGAGTTTGTGAGGAGTAGTAACAAAATGCAGATTTTAAAGTTAAGTAATATCACACATCGAATATATGGAAATCGGCTACATACTGAAGGTACACGAATAGTATAGGCCCAATTTGAAGTTTATTAGACTGTTTAGTTAATAGAAATGACCTAATTAATGCTTGACATAAGAAATTATGAAATCAGAAAAGAGCATTTGAAGAGTCACTGAGCAAGAGGAAGAGGGACTCATGACCAACGTTTTGTCAGAAGATAGATTCAATAAAAGACATCAATGCTCAAAAATATATTGTTTACAACTTGAATCTCGTAAAAGTCAGTTCAAGGAAGTACAATTTCTCATCAGGGGTTGCCGTCAAGAATGAGTCTTATCTCGACTTCCATGGATACTAAACGTTAACTCTTTGCTGACTGTGCATAATGGGAACTTATTTGCAACAATGAGCGACATTATAAATGTTGCTATCCTAGACTAAGCCAATTTTGTTGACCAACCTAGGAATGCAGAATATGATTGATATCTTTATTATCAGTTGTAATCATGTTTGCAAAATGGTAAGGCATCTTCCTAAGAATATCAATTTCCTCAGACTAAACGGCCCAATTAAATCGACTGAGAAAGTGAATACACTACCACGAAAATGCAGAAGTGTTAATTTTGGAATTTATTTAAAAGAAAGACTGGCTTGAAAACATATAACTTAGCCTTACTCCGTGTTTGTATAAATGAATGGATTTGTTCTGGTGTGGGTACATTTAGTACCAGATAGCCCATTCTTCTATGACAATATAAAACTGTACTCCTTCTAGATGTATTTGCTATTCAAAAAGCCTTAGTAAGCTTTTGAGAAAACTTATTACTGAGCAGGATCAGGATTATATCAGAACTGGTAATTGATAATGCTAATTGTGTTATGAAACTCACCTATTATCTTGCTCTATCCATGCTGCGAAAATAGTTGTGATATGACCTTTGTTTATAAGTACTACTTTAAAGGGATCTTGTTAAACATTCTGTAACACATAGGGTGTTTGAGATAGAACTCACCTCTCATACAATATTTTACTCCAAATGAATCAGAAAACTTAGTTTTTACGGATGGCACATCGGATCTGTACCACTTTATATATAAACATATGTGGCTACACTTAATTTCAAGAAAGGCTGCCGCATATCAAATAAAAATTAGAAACTTGGAACACATGTGAACAATTTTAAGATGACGTGGTAACGTCGGAAATTTAAATTTTATAGTGTTATATCTCGCAAACGATGCAAGATATGGTGATGAAATATGTAAAACGGAAGCTGATCGTAAATTTATTGAATTGTATAAAAAGTAGGCGTAGTTCGAAAAGTGGACGACAATGGCACCAAAATTCCAAAGTACAAAGCTCTACCTACTACATCAAATTAAAAGAACTATAAAATATATAAGTGATATCTTTTAAAATATGTTATTACTGAGCTGTAGTCTATCAGCGACAGTTGTAGCTAGATGAAAAGTGTTATCTGCTATAAAATGAAAGAAGAGCATCAGCGCTGCTATAAATTTTATGCTCTCGTAAAGCTCTTTCCAAGAAAAAGCTCTGCATTTCCAAGCGCGCGCTCTTTCTCTCTCTCACACCCGCAAGTAAAATGTTCGTTACGACGTCAGAGTACAGCATCCGCCATCCATATCTTCTAATGACGAAGTTAAGTTTTCTCTAACTCTATCTCTCGTCGTTAGGACTTGTAAATGTCAAATAACTCTCTTGTAATGAAAAATTTCAAAGAAACACATTCAAACGGTCTGACAAAGAAAAACGAAACACGAATAGAGGTCAACTACTTCCGAGCGATAATGCTGTGATGCGTACTTTTTCCATTGTCTTGCGTTTTGACATTTTCTTTTCAGTTTTTGCATATTTTTTACATAATTTTAATTTTCTCATTTCATCTATCTTCGGTCTTAGCTGTTAAGTATTTGTATTGCGACTATGAGTTCAATGCTTTAGTTGGCGCTTCGTTAAATACTTCGTTTATTCGTTGCTTCGTTCGTTCGTTGCTAGTCAAATCCTGAGAGCGCTTCACCGGTAAAATTTATGACTTTTTTACTTTACGAGCTTTACTTTATTTGCGCTTGGCGTGTCCTACAGAAGGGCATGAGAAGGAGTTGCTTCGTTTTGAATTGACTTTGTTAGTGATAACTTTTGAATAAGTTAGTTTTGAGCAGATATGAGCTGGGCGTATGCTAAATGGCTGAAAATTTTTTCGAAAAATTAGCGGTAATTTTTTAGATGAAGAATGAGTTGATGGAATGCATCGGATTGACTTATCAAGTAACTTGGTGAAACTGCCATTTTGAAGCTTTATCAGGAATTTGGAATACTTAAATACATAATTTTTGACAAAGCCTAAGATTCCGTTTAATTAATTGCAAATTTCGAAAAAAAGTTAAAAGCTTAGTTTTCGTAACGTTAACTTTTCCTGAACTGAAATTGCATCAAAATTAAGTAGCACAATTTTGAGTTACTGATGCTTCACATAGTTACTTGGTCGGTTTAAGCTACAAGTCCAAGGACTAACGTGCCTATTAATTGAATTTTTGCTAATTGAAAATAGACTTTTCATTATAGTAGCCAGGCAAACACTTGGAAGTAAGCGTTCTCAAATTTTTTGATTTTCAAAGGATTGTCATTCTATAGGCGTTACTCAGAATTCAACGTTACTTTGCATACCATATTTCTATACATTTATAAATTTAAAGTTAAAGAAACTTTAGCTGTTTTTTTTATATTATAAAATTGTTTACAAACTCTACGCTGTTGGTGTTTTTTAAAAAATCTGCTGCAAAGTAAAAGTTCTAAATTGAAACGCTAATGCAAAAAAAAAAAAAAGAAATTGCATTCATAGCATAGAACGTCATATATTTGCATATATTGCCTGATTAGGGTAGGTCTGTCTCTATACATACACCCTTGTTGTTGTTGTTGTTGTTGTTTGTCTTTTTTGCAACATCTCTAAATTACAATGCAAAATTTACGATGAAGTAAATTGAAAACAGCTGATTTTGATGAAATTGTCACACTGGAAATGCAAAATTTTGCAGAGCAATAAAAACAAACAGAGAGCAATTGAGTGTTTTGTAGCCGTGAGAGTTTAACAATATGGGAGTGCTAAATTAGGAGCGACTGGAAATAAAAATTCCAGCTACGACAAAACTACAAAATAAGCACATTACATTTTTTCAAAAAACAAGTTAATTTTTTTACGAAAAATTAAGCAAAAAAATTTATATTTAAAAAAAAAAACAAAAAATTATTTGTTGCAAAAAAATTATGTCAAACGCCTGAAACTATGCACTTTTAAATTTACAAAATGCTCAAACAAACAAAGAGAGCACCATTTGTATTGAGGGAGCGACCAAAAATACGAGCTTCCAGCAATTGTAAATAGTCTACGACGATGGCATACAACAGCGCCCTCTATGCGTTACACTCCCAATGTTCGGCAACGTTTTTCCGGTTGCCATACATACATGCACACATACGCACGTACATTGCACGCTATTATCTCGGGCTCTAATTCGGCATCTTTGGCTCTTCGGGATGCTGCCGAATGAATGCTGCTGTGACGATTATGCTTTTGCGTTTAACGGTGTGTACCATAAAAATCTTTTAGTGAGAGTTTGCGATCCCGCGGGTACGGTCGAAACTTTCGGGATTTATATTGCGAGTTTTTTTGCGTTCGTGCGTGTACCCTGTTGAAAGAATTCAAAAAAAAAAAAATGAAAATTCTTTTTTATGGTTATTGACGAATAAACAAATAAAGTTTTTGCATTTTAAATAAATAAATAAATTGAGAAACAAAATAACAGGGTGTTGTAGCAAAAATGTGAAATTTTAAAATACAAAATAAAAAGTTTGTAATCGAATTGGGGAAAAAAAATATATAAAATACTATAAGCCAATTGAAGTAAATAAAATTGAGATTTGTTGTTACTCAACATTATACGCGTAGTCTACCGATTGCTGTAGCTGTATCCACAAGTTACCAACTACTCTACGTCAAATGCCAAAAGTAAGCTTTCAATTTTTTCCGGTCCTTATTCACTTTAAAATTGTGTGTGCGTGTGTTAAGTGCTTAATGTGACACCTAATTTAACAAGAGTATAGCAAAAGTACGAAAAAAATAGTTGATGCTACTCCCGGTTTTCAGAATGATGCCGCCGCTACCTTTGCATCCCATAGTTACTACAACACAATTGTATCTATCTACAATGTATATAAGTAATAATTTAAACGTTTAATTTTATTTTCTATGCTTGACAACTTTGAACTTGTCGTAGTATGGCAACAACAACAACGACAACAATTTGTTGCAAAAGTGATTTTTTTTTTGCGATACTTTTTTTATTACTTTCAAATTGCGTGCACCTCATCATAGCACAAGCTCGCAAGGCATTTAAGGCAATGTAGTACGTTAGATATTTACGATATTTCGTTAAATTTTTATTCTTCAGCTTAGAAACTTTTTGCTCTTTATGCTGGCGCACGTACTTTTTTTATTGTTTTAAATCAAATTTAATGTGAGTTTTATTCAATATTTAACAGATATGCGCAGATTTATGGCTTAAATTTTGCATAATAAAGTAACTTTAAAATTTAAGTAGATACTAAGCATAAATTAAGCTTAATTAAGTATGAGCATAATGATATAGCTACTATCTAACGCATGTACAAATTTTTAGGAGATCTTTATGCAAAAATATTAAGGCGGGTAATTTTTCAAAATAGAAAAAAAATTTTCTGCAAGAATGTTTGTTTAATATCTCAATGTTACCATATGCCACAAATAGGTTGAAGTTTTCTTTTATGGAAAATTTAATATTTCATTTTGAAATTTCAGCTGAAAATATTTCTAAAATTTTTTGTATAAAGAAACAAATAGACTCTTTTTTGACGAGAAGACTTCAACGCAGAAAACCTTTCGAACTTGTTGGAATCAGACAATAGCTAGTATGTTCAAGGGGAAGCACCTAACAATTATCATAAATTAAAATTAGACTCAAACTGCTCGTTAGTCATTAGACTCATAGGATATGTTTGTTAATTTTAAGTAAATATTCCAATACAAAAAAAAATTTAGTTTTACGTAGATCGAAATCCTTCTAAGGAAAGTTTCAGCTATTCTAAAAAATTTCTTCTTTGACAAAATATTAGATATTACACATATCAGCCATTATCCATAATTATTATGCGCCGCTTATTAAACGGCATTTTTAATGGTCCTTGTGTGCCGAAACTACTTAAGTTCCTAAGTTTCACTTTTCTATCACGTCAGATTTCGTTGATGTCTAGCTGCGAGATAAATATTTTTCTATGACTTTTAAGTTCTACCAATAACTCTATTAGAAGATTATAGAGACAACTTCTTTAGCTTTAAGAAATCTCATATATGTCATATAACCTTTACATATAGAAAGTTACAATGGTTTGTAGAAATGCATTTTATTATTAAGTAAAAAAAATTGAAAAAAAAATCTCGGCCATTAATGGTTTTGATTACTCAAAATCCCTTTTGTAAAATTGAAGTTTTTTATGTATCAGGTTTCAAGATTTTGCGACTATTGATATAAGGAAACCTTTTAAAAAATACAAAAAATTTTATAGAGAAAGCACAAAAAACAAAAAAGAGAAATATTATTTTCTTAATTTTTGAAAACTTATGTTTTCGCCGAACTGTCTTGCAATCGCACAGATTCAATAGTCATATTCTAATAAGATATAAGAAGTAAACATTAAGTTGAAAGTTAAATTTTAAGTTGGCTTACATGCTTCGAATTAATAAACTATGGATTAACTTATAGAGAAATAATTTGGATTTTATTTTAAAAATAGTGTTCAAACATAAGCATATCACGCTTTGCACGAAAACACCAGGGAAGCCATGTTTGGATTGTATTGGATATTCAAATTGGCTATCGACGAATATAACAAGTTAGAAAGAAAATATTTCTAGGAAAATTGGCAGCTACGTAGACATATTTGTCAAAAAAAACTAATCAACGGGGAGTGTAATATACTGGAAAAAATAATTTTCAGTCTTGCTATATTACATGTTTTGTCTGGACATGTTAAGAACAAAAACATAGCTGAACTTCTTTAAAAAAAAATTGCTTTTTTGATTCTAATGAAATACAAAAAACTTTTTATTTATTTTCGCTTTGAAATATACTTTTAAAGTGAGCACATCAAAAGATGCTAATATTCCGAAGAATTTAATTCACTTATTTTACATTTCAAGACTATGTAGCTTTTTTCAACATTGTCACAACCCAAGATCTATAAAAAAAATAGTATGTTTTGTAATGTAATTGCACTTCACTTTACCCAAAAAACGTTTATTATATAATAACAAAATGTCTGTCTTTTAAAAATTTTAAAAAAAAAAATAATTAAGTTGTTTTTTTTTATTAAATTTTGTTTTTTTCTAAAACTACATAACATGATATATTCATAGTAAACATTAAAAAAGAAATAAACACAGAGGAAAGTTTTCGAATTCGAATATGCTAAGATCGGTCATGACTGATAAAACTTTTTTCATATAAAAGTGTATGCGAGCAAAATATTTTAATTTTTTAAATTTTAATTTGAATTATTTATTATTTTTCAATTATGTCACGCTGGGAATTGATCTAATTTATTTATTATCTGCATTACAGGCTTTCAAATTAAATTTTTGGTCACAAACAAGCTTTAGCTGATTTACGTGGTTACTATCATATATGGTTAATCAATTCGGAAACAAAATATTATAATAACTTCTTAAAGTCAAACATGCCAATATTCAATATATGAACTCAAAAAAACTCTGTCTAAAATATTTAAACTTTTTACTTAATATAATACAAATATTGCAAGTTTTTTCAAAATAAATTTTGCAATAGTTAAAACTTTTTTATTTTTATTTATATTAATTTAATATTTTTAATATTGTATACTTTTGCACATGAAATTAATGACCATGTAATTTAATTTACATAGTTTGGGTTGGGCAAATTCAAATTTGAAGTAACCACCATTGCTGTCTTATAACTTCTTTAGAAGCATATTAACTGAACAAAATTTCTTAAGCTTTTCGATGGAGCCAGCTCAGTGATGGCATTTTTGGAACAATTTGTATTTTTTTCGGTGCATTTGCTTCCTGAAAAATCATCGTCAGTACAGTGGACATGTTTTCATTACATTTTAACCATAGATCCAGGTTTGGTTAAATTATCCTAATCCCGTGTATTGGGCACTTTATACCACATATGGCAATTGCTTACATTTTCAGTGTTTTTTCTTATATATAGAAAGAATAATTAAATTTTTTTTTTTTGGAAATATGTAGTCGAAATAATTTTATTTGTACATATTTACACATGCATGTTTGTTATTTATACGTGTATTCAAGCAATGAAATGTACACGTTGTAAAATTAATTCTCTTTTGAAAATCGTTTGGGGCCTCCAGTACCCCAAACACGGTTCTAAGGTTAAGCACATTTTCGGTACATTTGGAAAATTTTTAATAAATAAATTTTTTTCAAGTAAATAAAAATAATCGCTAAGTTGTGTAGATTTTGTAATTTAATGTGAAATATATTTTATTTTACTAAAGTTTTTTAGATGGGAAAAGTGAAAAAATTTTTTTTTCGTTGGTAATTTTTTTGGAAATTTTAGTAAAATTTGGTGTTCAAGACAAAAAGTACATTCGGCCTCTAAAAAAGTACATTTCAAGTCTCTATTTAGTGCATTTTCTGCATTCCGATTTTTGAAATTTTACTTTCTAACATTCGGCGTTACGATATTATGGGTTTTTTTCAGCATCTGCCTCCAAAGTGTTGATCTACATTTCCATTGCCAGCCTGTTTTCATAACTTTTGCTTAGACATTCATTTTTTTGGTAACCGAATAAATTTCGTAATTCAAAATCGCTAGAGGCCACTAAATTCTCAATATCGATATCAAGCAGAAATTTACAAAGATTTGTATTCGTTTCCTTAGTGTGCTTGTGAAAGACCATGATTTGCAAGCATAAAACAACACTGATTTGAGCTTTTGTGCAAATATACTTCCCGTTTTGTTGACTCCTGCTGCTAAGTCTTTCGCGGTACTGGTTTTTGTAGTGACAACTCTGACAAGATTGCAATAAGCTGTATTGGTGCTATCGGAGCTCTAACAGCCTAATTTAAATTAATACTGGTCCAATCAGTAATTTTCAACGTATAGTAAATGATTGGGAAACTCGATGAACAGAAAAGAATGAGCGTTGCTCTTTTTTGAAACAAAAACAACAAAAAATGTAATGCGTTTTTCCAAATTCACTCCTAAAAAATAATTTTTGGTTTGAAACCATTTTGTTTAAAAGAAATCGTATATCAGAAAAGTAGTATGAATTCAAAGAGAACTAAATTTTTCATTAAATATTTTCTTCTAGCTGCTTTAGGCTGAAAATAAAAAACGTTTTATGCAAAACATTAAATGTTTCAAAACGAAGGCAAAACATTGTACATATATGTTAACCCACATATATGGGTAAAAAAAAACAATGCGCACAATTTTAATACAACTCATAAATAAAAATGCCAGCGGTTTAATAAAAAATACATTTACAAGTATTTGACTTTACAAAGCTTTAAACAGCAGCAGCATTGTCAGTAGACACATATTTATATTAATATTTTACAAACGAACAAACTGACACATTTACATGAAAAAATAAAAACAAAAATGCGATACCTACTGTTGACACATACAAACATACATACATACATATAAAAATGCAAAAATAAAAAAAGATTTTATGTAAATTTAAATCTACAGAGATTTGCAACAATTGATTATGCGGTGCAGGGTATTTTATTACAATTTTTTTTTCTCTCTTCTTTCACTTAAGTGGTATTTCATGACATAAGATATTGAAAAAAAAAGTGTGTCAAAAAAGTTAAGCATTGTGACAAATAGAAATTGTGTTCGAAAAATGTTAGAAAATCTGTGAAAAATACAAAAAAAATTTAAAAAAATATCTTGTAAGAAATGTTTAAAGTTTTTTTAAAATTGATTGCAAATTTTGTTCTATGGGCACAATTGGTTTTTTCTTGGGTTTGGAGACATATTTAAAATTTGAATTGCATACTTTTAGGGTTAAAAAAAAATTGGATGCACTTAAGCTAAAAATTTTATTCAAAAAGTTTAGTTTTTATTATATTCCTAACCCAAAAAGCATTTGCAATATTGTGGAATCTTACACTTTCCAGATGAAGACCTTCAATTTTTGAAGCGTAAATTTAATTTTTTTTTGTTGAATATTCTTAGGCATATGCTTTTATTCAAATGCTTCATACATACATATACAACATTTTAAATCAAACGTCGCGACGTTAAACTCCACGCTTAATAATGCCTGCTGGGATGCATGCATAAAAGACTTTGTGTTTTTGTTTGTCTTAAAAATTAATAGTGCATACTCTTAGGCTCTAACTTATGAAATTTTTATTTTGCTCCATTTATCAGCCGTTCGTTCGCTTATGCATTGATGTCAAATATTGTGCAACTTTCACTAGTCAAAATAAGAACGTATTGCTTAGCATTATATTTGCAAGTATATGTAATAAACACATACAGACAAATAATATTCGCCGATTTCCGCATCCTGTTTATTGTGCGATAAGAATGCGAAAAAAAAAATTGTGTGCGTTGCCGAAGATGTTTTTAGCAAAATTTAAGCAAGTAATAGACAAATTTTTTATTTTTGCGAAAAAATATTAAGTTTTTCTTTTTTTTCTGTTTTCCAACTGCTTGTTGGTGACATGAATTATTACACACTCGCATACATAAAAACACACACATACATACACACATACATACATATGTGTTTATATACGAAACAAGTGTGTTTGTTTTCGCATAAATAACAGCAAAAACTTATAAATCGTTAAAATTGTTTGCTTTACTCTGCTTGCTTGCTTGCTACCATACTTGCTTACTTTACAAGCACCTAAATGTATTTGTGTACTTGTGTGTGTTTGTGTATGTGTATGCATAAATGTGCTTTATGACATTTTCGTTTTATTTTCTTTTTTTGGTTTTTATGTTAAAATAACCAAACATAGCAGTTGCGACAGCTGTCGGCGTTATATTTTGCAGTGCACAGTGGGAAATTTGTGTGTTAACATCATTCAAAAAAATTTAAAAAAAAAAATAATTTTGTTTAGGTAGAGTAAAAGCAAAGTTCAAGAAATGTTTGTCCGCTTACATCATTTGTCCATCTTTGATTCAAAAAATATATAAAAAAAAAACTTTTGCGAATGATATCAAAATCGGAAATGGGAAAAAATTAATAATTTCTTTCAATTCGATTGTCTAATGTACTAAATGCATCCCATTGTTCTCAAATATTCATATTTCTCTGCACTTAACTAAAATTTGTCGTGAGGTAAAATTAAAAACTAAACCACATTCGATTTTTCATTAACCCACATTCGGCCGAACAGTCACCTAGGTGACTATTTAAACTTTTTCAACCAAAAATATGTATTATTTATCAATTATTTTAAGCTACCTTCCTTGATATCTTAAAATAATGAATTTTAAGTGCAAATAACACAAAATACTTGAAATTGTTACCTGTTGAAGTTTTTTATTCTCATTTTGGCCGAAGCAGCCATATGGGACGTTCTTTTACAAACCGAACGATTTTTGATAAAAATTGACCGACACATTTGGTTGAAATTTTTTTTATGAGTTCTGTATCGAAAAAGAAGAGATACGTGTTCGAGGATTTTTTTGATAAAACAATTTTTTTTTTTTCAAAATAGAGCGTGATTTTTGACTTGGAGACTGACTTTCAAAAATTCATAGCTCCTGTTGTGTAAAAGCTATAATCCAATTTTTAAAAAAAAAATGCCTCTTTAATTCAGAACTTTTGAACTATACAAAATTTTCCTAATAAATTTCCTCTATATCCAAAATTTATCATATTTTTAAATATAGTCACGCGGCAGACCGCTTCGAAATTACAAAAATCTTCGGCCGAACTAGTGTTATTGTCCTAGTTTAGTGGTAAATTGCTATCGGGTTTTATTGGTAAAATCATATAAAAATTTACTTTTGTTATTTAAAAATTCTTAATGGAAAGACCACGCCCATTACATCAGTATTAAACAGAATACACCAAGTCGCTGCACGAGCTTCAGAGCTAAATGGATTATAGTCAAAAACCACTGTGCACTGTTCCACACAATATTATGCATGCATTTGTATTAAGTTCAGTTTTTGTAAATGTCACGTATACACAAATAAATATAAACAAAAAAATGGGGCTTTTAACACCTATAAATACAAGCAAACTTATAAAAATGTATGTATATGTGGGTACACTTTAAATCAAACTAAAAACCCAGCATGAAGCAATAAATCCAATAAAAAGCATAATAAAATTTATAAAATATATTTTTTAAAACTTTTACATAACCTACACAGACACTTATTCGCACACATGCACAAATAAGCAGACGCGTAAATTTCATGAAAAAAAAAATAATGGCTCTTACACACAATGCGCCTTAAATAAGCTATTAAAATATATAAAAATAGCAAAGTGCTGCAAAAGCAAAATAAAAAAATTAAATAAATAATAATAGAAAAAAAAAAATAAATTAATAAAAAAAACAAACAATTTTTTAAATATCTATACCCTACTACATACTTATATATTGGCATCTCACTTATGTATTTTATTTTCTCTCTCTTTTATTTTCAGCTTTCAATTATTTTGTAAAATTTCCCTAACAAAGTGAGCGTTCGTGTCAGTGTATTTTGAAAAAAATGTTAAAATTATTGCAATGTCATGTAATTTCTTTAAAAAAATATAAAAGTGTTTAATAAAGTAATTGGAAAAAAAATACAAATTTAATATTCAGTATAAAAAAAAAATCCATTGAAATGCATTTAAAAAGCATTTAATAAAATTAAGTTAAATTTTAATATAAAAGAATTAAAATTGAAAACCAAAGTAGCAGCTCTATCGCCCTCTATCTCTCCGCGTATAAGGCAGTTCCAATATATTCTTCAAAATGTGCTCTAACATGTCGTCGCCAGTGTCTCTTTCTACGTCACATTGGATTTTTATATTCGTCTGCTTCTTAATTGTTCGCTGCACACAAACGACACGTGTACGCGTCAGTCCATCAACTATGACGCGCAACATTGAAGAAGAAAATGGTGAGTTGTTTTTCAAAAATAATCTATGACTTTTTATTGTTTAGCTGAAAAATCAAAAATAAATAATAATGTTTCGATATCTTAGGCACATGAGTATAGGTCAGCTATATAGTTTTATTACAAAGTCTGGTTGGTTCAATTGGAGTGTATAGTTGAATTCACAATGGATCACCATTTGGTCTAAATGAGTTGGTTCTTTAACTGACAACCACTCCTACTTAACCTAGCTTTCGATATTTTTAAGTTTTTGTGTCGGTAATTGCTCCATTTTAGAACTCAGGCAATTTTCTAGTTCGATTTTATTGCACGAACCAATGAAATTTAAATATTTTTATTAAAATATCATATGATATTATACTTCTTTACCTCGTTGATAACATTTGCTTTTGGATTAACAATTTTTGATTACTCCTTCGCCATGGTTTACATAATAACAAATACCAACAATAAACATTTCTTTTAACCCTTTATAAGGCATAAGCATATTGGGGTAAATAGGTAAAACTGTTGTTGTTATGAATATATTTTTATTAGAAGTGTTTTTCAAAACTTTTTTACTTTTTTTACATTCAGTTCCTTTATACTAACTTTTCAAAATATAAATCTGTAACAAACAATAAATACTGTCATAGTTCTACGGAAAAAGGCAATATTTTAACCACCACAAAAAATCCACTATATCAAAATTTGTGAAATAAAAATAGAAAATAAGCACAAATTTCAATGAAATATGTATACAATAAGCTTAAAAAATAATAATACTTTACCGTTCGTGAGTCTCAGATTTCAGAGATATGTATATAAAGATTTATCCAGTCGTACTGATAATCACCCGATTTCAATTTTCCAAACGTCACAATGCTAAAACTAAAATCGCGGCTTGTCATTACCATAGATGAAAAATGTAGACTGAATGTCTATAAAAACTTTGCCATAAGAGAAAAAAACTTTCCTTAAAATGAACATAAATGTTAAAAAAAGATGGTGGTGGGAAAAATATTCTCTCTGCCTTAAAAAGGGTTAATAGTTATTTCTAATATGATCAGCTCGGCGACCTTTATATTTTTATTAGCAAAGCTCTTTTTACTAATGCAATGCGCTTCGTTATAATGATGAATTACCAATGGTGATAATGATGAAAATGTGATTTACTCCTAAGCGAAGATTCAGTAGCAATCATGACGATGTTAATGATTTTGCAGTGGACGTGATTGTGTTTTGACTATGATTTAAGTGACAAAAAAAGTTACATGCGTTGATGTTGATGTTTTTGTTGATTCTAACAGCGATGCTGCGAAAAATTTGCTGCTGCTGTTGAGCAGCTAGACCGGTTTAACTGACTCTACACTCGCAAAATATAATAAAAATTAATATAGCCCCCAAGTTCACCCAGCAACATTACACAACAATTTGCTTGGCATCGAGGAAAAAATCCTATAGCAAATGAATAAATAAATTTCCATGAAGCTTGTAATGTTATATATTCTCCAATAAGTGATATCTCAATCTCTACGAATCAACCGAAATCGGATAAAGTTTCAAAAGCAGGAATTAATACCGAACACCATATGCTGCACCCATAATTTTATGTTTAATTAAATGAAAACGCTTATTTGTTTTGTTTCAATAATTTTATTGAGATATAATCGCATATGTATTATTGTCCATTTTTTAATAAAAACTGATTTAGGACAGCATCTCTTAAGCGTTAAGCTATTACCCCTGAATTCCAGCAAGCCCTATCACATGTGCCACCCAAATGAAGATACTGCAGTCACGCATGCAATTTCATTATCATATACAATATATAATCTACATATATTCAGTTCAGTCTATAATATGTGCAACCACTGGTTTCGCTATTCACAGTGTTTTTACATTAAAATTAAATTGCATACTTTTAGGCCTTCAAATAAACTAGTTTTGCCTAGGAAAAACTAGTTTATCCTAAGAACTAGTTTGACCGGTGACATAATGTTATGTATAGATCTTATATTTTTAAATAACTCAAAAAGTATGCTGTTTCGAATGCCGAAACACTTTGCATACTAGAAGCCAAATTAACATATGACACTCTTCTGTATATTGAACGAAATAGTCTGCTCCACGCCTTACTAAAATCCAAAAACTCTTAGAAAAAAGCTACTAACTCAATCAATGCCGAAAAAGCTCAAAGCAATAAAAAAGTATTGATAAAAATTGAAAAACTACTTAAAACTTGCAGTAATATGAAAAACTTGAGCAGACTTAATGATAAATGACCATAAATCGATAATAAATTTTGAAACTGCTCTACCAAAATAAAAAGAAAAGAAAACTAAAGAAAAGTTATGAGAAAAATAAACAGCAGCTAGCAAAAAAAAAAATCATAACAAAATTAACAAAAGTAGCCAAAAACGCGACAAAATAGCAACAAAAAAAAGAGTCGAAAAAAAGATCTAAACTTTTTCAGAGAAAAAAAAAAAATTTCTGTAGATTGATTGAATTTTCCGAGAGCAAACGTATAGATTTTCTTTGTTGCGAAACTTAGTAAAGTTTTCTTTTTTATGGTCAGTAAAAGAAAAAAAGAGTAAAAAATTGCAAAGGAGTCAAAAATTAAGTTGACCAAAATGAAACAAAAAAAAAAAAAATAAAAGAAAAGAAAAACTACGAAACGATAAAATCTGGCTTTGAAACATTGTTGCCAACCAAAGAAATAGCAGCAGCATAAAATGTAAGCAACAAAGTTGCATAAACAGTGATGTATAGTGGAGAGGGGTTTTCAGAACAAAAAAAATAAATAAATAAATAGCACAAAAACGTGTTGATGCCTTAACAAATTTTCTTGTTGCAAGAAAATTTTGTTTTTTGCTCCTACTGCTTCTGGCCAAGTTTCGTTTTAGTAGTCAGCAAAAGTTTTGAACTTGAAAATGAAGCTGCCTTTTTTGTTTTATTTATTGCGCTTCTTGATGTATTTTTTTTTTTTTTTTTTTGTAGAAAAAAACCAAAACTTTTTCTTGGTGAAAGTGATGAAAATGATTTCACTGTATTGCTGCTTCTTTTTTTTTAAGATTTCACTTAAGTTAAAAGCGCTGCGTGGTCGAGCATGTGTTTAAATACTTTTATCTCTAAACTTTCTTCTTTCCCTCATATGTTAGTTTCAGTGTTTTGTGTCATAGAGAGCATATATAGAATAAATAAAATAAAAAATCGCCAAAAGAAATTTTTTGTTATAATGTAATTGATTTTGCTTAGACGCGGAAAAATTGTCCCTTTTCTCAAGATAGTGGCTTAATAGGGAGCTCAAATGCAAACACCCAGCTTTATAGTCACGTTGAAATCCTTACATATAGAAAAGCAAGCAATGTTATTCAAAAGGCAAGTTGATTTCAACGAAGTAGTAGCACACAATTCATTTTAAGGTTTCGACTCGTTTTAAAGTTTGCAAACAAGACTTGAGCAATTTATATGAAATGATAAACAGCGAATAAAAATAAACGAAATTTATTATGAATCCGTGGCTTCGCACACGCACGTTTCGTTGCTTATTTCATAATGAAATTACTGTCTTAACATCTAATTTTGTCTTCTGTCTTCAAAAGTAACAAAAATAATAAACAAATGAAGGAGAGTTTGTTCTTTGAACAACGAAACATGAGTTTAATGCCTGTTAACCCACATTTCAGGTCAGGAGATTTTTTTCCCCAAAAATGAAAATGTCAATTTTTTTTTTCATCATTGCCAAGCCACGGTACGGTACTATTTTCAAAGCAAATAACAACAGCAACATTCCAAATTACTTTCTGCAAATCCAGCTTGCATTCTGCATACTTTTTTTTCACCGTTATTTTCGTAATAACATTTTATCATAGGAAATATATAAAAACATTGTAAGCACATATAGCTTTTTCGCTGACAAAGTCAAGCAAACAAAACATTCAAAACCCACAGAAGTACAGTCAGTGAAATAGCTATATGTGCGTTCAATATTTTTATAGCAGAAACGTGCTAGGCATAAAATGACCAGCATTTATGAGACCTAATTTTTCATGTTTAACTGCATAAAATAACCCAATTTTATTAAATCAATTTAGAAACTTTTTGTTCATTTTTATATTCCCTATACGCAAATTTTTAACATCATTTTAACAGTACATAATTATAAGCTGTATAAACAAAATTACATTGATTTTTATTGTCTCATAATTTTATTATTTTATAGCACCTTTTAATTTACAATGTTTCTGATTGCTGGCATTTAATTGATGAGTCGTTAAGTGTTTCATAACTCACGATAATAAAAAGATGCCTATTTCGAAGCGGCTGATAATTTAATGACGTGTAAAGCAGTTAATGAAAGTGTTTAGCAATTAATATTTATATTTGATTTTTTATATGAAAAAAATAGAAATCAACTTGTTGCAAAATAAACAATTTGCTTAGTTAGTTGGCCGACTTGGAAGCAGAGCAAGGAAGTTAAAATTCCAAATGTTAATAAAAGATATTTGACTGGCTCCAGGTCATCAAAAATTTATATATAACACCAAAAATGAATTTTTTTCAAATTTTGTTTTTAAGTTATATTTATATTTCTCAACCAATTCCAAATGTTTTTATTTATTTGTGTTATTGATTTAATTACATTTAAAAAAATTTTTTTTTCCATAATTTTTTCTTAATATAATTTTGATTTATTTTTTTTTTCTTTTCAGCAAAATATATTTTTGAAGGTATGTCATTATTTTTACATATTTTCTTGCGTAATTTAATTTAATTTTAGTCAAAAAAAAAATCTTATTTATACAATTTTTTTATTTTTAATTACTTATCCTGCATTTGATTTTTAAAGATTCACCAAAAACTTTTATATCATTTTGATCTATTAAAAATTCAAGAAACTTCTTTTCACCAGAAATGCTCAGCAAATTTAATAAGTTACCTGAAAAAACCTAAATTAAAGTGTGCCACCAAACAAATCAACACAAAAATCAATTCAAAAAAGTGTGTATCAGAACAGACATAATATACGAAAAGTCCAAATAAACACCGAAATTCAACAAAATAATGACAGTTGCAAAAAAAAATGTATCCTAACAAAAATCTACTTCATCAAACAGTTGAAGTGAAAGACGAAAACCAAAGTCCCAAATCAACCAATTTTATTTTGGCCAAACTTAAGCCAAAACTAAGGTACACATAAAATTCATCTACCAACTTTGAATGCAAGAAAACTTCTAAGAACTTCTGAGACGAGCCTCCTTCATAATACCGTAGCAAAAAAAAAAAGTTCAAACTTAAGTTAACAGCCTGCTTACTTTGCTGCTTGCTGGCCATAGTTTTTGATGACAACGAATGGTTTCCCAAGCGATAAAGCGGCGCGAAGAAAACAAGCAAAAAAAAAAGCGAAAGCCAAAAACTGCTAACAAACGTAAAGAACTAAAAACAAAGCGCTGTAGTAAGAGAGCAAAAAAAAAAAGTTTGATGCGCTTTTTTTTCGTTTTCTTTTTTCAACTGGCATGACTGTCAAACTTGAAAGGACATACAAAGATAACAAAATCAAAGAAAAAAAAAAACAAAATGAAAAAAAAACAAAAATCAAACAAAATGTTGACAACATTTTTTCGGCGTTTTTATTTACTTTTTTTTTTGTTTTGTTTTGTTGATTGCTTGCTTGAAATTTACACTAATTAACAAGAGTTGAGTTTACCTGGGCATTTATTGAGTGTAATACTGCTTTCAAGCAGGGACTTCATCTGTGGTGTGAAACAGTTTAGGCAAATTATGTTTTACTCCACTTATGAAAGTGATGATCAAGTCAATTCTGTAAAATGTGTCTCTATCTAAACTCAAAGAGACCAAATAGGTTTTCCATCAGGTATCTTAGATTTTCATTAATTAGATTCAAAGTTGCTTATTTTTTTTTAAGGATAATTTTATTCAGTCTAGTACCATGTTGTTTATTAGAAGCACAAGTTTTATCATAGTTTTTGAGGATTGTAGCGATTGACGATCATTTTATATCACCTAATACTCTCGGCTCTATCATTGTTGTGTTAGCAGTATCCCTGGCAAGCTCGTGTGCATAGCGTTGCCCTCAATAATCTGATATCATTGAACACAGCACAGTTTTACTTTGATGAATACATCATCTATAAAGAACTGAGTGCTTTGAGTGCGATGACAAACAGCAGAATTATCTATGAAAGCTTTGCTTACCCCTCCTTTTGTAATGAAACTAGTAGAACTAATTATGGAAATTTTCTAGTGGGACCGAACAGACTTAGTACTGTAACCAACTTCATGGTTTATATTACTGCCATTGGTGTAACATCTTAAGCCATTAACCTCTGCTATTGGCACTTTGTCGTTTGAGATATCCCTATCACCGATGTTGACCTGATATTTCTTTCGAAATTATAAAGCTCATTGCATAGAGTCTTGAACCTTAATTTGGAAACTCTAAGATGTCTCACATGATTCCCGTATTTGAACTGATGTAATGGTTTCATTTTTTCAAGTTGATTTCCTAGTCATAATATGATTTATTTTTGATTATTCAAGATTGAGTATTACTTTGCTCGAAATAATGACACTTGTGTATTTAAGTCCCTACAAATAGGAAAAATCATAAAGCCGTTGATAAAAAAATAACAGTGAGTATTCGGTGAGTTTATGACTTGACACGTTGTACTGCTTTGGGAACGCTTATAAACTTTCTTCTAAAAAGTTTTTGAAGTCCTTGGGTACATGCTTTCTTTGAAAAGTGCAAGTGCCATGATTCTTCTACAAACTCAGAAATGTTTTCATCCCAAACTGAATCAGCACGATACGCAGCTGGCAAAATTTAGGTTTTTTGAGTTTCGACTGCTTTTGAAGGGCCATTCCAAAGGCATATGTCTCGTCACCAGTTATTTTTTGTTTGACGATTGTCAGCTCCGTAGAAGCACGAAAAATCATGTCTTTGGCAAACTGCCTTCGATACTCTTTTTTGGACAAAATAGAGCTCTTTTTTCACAAGTTAAGCAGCAACGAGTTTCGTGCGCAATATATCAGTCACAATGTTCATAATAAACTTAAATGAAGTGGTGACCCACTCTAATAGCGCCAAGTCTCCAATTCACATGCGATGATTTTGGCTCCCTAGGTTTTTTTTAAAATTTTTTTCAATACTGCTTATAGCCGCTGTAGGTTGACCAGAATGAGGCAAATCAACTACTACGTATCGACTTTTTTGAATGAACAAAGTTTTTTTTTGATCTTGCAATCATCTGAGTACTGTGCAGCGGACTAGTTTAACCTTGCAATTACCAAAATCGGAGCTTGTTGCCTGATGTAAACAAAAGCTTATGAGCATATACTTAGGCAACAAAAGTTTGTTCTTTTTTTTTTCCTGCAGTAATATTCTTTTTAACAAATGTGAGGGCGCATACTGGTCGCGACAGCAGCAAAAACAACGTGACAAGTTACGTTTTTGTAATTTTTGTTCTTTTATTGTTCAGTTTGTTGTTCTTGCTGCTGCTGCTGCTGCTGCTGTTGATAATTTTATGTCATGTTTGGAAATAGGCTGTCGTCTGTTGCCCTTGCTGCCTTTCTAATTTTATGTTATTTTATTTTTGTTTAATTTTTCTTTTGTACATTTATTCATTCCATAGCTTTACAAGGACATTTATCATATCTTTAAGTAGACAAGTTGAAGTGGCAGTGGCAATGGCAGTAAAAAGCATATCGTAAAACCAAAACAAAAAAAAAAAAAATATAAAAAATTAAGAATCATATCTTTTCATTCATTTAATATAATATTTTTTTCTATTACTGCTTTTATTATATTGAATATTTAGAAAAGAGCAACGAGAAAATTGAATACAATAAAATTACATAAATCGTTTACTTTTTTAATAAAAAGCTGCATAAATGTATTTGTGCTCAATATTTTTGATGGATGATTAGTTAATTTTAATGAGTTTTACTTTTTTTGCGATTGATTTTTTGGCACAAGTTAAATATGATAAATTTGATATGCCAGTCCAAGGTCATATATTTCAAAACATTTATATTTATATTAACATAAGTTTATTGTACATTTAGAACGATTTTCGTAGAAATAAAATCATCGTTACAATATGCCAGCTAAAACCTTATTAGGGGACGTCCATTAATTACGTGAGTCAAAAAAGGATGGGGAGGGGTCAGGAAAAATCTCACAAAATCTCACCAAGGCGGAAGAGGAGGTCAAGGAAAACCTCACGTCAACTTCTTAATGCATAGAATTTACAATAAAAATTATAATTTAAATCTCAAGGGCGGAATGGAAGGGGTCTCACCAAGGGAGGGGGTCCGAATTTTCAAAAAAACACTTCACGTAATTAATGGACGTCCCCTCTGTCATAAGTTGGAAGGGATTAATAACTTAATCACTTTCTTTTCATGCACAAAATCAAACTAACTAAGCCTTTAATATGAAGTGGACATTTCCTTATAATTTCCAAAAAAAAAAATCACACAATATATGATACAAAAATATGCAGGTTCACATATACAAATACAAAAAATTTGTCAAAATTTGCTAAACAGCTTAACATTAAACTACAAATACGTCAATGTAGCATGCGCCTTTCCTTGATTTGGCGCTACTAAAAACATCCTTTACGTTATTTGACGATATCCTGCACAGATTTCCGTAGCTGAGTACTACACAAACAGTGAGGAGTGCGGCGCTTTGAGTGCCCGGTACACTACTTGTCATACTACTGTCATACACTTACTACATGTCATATCTCGCTTGCTTACTCGCGTCATTGTTTACTTTAGCCAAGTCTGCACATTTTCGTTGAATACAAAATAAAGCATACTTTCAGGCACTACAAGAATGCCGCGCACAACAGAGCTTAAAGGCATTTTTTTGATATTTTTTGTTGCATGATTTTTTTTTTCCTTGTATACGAGTACCTTGACTCGCTGGCTAACGTGATTTGTATGCTTAAGGCAACAAACCAGCAAGCAAGCAAGCAGCTTCAAAATGCCTGTAGTAAAAACATATAATAAGAGGGGGAAAAAAAACTACTTTTGTGTTGGAAGTTTCACTGTCGAAAGACCTAAGTATTTACTTAATATATGAGCTGCTTCAATTTTAAGATTATGCAAAGCCTGAAAGTATGCAGAAAAATGTGCGTTTGTCTCAAAATATTATAAGGTAGATAATATGTGGTAGACGGTGAGTGACTGGCACATTTTTTTTTTTTTTTTTGGCTCTCTGTATAAGCAGTAAAGCAGCAAAAAGTCATAAAGAACTGAAAAACTAGGGGTAGGATTATAAAAAAAAAAATATTCAGCATATGCAAAGGCGTTTCGTCTTTTGATTTTTGACTTTTGTGGGTAACGAATTTCTGCTCTTTCTCTGTTATGTCAAGTACTTTTAGGGAAACTTGGAAAAAAAAAAAAAATATTTGTGCTTAGCTTATGTAAATAAAAATTAATTTTAAATGAAAATCAAATATTGGTGCATTAAATAGCGGTCACAAAAAAATTTCAAGACAAACGGCTAAACACTTAATGAAGCTTTTTGAAAAAAAAGTAATCGTTGAAATTCTTTCCACATTAGGTGGCGACAAAAGTATCATTTAGCGCCAGGCGTCAATAGCTCTAGCTCCTTCTTTGACTGCTCTTATTGCTGAATGTGTAGATTTTGTGCTTTTAGTTCAAAATATCTATGATGTAAATAAAACAAATTCTATTTCATCCTTTTAATCAACTTTTCGCCAATGGTTTTTCGACTTCCTCAGGCAAAATACCTCCTATAGCTGTTGAGTAAAAAAGTTCATACCACCAAAAATAATGCACCAATTTCAACAAATAAAATCTCAAAAATTTAAATTTTTTTCTCTGGGATGGAATACTGTGGGCAAATTAATTATTCCTTTGCCGATATCTCTGGATTAGATGATTTAAATTTTATTGAAATTTTGAGTTAGCGCAACTCTTGTTGAATTCGTTAAGTTTCATTAGAAAGATCTTTAAAGTTTTGCACATAAGAACTGTTGCTTTTAAACTCAATACGCTTAGGTTGAGCATCAAAATCACAAGCTATTAAAAATAATCGCAACTATGAGCCTATAACTATTTCCAACAGTTAACAAAACTAAGTTACCATGTTAAAAATTTCAAATTAATTAACCAATATAGCACACTTGATAAAAAGCTTTATAAAAAAACTTTACCATTTCGATCCTTAAACAAAGTATAACATATATTTTTTTTTTTTGTATATTATCTAGAAACTTTTATTTAACAACATAACCCCATTAAAAAACGAAACAGAATGGAAAAAAAAAATTACACACACATACATACATACATGCAATTCAACTTGACCCATACAAAATAAGTTGTGTTTGTGTTAAGCATAGCAGCAGCAGCAGCAGCTGTTGCTGCTTTTACTAAATGTTGTCCTGTTTTTTGCTATTGCTCTTTTTTTTGCTGGTTGTTGGTAAAATAAGTTAATTATAAAATTTCATTATACAACCTCACATGCTTTCGCAGTGCATGAACATTTCTCTATATTTTCTAGGGTGAATTTTAATTTTGAATGTTTTTAGAATTTAAAAAAGGAAAATTTAAGTTTTATATTAAACTATAATTTTTGAATTTTTATTGTTTTGAAATTATATCAAATAATTTTTTGAAGCAATATACATATATATTTAATAATTAATAATAACAATTAAATTTTTTGTTTCCAAAAAAAAAAAAAAAACATCGCGATGCTTTTGCATATAATTTTATTTTGATGTCCTGATGAATTTTAGGGATTATAAACAGGAACCGAATCGTAACGTACGTATTGCCAAAGTTTTTCACCTAAAAATATAAAAATTCATTGTACCGATTTTTGTAAAAATTTATAAAAAAATAAAAATCCAAAATAACCATTATTTGTGATGGAAAAAAAAATAAAAATCTAATAAAACGATTATTTTTAATTAAAAATAAAATTCCAAAATTAAACTTAAATTTAAATTTTTTAAATAAAAATCATAAAAATCATAAAAATTAAAAAGCATGTCATATAGCTAGGCTTCTCGTTACAAGAAATCAACCTACATACTTAAACTCATATTTCGTCCTTTCCTTCATTGTTATTTTTTTTTGAACTCAATTATTGAAAATAACGGTGTCTGATCTTATAGCTAAATATCAAACCTTAGTTGCTGCTACATTAATAAAGCGAAAATTATTTTTTCATTATTTTATTTAGCATAAAGGACCACCCTAATGCTTAAACTCTTTATTATTAGTGTGTATGTTATTTATCTTATGTATGTAACTATGTATTTATTTTGGAAATTTTCAAAACTTTTACCATTCAACTGCTGCTGTGCACACTTTAGTTATCTTTATCTTTTAGTTTCTTATTTTCTACTAAATTGCAAATTTTTTTTTTTTGCTTCCGTTTTCGTTATTTTTTTTTTTTTGTTTTGTATATTTTTTGTGCAATTTTCTTTTTTTTTGTATATTTTGTGTATTTTTTTTTTACATTTCAGTTGATTTTGTGTACAACTGTGCAATTAATTGCAATGGTTTTGTGCAATTTCAAGCGTACACACACATATTTTATATACAATTCATATAAAATATATAATTTTGTTTGTTTATAACTACATTTGTATTTGTATATAGATGTGTCTATTGATGTATGTACATTTATACCAACATGTATGTGCATGTTCGCAGCTGCTCTGAACAAGTAATTAAAAATTGTGTAATATTTGGTTGCAAAATATACCAAAATATACTGAGTTTTAATTTATCAAAACAAAAACAATAAATGAAAATACAATTTTTTTTTGTTGTAGTAAGAAAAATTATTTTCTTTAATAAGGATACATTTGATTTGAACGAATTTTTTCGAAACCAGTAGCGTCACTTCACCAAAACCTTGGGGGGGCAAGAATTGTAATTCCCTCACCATTAGATGGTTTTATTGAATTGTTGTATTGAATAATACGAAGTATCAGATCCTTGGGGGGGGGGATACGCCCTCCCCAGCCCTACCGAATTGACGCCACTATTCGAAACTAAAGGTTTTATTCTCTTATATTACAATTTCTATCATATTTTTCATGGAAATACTTTATGAAAAGGTTAGTAGTTGTTTGCTGAAGGATCAGATCTCAAAAGATCAGGCACTACTGATATATGATTTTGTAACGTCTTCGGTTATTCATTGATCTATACTGTAATTTTGTAAAAACGATGTATGCATGTATTAGGGTGGTTCTTAAGAAAAAAAATTGGGGACGCCCCCCAATCGGTTCAAAACAGGATAAATAGGCCGAGTAAGGGTTAAAGATACAAATTTTAAATTAACTTTTTAAATGTTTTTATCCTATTTTGAGCCGATTTGGGGGGTGTCGCATTTGATTTTCGCTTGAGTTAAATTTCACATTGAAATAGGGTCAGTAAGGGTTAAATATACAAATTTTAAATTAACTTTTTAAATTTTTTTATTTTGTTTCGAAGCGATTGGGAGGGCTCGTATTTCATTTTCACTTAAGCCAAATTTCATTTTGAAATAGGCCGAGTAAGGGTTAATAATAAAAATTTTAAATAAATTTTTTAAATGTTTTTAAATGTTTATTTGGGGGGCGTCGCGTTTGATTTTCGCAAAAAAAAAACAAATAAGAACCACCCTAATGCATATACATACAACTAATTTACAATTTTCTCTTAAATATAATTTAAAGCTTTATTAACTTTGATCGGACATAGAACTCTGGGTGTAAACTTGCTCTACTAACCGAACAACAGCTACATAAAAGTACATATAAATATAAGTATACAGCTCTTGTATGGGAATGTTATCATGCACATCAAATAATTTTTTTTTTCAAGTATAATTAAATTAATTAGTTTGCAATTAATTTAAATATAATAACGAAAACACTTTCAATTATTCTGAGTAGAAAAGATATAATAATTTTCTAAATTAAATTAATTTTTTTAAAAAATAACTCAATTAACTCAATTTTCAATTACAAATACCTTTGTAATTTTATTGTATCTGTCTGATAAAAATAAATTAAATAATACATTGTAAAAATCATAATAGAATTTTTACTACGCGCTATAATTCAATCTAATAACTTTGAATGCTGCATATGTGTATAAAAAGTAAATCCTTATTGTGACATATTTTATTTGCAAACGTTTTGTCACAGTAAAAGCTTAAAATATAATTTCACATTTAGTTAACAATAGTTAGACATTATTATGTTGAAAACATTTTCATTGCTAATATGTATAGCAACACTGGCTGTCTGGGTGAAGGTAAGTAGAACAAAATATTTTAAAATAATGTATTTTAGTAATGGAAGCCCTTTTTTTCGTTCCGTGTTCTTCAGTTCAGTTGAACTTCTTAAGCATTTAGAATGCTAAGCTTTCGTGAGAATTTGCTTTAGAGTGCTTCTCTACAGTACAACTCTTAACCACGTTGCCAAATTAATGTTCCACTCAGCAATATTCTCACAAACTGCTTCGATATTTTGTATTGAACGACTTGTTGAAGGGCGGACAGAGTGTTTAAGATCATTAATTGTTACAGTCTCCCTGAATTTTGTAATTAATGTCTTCACAGTTGATAAAGTTAAGTCATTATTTCGATCATATCTTTTACGAAAATTACAAAATGTAGCTGCCAAACCATTTTTATTTTTAAAATTTTGAACAACAATGAAAATGCGTTGTTCTTTAGGCTCCATTTTAAATAATCCTGAACTGTCAGCGTTCAAGCTGTTTTTTTATTTTAACTACACTTTACCACATTAATGGCTCAAACCTTTTGTGAGTATATATTTCACACTGATAAATTCAAGTGAATTTACTGAAAACATATTCTAAGAACACTTTTTTGCGTTACTTTTTTGCGTACTTTACGCTCTATACACAGTCTCCTCACAAATACGGCTCTGCTCGAATACACTTACTATATAGCTGTATATTAGAGCACTACTTTTTTCTAATGTTATTCAAAATTTATTCTTAAATTTTCAGCTGCAATTCGAGCTGATATGGGACAGTCTTTTACAAACCGAACGAATTTTGACAAAAATTGACCGACACATTTTTGATTTGGCTGAAAATTTTTTTATGGATTCTGTATCGAAAAAGAAGAGATACGTATTCGAGAATTTTGAAAACAAATTTTTTTTTTTTCAAAATAGAGCGAATTCAAATTTTGAGAATTTCGTGATTTTTTGCTTGGAAGCTCACTTTTAAAAATTCATAACTCCGGTTCTGTTAAAGCTATAAAATTGAAATTAATTTCATTGAAAAAGGTAATATGAGCTTAGATAAAAAAATAACTTTTTAAAAATTATTAACAAATTAATAATGTTATAAACAATTTAAATGTTTAAATCAATTTTTAACAATTGCTCCCACCCTGTATCAAATTTTTAATGTAACTATCGTATTCTACGTCAAATTTCCTATCGAATTTGCTAGCTTTAACAGAACCGGAGTTATGAATTTTTGAAAGTAAGCTTCCAAGCAAAAAATCACGAAACTCTCAAAATTTGATTTCGCTCTATTTTGAAAAAAAAAATTTTTTTTTCAAAATCCTCGAATACGTGTCTCTTCTTTTTCGATACAGAACCCATAAATAAAATTTCAGCCAAATCAAATATGCGTTCTCCGAAAAGTGTTCGGTTTGTAAAAGACCGTCCGGTTTGTGTAATAAAAATTTATTTTTCTTATAGTGTAATAGTCCAACTCCAGAAGACGAAAATCACACACCACTAACAACAGTATGTCTTGAAAAATATAATTTGACTAACGCAGATATAATTGCTGATACAAAGAGCGATGATATCAAGTGTTATATGCACTGTATTATGGAAGGCATGAATTATCTTGATACAAAAGGCAAATTCATTGTGGAAATGTTTCCAGGAAATCCGAATGTAGTGGCTGCTTGTAAAGCGAGATTTGATATAGTGGATCATAAGTGTGAATATGTAGCCAATATGATTGAATGCATTCAACAAGGGGCCGAAATGTAAATTTATTAATAATTTCTTTTTAAATATGAATATAAAAATATATAAGCATCGCAAATGTTTTTAAATACTTTTATTAATACTAAGTTATTTGAGAGAAATAATTTATTCATTATCTTCAACAAATCAAAGTTTTGATTTGAGTTATCTGATGATCCTTTGAAGAAAGCAATAATCATGCAAAATATATTTCGCAATTTCTGACTGGTTTTTGAGCAATTTTCCAACAGGACTAAAACCAACCCGCTTTCTAAATTTTTAATTAAAAAATTTATACTCAAATGAATGAATTTAAAAATGTCTGCAAATGTTTTTTTTTTTTAAACTACAAGCATCATATATATATGGTAAGAAAATTTAAAACTTTTTAAAAATGGATTGCTTGCATCGACCAGCTTTTTGTTTATGCTCCTCGTAACAAAAAAAAAAAAAATAAAGAATGCTGCTTCACGATGTTCGCTGGGACATTATTTGTACTATAAATTTTGGTTATATCATAGAGAATATTTCACATGTTGATAAATGGTTTATTTAGTGTTGGAAGCTCTTTCGAGCTAATTTGAAACAGTTTACCCAGTATCTCATTAATGCCATCACTAAAACTATGTTTGAGTTGCTCAAGGATTTCGGGTTTGTTTGCTCTTCAGACATACTCTGGTGACTGCGAAGATGGGTACGCTATTTCTTACAAAACGTTCACATAACTTTCTAATCGTCACAATAGTCTATGACTATTAAAACACATTGATTAATCGAACTAATATTTATCGAAATAGCGACTAAAAAAATCAGTAGCGCAGCTTTCAGGGGGGGCAGAGGATTTGAATTTATTTTCATTTGAAAAACATTTTATTTTGCTAGGGTTTCCGTGTTGTGAAAACTGATGACGAAAAATAAATTGTTTGGTCGAACGATTTTTAATTTTTTTTTTTGTAAGGCGGAATTTTGGTTGTTCGCATCAGTCGGTAAATGTTCACGCTACTGAAAGTAGCATACCTACCAGGTGGATATCTTTATTTTTTTTTCACTGATTCATAAGGATGCTAAAAAGGCTTAACTATACCTCGAAAAAATGTTGTGTTCTCTTCCCTTCAAGCCCCAAAACCTCCATTGCTCGAAATCTGACCCCTCTATAAGTCGAAATAGTTAGTGAGTCCCTAAAAGTATATACAGTACATATCTTCCCTCTTTAACTCGAATAATTTATTTGACTTCTGCATCTCGAACATAGCAATGTTTGATTTGACAGCCTTCACAACTCGATTATTTGAAATGAATTACCTCTATAGCTCGAAGAAAAATAATATAATATATATATTTCTAAGAAATAATGATGCTCTGATGATGAATTACCAATACTTATTTTGCTGCTAAAATAATTTTTTATTTAAAGTTTTTTAATTAATTATGGCTTTTTTATCAAGCATTCTAATATGTGGAAAGCATAATCACATTTTTCATCGATTAAATCAGTTTCTGCTTTGCAATCTTCAACTCTTTGTGGCGATATTTTAGCATCTCGTGCCAACGATTCGTTAACCTTAAGCTTATTGTCATCATCCAATACTTTACTGCGATTTAAGACACAGAAACTATAGCATTTGAAATCACCTTTAATGTCTGCGAGTTTTAATCTTCCTGATTTATAAGCGCGTAGTTCCTCTTTAGTTACTTTATTTTCTGCAAGACATTGTTTCTTATGAGAGGGATTAATGTACTTATCTAGATTTCCTGCCTGAGATATAGAAACGAATTATTCATATAAGTAATGTATTATATTATAAAAAAATATATAAATTCAAGCATTGCTTGACATTGTTATATTTACCTGAACCAATACAGTCAGTGTTGCCATCAGCAAAAGCAGTGCAAATGTTTTAAACATTTTACTTCAAATAAGTAGAATGTGCTCAGTATATCGGATTCATGCGCACAAGTTTTGCTAATGAAAAATTTTGCAATTTATTTTGTGTTTTTATATGCAGCTGTTGTGGAAGTCATTTCAAACGGTTCGCTTTGTAATTTCTTTATATAAAATCTTTTTTATTTTATGAAAGCGCATGATCTATTTTTCACAATACATCTCATAATGTTATCTAATTCATAATTAAGCTAATTAATTTGTTTTTCTAACCTTCGAAACAAAAACCTAAAGAAAAATATTTTAAAAAATCTATTTTAATTTGTATAGCAATTGGTGTGATTTTTTTTTTTTTAGAGATATTCAAAATAAGCAGATTAAATTTAATTTCCTTTTGAAACCAAATGCTTTTTTACTGAAAATAAACACGAAATAAATAGATTAAATTCATTTTCTTTTTTAAACCAAATGCTTCTTTAGTAATTGTAAACACAGTTCGTCAGATATGGAAATAATGAAATAAAGTACTGCGATATTTTTTGTTCATTTCATTGCTTTGTTTTATATATATTTCTCAAATGGCTTAGCCTTAAATTGTATTATTGCAATGAATTCAAGTATCCTTTATTTATCTGTTTGTTTATATAAAAATCGTTTTCGAAGGGAGTTGTAGTCTCCGATTAACGCGACAACAGGTAATCTCCACAAGGAATGCAAATAGGGTCGCTCTTGTTTATATGTATAAGAAATTAATGATATATTTTACATTAATCAAAATTCCTATTTGCTGATTTATGCAGCTGATATGAAGATATATAGAAAACTGCAATGGTTTGGTGATACTTTTCCAATTTAATCTGATTTGAAATCTTTTGATAAATCCAGGATTTATTTTAAAATTTATAATAATCTGGAAGAATATAAAAAAATACCTTTAAAATCCACTATTATTCAAGTTTTTTAGCTCAAAAGTACATTTATATCTCACCAAGGAGAGGGGGGGGGGTCCGAATTTTCAAAAAAAAAAAAACACCACGTAATTAATGGACAGCCTCTAAATGAATTTTCAATGTAAAGATCAAAAGAGTAAACGACTTTACTTTTGCTCCAAATAAATAACTTCGAATTTGATTTTAACCGTTGACGACCATTGGGACATAGAGGTCCCAACAGATTGGGTGATCGCGTGGGTAGACTAAAGTGTACTATCTTTTTTATTTTGTTTTTATTGGAAAGAAGAAGGTTGCCCGCAACGTGTCCAAAAATGTTAGAGCTTTAGCTCCACCCACGCTTAAAATATTACAGCATGAAAAAGGGGTAGAAAAAGTTAATTTATTTCGACTTTTGAGTGGTCTGGTAAGTAAATGGACGAATATACCTTCAAAAATTAGGTATTTTCTGAAAGCCACATTAATTCTCTATTGATTAATAACCTTGTTGACGAAAATCGATTAAATAGTTTTTGCAGGAAAAATACGAAGGTGAAAGGGTCACCGGTGTCCCAATGGTCGTCAAAGGGTTAATACTAACTGAAGAAATACTCCTAATTCTTATCAATTATTTTAACAGCTGGTTAGTAGAACCAAATTTATGGCTACAGCTGCTTTTAATTGCATGGTAAACATTTATGCCTTGAGCCATTTGTGGTCAAAAATATAAAAATTTAATACATCTATTGTATATGTCTATGTTCACATCGTCTTAGTGGATGTGTTGAAAAAGTGCGAAAAATCTAGGAAAAAATTATAAGAAAATAAGTTTTTACTTGATATATGTATATAGCCTCAACCTAAATAGCTTAGAAAGCTTGCATGTATAGTAGCTGAACTCTAATAATAATATTATTTTTAAGGCATATGATAATGTTAAATGTAATTTTGCATCTATTTAGATCTCCAGAAAAGTGCTGAACAAAAAAAAAAATAAAAATCATTACATCTGACGCACATCATCAGCTTAAAAGAAAATTTAACTGAGCAAATAAAATATTTAAAATTTAAAAAAAAAATATAAATGTATAACTTAAGCCAAGATTTGAGTTTTTGCCAATTTCATATTTACGAAGACAAAAAATTATTTTCATTAATTTTTACAAAGTCTTTGTTTTGTTAAACTGAAATGATTTGTGCACAATAGCAATTTGAAAATTTGCTTCGGATTTTATGTTCAGTTGAACTTAAAAAAACTTAAAAAATTTTTCAATAATAGGCAGACGAAACTCAAGTTGTTTCAAGTTACATAATACGGAGATTAAACATTGTTGCTTATGATTTAAAGTTCTGGCAAAAGTTTCAGTAAAAGTATAGCATGAATATTTATATATAATTTTGCTGAAGAAAACCTTAATTGAATTCAAAAAATGTACGTATGATCTTGCTTAGGATAAACAGCAAAAAACTCTACCTATTAACTTACAAACTGAGACGTTAATTAATAAAAACTGCTTCCAAATTTCATAACTTAGTAAATAAAAACAAAAATTTTGCTTGCATGTAACTCTAGCGTTTTATTTAAAACTTTTTATATATCAATTAAATTTTATGAAGTAGTGTGATTTTTAATCAGAATTATCATTATTTATGCAGTTAATTATATCAACTGCATATTCGCATCCTTCGCTTTTACCATCATATTTATCCTTACAGGCTCTCATTACATCTCTATCTTCATCTGTATAGTGTTCAAACCATTTGCTGTTCAAATCGAGTAATCCGTCATCATCAAGCATACCGTAGGCATTCGCAATGCAATCTAGAAAGCACTTTACATTTTCATTAAGATCGTCTGTAGATCCTTTCATAATACCGACAAAATCTTCTTCTTTAATATTGTGTTTCTCCTGACATTGTTTAGTGGCTTCTTCTATTTGACACTGAAAAAAGAAAAAAATGGCCAAAAGGTTTATTTTAAAACTTCAATTGTCAAGGATATTGAAGAATATTTAAATAGATTTACTGTTTTCTAAAAAATTTTTGATATATATATAGCATAATAAGTCTTTAAATGCGTAGCTGATTCTTGAAAATATAGGTCACTTCCTCCAGGAGATTCTTCTGTTTCGAGTGAAGCCTTGCATCGATCAATACGATACCGCTTGATTTTAAAAGGAGACAATTTTCAGATCTTACAGATGGTTAAAATGTCATTTGTACAAGGCATTACATTTTTTTTTATTTGTTTTTATAAATTAGTGAATATTTTTTAAATTTTTCGTTATCACTTTAAATAATTTACAAATAACTTTTATCGGTATTCAAAATGCTGCAGCTAGGTGGTGACCAAAAGTTTGACTGACGTAGCGCCATAAAAGGTTTTTCAAATTTTTTTTTAAAAATAAATACAATTTTTCAGAAATATATCAAAGGGCTACCACTTTTTAATTAATATTTTCTTACCATAACCAACGAAATCAGTGTTGCCACTCCAATAAACAGCAAATAAAACTTCATATTTCCAGCAAACAGTTCAAATGAGAAATTTTTCAACAAAATTTTTGCTTTTATTAGATAGTCGAAGCAAAATATATATAAAATTCTATCGTAAATTCACCCATATTGTTCATTTTTTTTTTCCTCTTATATAATTTAATAAATTTATACAATGCCAAATTTAATTTTATGTTACTTGAAAAACAAAAATTTAACAATTGTCAATATTTCAACAAAAGATGTTTTGCTCGTTGCGATTGAATTAATATTTTAAATACTGTCATCCAAACAGCGATAAATATCTTACTCTAACAATATTAATTTAAAGTTGCACGATTAATGTAATTTGTAATAAACAGGGATACATATCGGTCATTCTTTTACAAACCGCACAACATTTTAGACTTGATATTTTAGAACCCCCCATTTTTTTTTTTACGCTTAAACATATTATGGCCAAACTAGTTACCGTTAAGCCTAAAAATAGGCAATAGAATGTACTAAAGTAAGACTATAAAACCTATAAATTTCATAGTATACTTGGTATGTGGTAAGTTGGGGTATGTGGGCGGCCTTCGGTCGCGCCTCAGTACTTACATCTTTCAATATATAATTGTAAAATTTGAAAAAAAATTTAAGTTTTTGAGCCTCAATGATTCGCAAACTAAGACTCAAAACTGCAACACGCCTTTAGTAAACCTTATGCTAAGATAGAGCTATTAATATTTTGAGTCAAATCGAAGAAGTTTGTGCCCGATCATTTCTTGGCCCATTGCACTTTTACAACTTTAAAATAAACGACTATCAAGTTGATATCGCTCGTTTGTTGCAAGACCGTTCTAGCAGTCCGGTGCAATGCACATCGGCATCGCTTCTTTTTCCACTAGAAATGCGAAGACCTTCGTTTTCGAGAACCACGAGATTCATAAAAATGAGTGCGGTCGATGTAAAATTCTACGTTATTCAACTTAAGTAAATTCATTTCATATGAATTGTTTAAAAAAAAGCAAAGTATCACGTCGTAGTATATATATTAGTGACATTCATTTCTGTTGACAATAATTTGTTTATGTTGATAAGTTTTTGTTTTACGAGTCTGTATATTTACATAGGTCATGGGAGTAGAGTTGTAGTGTTTATTACTTTGTTCCTATATTTTATCCAATTTTCATCTGAACAAAAAAACTACTTATTTATTTTATCAATGTATATAATGAATTAAAATAAAGTTTTTCTTTTTAAATACATTTAACTTTGTTTTTTTTTTTTCTTTAAAACTTGAATTTACTCTGCAAGCAGTAAATCATATTATATGCATATTCGCAAGCTTCGTATCTACCATCATGTTTATCTTTGCAAGCACTCATTGTATTTCTATAATCTTCTGGATAGTGCTCAATATAATGACTGTTTATATCAAACAAGCCCTCATCATCAAGCATACCTGTGACATCCAGTACACAATGCATAAAGCACTTTTTATTTTCATCAAGATCGGGTCCAACCCCCTTAGCAATACGGTTCAAAACTTCGTCCTCAATATTGTATTTTTCTTGACATGTTTTTAAAGCTTCATCTGTTTGACACTAAAGAAAAGAAATAAATAATGATAAAAATATATATTTTGAAATCTTAATTGTCAAGTACAATAAAATTAAATTTAAAGATGTATAAAAAAATGTTCTCCTTAGAATGCTACAATCATTTAATTGAGAGATCAGACCATGAAAAATATTTCTTTATTTAGTCGCTATTTAAATAACTTCAAACAAAATTTTTCTTCATAATCACATGTTGACTACTATGACATTTTATTTAAAACTTTATTTTCATAATTAGTGTAACTTTTAGTATTAATTCTTAGCCTGCAAGCAATTAAACATATTAAATGCATATTCGCAAGCTTCATGTTTGCCATCATGTTTATCCTTGCAAGCTTTCATTTGATTTTTAACTTTAACTGAATAGTGTTCCAGCACATGGCTGTCTAACAATCCTTTATCATCAAGCAAATCGGTGCCATTCATTACACAATGAAGAAAGCATTTTATATTTTCATCATGATCGGGTAGAATACCCCTTATATAAACGTTAAAATCTTCGTCCGAAACAGCGTATTCTTCCTGACATGCTCTTAAAGCTTCTTCTGTTTGACACTAACAAAAGAAAAATATATGCAGATGGTTTATTTAGAAATTACTTTTGTCCGTATTTTTGAAATGTGAATGCAACGAGTTTAGAAAAGTTTGACTGACGTAGCCACATTGTACTTTTTCTTTAAATTTATTAAAAAATCAAAAACAATTTTCCAGAAATATATCTTCCAGCTTACCACTTCTTAATTAATATATGCTCACCTTAGTCAATGAGATCAGTGTTGCCACTCCAATAAACAGTAAATAAAATTTCATATTTTCCGCAAGCTGTGCAAATGAGAAATTTTTCAACAAACTTTTGCTTTTATTGAGAAATCAAAGCACAATATATACAAAACTCTATAGGTAATTTGCTTATTGCATTCATTATTTTTTCTCTCATAAAGATTAATTAAATTCATATAATGTCGAAGTGAATTTAATGTTACTTGATATAATTTGCGCTATTTAAACAAGAGATAATCTGTTGATTATAATTGATCAAATTTGTCATCACATAAAACTGTCAGTCAAAGAGTAATACAGATCTAAAAATAATAATTAAATATTATATTTTTTACTGAGCTTCCTATTCAGTACTGAAAGTGCAAAAAACACAAAACAAAATTACAAGCGCAAAATGCATTAAAACAAAGTTAAGTGGCCAACTTAGCTGCATTGACAATGCTTTAATATAATATCGTATATTTTAACAATTAATCTGAAAAGCAGGGTGAAAATTCGTGAAATGAAACATCAACTGCATATTTGGAATTTTCAAAACAATGCGTTATTTTAATACTACAGCTCATAAGTAAATAAATCCCAGAAATGTTTTTACAAATAACAATTACACTAATCTACAAATTTAGCATTCATCTCGATATCTGGTTGCTCATAAAATTTTTACGATGTATTTTGGGGCGTAGTTTCCAACAATGCCAACCATTTTTTTTTTTTCTTAAGAATCGTTTTCAATATACCCCCAAAAAACCCGATTTAAGCTTGGACTTTTGAGGACGGTGCATATTTGTCCCATTTTTATTTTTTTAATTATTACTCAGAAACTATACATTTTGGGTATATACTGATTACCAGATTTTTTGTAGGGAATAAACTTTCCTATCGAAATGACACTTTATAAAGTCAAAAAATTTATTTTTTCACCAAAATAACTTTAAAAAACTATTTTAAAAAAACCGAAAAATTTAAATTTTTTTTATTTTTTGGGCATAATTTTTATCTGAATGGAACTAGGGGTTTTTTTTTAACACAAATAAGAAAGCTGACGTTATTTTCGTTAAAATGGTGTCTAATAAAATTAGTTTCTGAGGAAAATTGGCTGAGATATAGACGTTCAAAGTTGCCTACTTTTGTATGATTTTAGAGATTTTTACCTTTACACCATGCTAGTTTCAATTTTTACACACAAAAATATTTTTTATTCAATAAAAAATTTATTTTTAGTTTATCAATGATAATGATGAAGGTATTTATTGAAAATTTCGATATAAAATATATGATCTTAGATACGAAAAAAGCTTCAATAAATTTATATTTTTCGGACCATTTTTTTCTGAGCGGCCACAATGCGCTGATGCATTGAAGCAGCAATCGCTAAAACTGAGTCAATAAATAAAAACTTGGATTTAGCAGCGATTTGGAAATTATTTAAAAAATATATTATATTAAGGTACCATCATATGTAGTATATGGGGATAATATACATATCAATGTGTAGAACAAGCAGTACATGTCAGAGCAAAGAACTCTTCATATTTTCTTACAAACTCTTATATTCGTTAAGAGATGTTCTCCTAAGTTCTAATGTTCTCTATAAGCACATTACTAATTGAGCGATTGATGCGTACAAACTACTTCTTTATTTACATAGTTACTATATTAATAAATTAAAAAACATATTTGCTTTATAAATACATATAACTCCGGTATTTTATTTAAGACTTTCAAATCATTTTTATGCTACATTTAATCAGAATTTTGAATTTGCAAGCAGTAAACCATATGATATGCATAGTCGCATTTTTTGTATTTACCATCATATTTTTCCTTGCAAGCTAAAACTTCATCTCTAGCATCATCTGAAATGTGTTCTAAGAGATTGCTGTCCACATTATACAATCCCTCATCATCGAGATAACCATGGGCATCTATTGCACAATGCAAAAAGCACTTTATATTGTCATCAGCATCGAATTTAAACCCCATAGCAATACGGCTCACATCTTTTTCGTCAACATTGTGTTTTTCTTGACATGCTTTTACAGCATCATCCATTTGACACTAGCAGAGGAAAAAAAAATATAAGAAACTTTTATTTTTAAAAATTTTAATTGTCAAGGACACTAAAATGATATATAAATTATTTTAAAATTTTCCATAAAATTATTGTTAAATTTATATCTTAAAATTTGGAGCTTATTGCTGCAAATACAGGCAATTGTAAGTAAGATTTTTGTTTTTTTTTTTTGACTGAAGCCTTGCGTATTTACAGTTGCTTAAGCAAAAATTTCGCAACGTTCAATCTGTTTACGTTTTAATTTTAAAGCAGAGCTTTTACAATTTCAAAATATTTTAAATGGAAAACATGTGCTCTAACTGTTTTAATTTTCCTTTTTTTACCTTTTTTATTAATTTTTAAATTTTGTCTATAGCGTTTCAAATAATTTACTTTTTTAATATTCAATGATGGTGAAATATTTTGAAAATTTTGCTTAAAAACAATTTTTCAGCAAAATTTCATTCATTTCATTTCATTTTTGATTAATACATAATTATATCCTTACTTTAGCCAACGAGATCAGTGTTGCCACTCCAATAAACAGTAAACAAAACTTCATATTTTCAAGAGCCAGTGCAAATGAGAAATTTTTCAAAAAAATTTTTGCTTTTATTGAGAAGTCAAAGCACAATATAACAACTTTTACAAAATCTTTATCTATAATTTCTTTTATATAATTTAATTAATTCATGTAATCTGCAATTTAGTTTAATGTGACTCGGAAAACAAAACTGTAACAATTGTCCATGCTTAAACAAAAGATATTCTGCTCATTACGTTTGTTTAAATTTTCAATTAGTTAAATACTGTGAGTCGATACATATCTTACAATAATAATAATTATTTGTAAAAAATATTGCATGATCAATATTTTTGTGTCAAATTGCGAAATATATTTTGTACTTTTCGCTACTTTTTTAATAAAATAAATTTTATCAAAAAAAAATTATATTATATTTTTACGCAACGTTTCTCCAATGAATTTTCGAAAAATGTTGAATAAGTCAAAAATATTTTAAAATTATGAAAAAGTTGAAAAAATCTTAGAAATACAACACTTACAATGGACAACAAAGTCAAGGTGGTAGCGAGGAAAACGGTGAGCTACCGTCTTGTAGCGTTCTCCATATTTGATTTAAAGTGACATAAGATATACATGTGGGATATCACTTTTCCGTTTTTTCTGTAATAAAATATTTACTTTTATTTAATTTTATTTCTTTTTCATCATCTAACTCTTTTCTTTCTTTGTCCCGCCCAATATCTAGCGTCTCGTTCAGTTTCTAGTATTTTCTAATCATTCGTCCAGTCAGTGTTGCTTACCTCCTTTTGTTGATGCAAAGTGTTGCCTTTAGTACGTTTGTCCACTCCTTGTGTTCTTGTCAGTCCGTTCGTTTTGCCCCAATCCCAAATACATAATTGCCTTTAGAAACAAAGCTATATGCAAAATTTCAGCTTAAGTGTATAATTGAAATAGCGACAAATTCGAACTCATCAAAAGCATTGAAAAAGTTCATAAAGCGTAATATCAGTCATGTATATACATTTTTTAAATGCTGCAGTAGAGATATTCACTCATCAAAAACTCTTGCCCGTATTCAAAAATCTGTATAATTCAATCAATGGTGACAGTTTTTTTAAATCACTCTCATTTCTCATGGAAAAGGACACGAGAATCTTTTTATCAGGACTTGCATTGATTGACTCATTTACTCACGAATTTGAATGAAAAATCGCCCATCTATAGATTATATAGTTATTATAATAAATTTTCGCATTAATATATGAAAGTGGTCAAATTTTACTCATTATCTGGTCTTCTCGAGAAATGAAGACCACGTGAGATGAACAAAAATTTGGGAAATGCATAACAGTGGTGCAACGATTAGCAGGTGTTGATGATTCTTTATATGTGCACGATTTTTTACGCTCTTTGAGAGCCTGCACGTTCTCAAACGCCTGCAGTGAACTGACGCAGTGGAAATGAGGCCTCAATTGTATACTTGTGAGTGCCTTTTGGTTCATTGAATTATTTGTATTTAGGTCCTTAATTTTAGGACACTACAAGATAGAACAAAATGAGCATCACCTTAGGGTCTCTGATTTTACAACATTTTTTCCTGACAAGAAAAATAATATGCAAATTTGCTGAAGGAAAGCTAAAGTTGCGTTTTTTTTAAACTCTCATTTTACAAAATGTATGTTTACGATGGCATTTGGGATGTTTAGGAATGTTCTGGACTTAGAGTAGGCACGCATTTTTTGGCCATAAACCCAGAAAAAATTTTGGAATTTAAAAAAAAAAAAACATTTAAATTAATTAAAAACAAATAATCGCGAATTTTCTTTACGCAAGTTTCATCCAATTGTACCAAAAATAATAGGTATAAGGAATAGTCCAGATGTATTGAAGATGAGTCTAGTATACTGAAAATTCACACCGATCCAATATACACTGAAAAAATATCATATCAATGAGTAAGACCAAGCTTTGCTTATAAGCTCTCATGTTCGTAAAAAGATTTTCTGCTTCGTACTCTCTAAGCATATACCTATATATAAAAACCATAAAAACTGCTTCTGCTAACACTGGCATTTTATTTAAAATTTTCAAGATAATTTTAATCTCGTTCTAATTCTAGTTTTATTCTATCCTTCATGCAGCCAATCATTTTAAATGCATATTCGCATTCTTGCTGTTCACCATCATGTATATCCTTGCAAGCTTTGATTTCATTTTTATCTTTCTCTGAATAGCGCTGAATCCAATGGCTCTCTATATTATACTTTCCCTTATCATCCAGAAGACCAATGACTTTCCATATGCAATGCATAAAGCATTTCATATTTTTATTAGCCACTTCAATTTTTTTAGCCACTTTGATAAGATATTCTTTCTGAATATCGTATTTTTCCTGACATACTTCAAAAGCTTCATGTATGTCACACTAACAAGCGCAAAAATAACAAAAGAAAAATAAATTTTTAAAAATATTAATGAAAATAAAAATCGGATTCCCGATCTTCTGTTTAATTTTTGTTTAATATATTCTTACTTTTGCCAACGTGATCAGTGTGGCCACTCCAATTAATAGTAAACAATATTTCATATTTTCCGCAACAAATGTACAAATGAGAAATTTTTCAACAAACTTTTGGTTTTTATTGGGCATTCAAAGCACAATATATACAAAATTCTGTAAAAACTTTATCTATAGTTTTCCTTATATTTTTTCTTTTAAATAATTTAATTAAATCCATATAACGTGAAACTAAACTAATGTGAAATTTTATTTCATGTTACTTCGAAAACAAAAACTTTACAATTCTCAATATTTAAACAAAGAAGCAGAACATATTTGCTTATCATGAGTAAATACATTTTTCATCAGTTAAATTTAATTAGTCAAAGAGTGATGCATATCTAACAATAATAATAATTTGTAGTTGTACGCTTTTTTTGTTATATTAATATATTTGTTTTTTAACTTTTCGGTCACAGTTTTTTAATGCAATTAAAAATACATTTTATTGGAATTTTTTACCTAGTAATTCTCTAATCGACTTTATGATTCTTGAGCGATATAATATTTTATTATTTATTATTACTTACTCCTGTAAGATCAGCATCATAGGCATATACGAACTATGCGTAGTTTAGTTTGGTAAAAAGAAGTCAATAAAAGCGCTGTTGAGTGTCAGGCTGTTGAGGCACACTGATCCAGTATACAATGAAAAAATATCATATCAATGAGTAAAGCCAAGCAGTACCTTGAACAGCAATAAACTATACTTATGTATTTACATACAAACTCTCATTCTCGTAGAAAGCTGTTCTGCTTCGTACTCTCTAAGCATATAATTTTTTTTTTTTGTCAGATCATAAAAACTACTTCTTTATTTAGTCACTCAGTAAATAAATTAAATTAAAATTTATTTTTATAAACACATGAAGTTAACACTTATGTTTTATTTAAAATTTTAAAAATCATTTTAATTTTGTAATAAAATGCAACTTTTAATTAGAATGTCTATTCTTTAAGCAGCCAACCATTTTAAATGCATATTCGCATTCTTGCTGTTCACCATCATGTATATCCTTGCAAGCTTGCATATCAGTTTTTTCTTTCTCTGAATAATGTTGAATCCAATGGCTCTCCATATTATACTTTCCCTTATCATCCAGAAGACCAACGACATTCAGTACACAATGTATAAAGCACTTGATATTATCATTTAAATCGGATTCAATATTATTACCCATTTTGATAAGATCTTCTTCCTGAATATCGTATTTTTCCCGACATACTTCTACAGCTTCATCTGTTTCACACTAACAAGAGCCAAAAAAAAAAAATAATAACAAAAAAATTAATTTTTTCAGTTTTTAAAAATATTAATGAAAATAAAAATTGGATTCCTGATCTTCTGTTTATTTTTTTTAAATATTTTCTTACTTTAGCCAACGTGATCAGTGTTGCCACTCCAATTAATAGTAAATAATATTTCATATTTTCCGCTAGTTGTACAAATGAGAAACTTTTCAACAAACTTTTCGCTTTTATGGGGCATTTAATGCACAATATATACAAAATTCTATAAAAACTTTATATATAGTTTTCATTATATTTTTTCTTTTATATAATTTAATTATATTCATATAATGTGAAATTTTATTTCATGTCACTTCGAAAACAAAAACTTAACAATTGTCAATATTTAAACAAAAGATTATGTTCTGCTTATCATGAGTAAATAAAGTTTTCATCAGTTAATGAGTCAAAGAGTGTTGCATATCTAACAATAATTATAATAATAATTTGTAGTTGCATGATTAATACGCTTTTTTTGTTAAATTAATATATGTGTTTTTTAACTCTTCGGTCACATTTTTTTAATGCAATTAAAAATAAATTTTATTTTAATTTTTTACCTAGTAATTGTCTAATCGACTGATTCTTGAACGATATTAGGGGACGTTCATTGATTACGTGAGGTGTTTTTTTGAAAATTCGGAACCCCCCCTCCCCTTGGTGAGATTTGGTGATATCTGGGGGGACACCCCCTCCCTCCCGTGAGATTTAAATTATAATTTTTAATGTAAATTTTATGCATTAAAAAGTTGACGTGAGGTTTTCGTTGACCCCCTCCACCCCTTGTTAAGATTTTGCCAGACCCCCTCCCCCCTAGTTTAGCACACGTAATTAATGGAGGTCCCCTTATATTATCAATCAAGAACTTGAAAAACATTTAGTAATTATCAGGTCCGGATTTAGAAATTTGCCGCCCTTAGGCCATGCACATTCATTCTTCACTGGTGAATATGGAAAAAAATTTTCAATAAGTGAGGATTTTTTTTTTTTTTTGCTTTCGTCCATTTTTTAGGTAATTTAGGGGACGACATTCTAAGTATTCTCACTTTTTTGCCCCTGTTTAAAAAAAATTTCAAAAAATTTCCCTAAAATAAAATCCGATAAATCCGGGCCTGTTAATTATATATAAATGCAAATTCAGTAATTTTGACAGGTAAAAGTAATCTCTGCTTACTAAACAAGAGAACTTACTCCTGTAAGATCAGCTGTTGAGTGCAAGGCTTTGTCGTTTAATGCATTGTTTCAGAATTTGCTTGAATATAACAAATGTATATTTTACATAGAGCAATCAAATATTTCTTTGAGTCAAAGATATTGTATTTGTATGAAATAGTGGCACATGTTGGTCGAAATATTTTATAATTAACTCAATCAAATATTTAATTGATCTATGTAAATGAAATTTACATTTGTTATATCCAAACAAATCTATTTTCGCAAATAACTATTTTATACCATTTTAAGACTTTAATAAACTAATATTAGCTAGAAATATCCTGACAAAATTTTAGATCTATCGTTGAGGCCAATGATTACACAGGCTGACAAATTTTTAAACCTTCATTCCCGAAGGACTTTGATGCGCTGAATCCGAATCAGAATTTCTCCTATACGTCAGATTTTTGACTCGCGAATTTTTTTACATCCCGAATAAATTTTTTTCTAAAACTGGGTACGGCATCTGAAACTATTACTCTTACCCTTCAAAATCCATTTTAAATTACGTGGATATCTTTTTTACACACCGAGATATCATATCGTATTATGTCGGAGTTTTAAAATAGAGATAACCAGTAAAGTAAATCGAATTTCATTTTGTTTACTTACAAAAGCGTCTTACTTAAAAGAAATATATAATTTAAAATGGCTAATCAAAGCTTCAAAAATTAGTTACAATCTTAATGTAATGGTAACTAAATTAAATTTTTTTTTTGCTGCAAAGTTAAGACGTCATGACTATAAACAAGATTTTGTAAATAAAACATAATATTAAACACTTTATTTAGAAATATAATTTTATTTAAAAATCATTTAAACAATATAAGTAACAGTTTCTAATTATATTCTGATTTCGCAAAGCAGAGGTACATATTAAAACTGTATTCACAATGGTTTTCTTCATTATCGTATTTATCCTTGCAATTCTTAACTTTCTTTGAAGTATTGTCATCAACATCTGCTAGCCAACTGCTATTCATATTAAGTTTTCCCTTATTATCGAGCATATCGGTGGCATTAAATAGGCAATGTGTAAAACATTTTAATTTTTGTTCAATATTTTTGGTGGTGAATTCTTCTAGAAATGTGTCGACTTCTGCGGTAGTAACACTATTTTGCTCTAGACATGTTCCCAAAATATCAGATTCAGTGCTACACTGAAGAATAAATAAATAAACAAAAAAAAAGCATAAATCATTTACAAAAACATGTACACATACATACAAATAGATTATTTTTGTTTAAAAAGTTCACAATTTTTATATTTTCTTCTAAACCTTCTTACCTTAACTAATAAGACCAGTGTTGCCACTTCAATTAACAGTAAAACAGCTTTCATTATTTTAACTTTAGCGAAAAAGTGTCCGTTGTTATTTGTTTTAAAACTTTAGCCAAAGTGAGATTTGTAAAAAATAATTTCTGTTTTTATAGAGCAACCAAATTACAAGATTTACAAACCTCTGTTGTTTTATTATTATTTTTACTTATATAAATTAATTAAAATAAATGTGTTTCGTATTTCATAATAAAATTAATTTTATTTTGTTAGCGCATGCAATTGAGCGTAAAAACAAAAGGTGTTTTTTTAAATTAAAAAATATTAAATTAAATTATTGTTTACAAAGTTTGTGTTGCTAATTCAAATATAAAAAAAAAATTTCATTCATTAGATATGAGTTAAAAAATTATGAAATAAATATTAATAATATAATTCTGAAACAAATATTAAAAATGATTAAGAATTAAATACTTTGAATTTAAAAAAATAAAACTCCCAATAACTCTACTATAGCTGCTTTAATTTTGTTTAAGCCTGTGGAGATATAATTAAACCATCCACCCAAGTACGCTTTTTCAAAATGCTGCTTGTGTGCACTTTGTTCCTTTGTGTACTCCTCCTTTTTGTATTTATTTCATTTTCCACTTTCTTATTTTTCATACTCTTTTTTTTTAATTTTCTATTTTCTTTTGTTTTTGTTTTGTTCTCTCCTTGATTCATCCAAACAAATCATCTGGGAGTCAAATGCTCGAGTTTATTTTACTCGTTGCTTATTTGTGCCGCCATAGTGCGCTTCAATAACGCACGGACATTTGTTGTCGCTTTAAAGTCAGCAAACAGCAGAATTTGCAAAAGTAGTGGCAGAAACAAAAAGAAGAAAAAAACAATACAGAAAGTAAAAAAGAGTCAGTCACGAAGCTGACAACACAACACTGGGGACACAAAATTCACAATCAGCGTTGGTCTCCAGTGTAAGTCGGCTTTGTGCTTGTACACTTAGTCGCTTGTCGCTTATTTTTATGTGACCAAAAGCAGCAGCATAAGAAGTAGAAAAAGAATCAGTTGTAGACTGGTTTTTCACAAAATTAACTTACTTTTTGCTACACAGTGTTAAATTTATGCACAGTGGGGAACGTGTATTTGGTTTTTTGATAGAAATCATTTCAGTCACTTGTGAAAAAAATTCGCATGAGACTTTATTGTTCGATAATTGTAAAAAAGTCTCATAAGACTGCAAAGTTTTATAGAAGTGGAAAAATCGTAAAAAAGTTAGATTTAAAATTAATTCACTTGAGATAAAAATTCACATGAGACTTTATTGTCGGATAATTGTAAAAAATTCATACAAGACTTTCAAGTTTTATAAAACTAAAAGATCGTAAAAAACTTAGATTTCAAATTAAATTTAAAAATCGCATAAAACAAAAAATTCACATAGAAAAAAAAGTCGCTTAGAAGCTAAAAGTTATATTAGACTCTAAGTCGCATAAGCTAAAAAGATGCATAAGCCTAAAATAAAAATTATTGCTGCAAATATCATAAGATTTAAAAATCAATCAAATCAAATCAATCAAATCTTGAAACTCGCATCGAGTTTATATTTTGCAAATAGCTTAAAAATCACATGAGAGTAAAAAGTTCTGTCAAACTTGAAAATTACGTGCAGCCAAAGCCGTATAAGCTAAGGGATTGCCTCAGACTTAAAAGTCGTTATAAATAAAAAGTCGCATAAGCTAAAGTACAGTGGAAATTTTTTTTTTATTTTTTTTAATTTTTTTTATTAGTTAGAATGCATTCCAATAAATATCGCTACATTAACTTAAAAGTTTTAAAGATAAAAATCGCAGTTACCAAAAAAAAAGTCGCTTCAAACAAAAAAGTCAAATAACTGCTTAAAAGTGACGTTATACTAGAAAGTTTGAAACGACTTAATAATCGTATCAAATTTAAAATTTAAACCGATTTAAGCTTAAACATTAAATGAGACTAAATAGTCGCATAAGACTTAAGAGTTGTATGCAACGAATTGTTACGTTAAACTAAAAATTCGCATAAGACTGAAAAATTGACAGCTAATAAATTAAAGTTGTATACGATTAACAGCCACATAATCCAAAAATTGGCATGAAACCAAAAAATTGTATGCAACTAAAAAGTTGTATGCGACTAAAAAATCGCAGAACATAATATTTAGTCGCATAACTCTAAATAAATTCTTAATGACTTAAAAGTGACATAAAAACAACCAAGTGGAACGTGACTTACAAGTCGTATGCGACTAAATTGAAAAATCGCTCAAATTTAAAAAATGTTATATAAATTGAAAGGTTTTCAACACTAATAAAATCTGAATCTACAAAAATCGCTTAAGATTAAAAAATCACATGCAATATACATACATATGTAAATATATTATTATATATAAATTTTTGGTAAATTGTAATTAAATTTTCTCTCCACTGTACAAGTGTTCCACTTTACATAAGTGAGTAATACTTTAATCCTCTAAAAGTGTAGCTGAACGCGGCTGAATGCAGTTGAATGAACTTGTGCAAAACTACAGCAGTAACTGCAAAAAAAACAAATGAGAAAAGTAATGCTCTTTTTTTTTTTTTTTTGCTGAGAGACAAAATAAAATAAGTGGCACTAGAAGCAGTAATGTAATAGATGTGAATTTAAAAAAACTAAAAAAAAAACACAGAACAATAAAAAATCTGCCTTGGCGCCCACTTGTAGTATTTGTTCAAGTTGTTTAAAATGAATTTTGTAATTACGGCTTGTACGTATTGCTATTCTTGTTGTTGTTGTTGTTGTTGTTGCTGAGTCCCAGCTGGTTGACACTCAGTTGGACGATACTCAACGTGTTGTTTGGGGACTTAAGTTGTTGCAACATGACATTTTATGTAGCCATTTTTGTCGCTATTATTTTAAGTTTTATTTTTTTTTTTGTAATTTTAAAAGTACATAGGCTCTACAATTTACTTAAACTTAGTTTTGTGTCAATTTTATTGAAGCCTACTTGATGTAACGATAATTTAAGCTTAAGGGTTTAGTTGCAACTGAAAAGTTGCTTTCAAAAGATTTTAGTTGTATGTAGTTGTTGTTCATTAATTGAAAGCTTTGTTCACAAAATTTTGTGTGTTCTTCAAGTGTACAGTAAAATGTTACTCATAAATGTTTGACACTAAAATTGAAAAAGAGCGCAGCATATGATGAAAGTCATTAAATTGGAAACGTTTTTTTTCACACTTAAAGCGAATACGTTCCGAGAAAGCCTTTTATATTCCATTACATTTCAGCTTAAAACTTTATAAAACCTCTTATATTTATTAACTTTAAAAATTTTGATAAAGTTTTCATTAAAACTAAATTATCTCAACACAATCATAAAAAGTTTCGAACAACTTAGCTTTACCGCTATTTAATTTTTTCACATCGTTGAGAGTTGTTTATGATTTAATTAAAAACTGTTGCCTGCTCTTAGGCTTGATATTTAATTGAGAATGCATAATTTTTGCAACAGCTTAAAAAGCATAAAAGAGTTAGGGTAAAGAGTGCAAAATGCAAACAAACAAACAGCGGTAGTAGCAGCTATAAAAAAGAGATGAAATATTTCATAACTATTTTCGCACTTAAATGAATAATGAGTAAAGCAACCGGAAGTGAAAGCAGAGAAAACAGGAAACAAAGCTAAAACGGAATAAAGCAATTATCGCTGAAATTATGTCAAGCGTTGCTGTTGCTACCACTGCCATTGCCTTGAGATTATGCAATTATATTTTTTTTTTTTGAAGCACCAACCTACATTTTTGTTATTGTTGTTGTATTTTTATGTTTCTGTTTCAAATATTTTAGCAGTTTTCCTGTACCACATATAGCTTAGCTCATGTTTTCGTTAAGGCATGAATTGCAATTTTAGTTGTGTGTCATTTCATGAAATGGTGTTTGAAAAATTGAAAGCTGAATTATGCGCCTCTTTATGTAACACGATTCGTCTCGTTTCGCCTCTAATTTTCAAGCCTGAAAATACGCTATTATATTTCAAATGAAAACAAAAATATCTAAACTGCGTTTAATTGATTAAGAAATATAAAAATTGTGCTAGCATATTTTTCGGCCTGAAAATTAGAGACGAAACGACACGAATCGTGATACATAAAGAGGCCCTATGAGTTCTTAGGAAAAAACTCTAGCTAAAATTTTATGCAAAAAAATATTTATTAAATGAAAAAGCCTAGAAATATACAAGAATTTTTTATATTAATAATTCATATTTCATTAAATTCACATACGATGTGCTTTATGTTCAAAATATTGTAAAAGATTTATTGTCTTTTTCTTTGAAAAATAGAGATAAATATTTTTTAGAGCTATTAAACCAATACTACGTTATTTTGTAATATGAGGTGAAAACGATTTCAGTATTCTGATGTTCTATGCTGACCAATTTTTAATCCTATTGACTTTTGATAAAGTGAAGTATGGGAAAAGAGCGAACAGTGAGACAATGCAATTATTTTCATCAAATGCATAGATATGTTTTTGCTGTCTATGGTGTTTATTTTACTTTTCTCTATCCTTCATTTTCAAATGCACTTGATTTTATGTAGCGCATCTGTTTCAGAAACGTCAAAGTTAAAAAATGTGATGAAAGAAATTCATAATAAAATAAAATGATTAATTACTTAGCTTAAATTAGCCTAATCAACCCAATTATGAAGAACTTTTGCAGGTCTTTAAGCAATTATCTTTTTGTATTAATATGACAAAAAGCGAACAGTGAGACATTTTCAAAGAGTAATCAAAGGATCAGATCTCACTTTACGTCTATTACGATAGCACATCGTAGCTAACTATAGCCTTATTTTTGCTTTTATATATAACTAGGTATGTTTTTTAATTTGCCATAACAAATTTAAGTAATTTTATTTAATGAGGTAAAACACTTACAGCTATATTCATTAACTCACTTTCATATTATTCCTTCATAGATTGCAAATAAAAACTTAATACAAAAAAACAAATTAAAAGACAAAATAATACGCCAGATAGTGATCAAATTTTGACTGGGATCGTAAAAGAAAATTTAAAAATATGTCAATTAAAACGAAGTGTCTCACTGTTCGCACTTTCCTTCTACTTTAATGGGTTAAGTGTTTCAAATTTTACAAGAAAGCACCTTAATGATTTTTTGTTCGTTATTTGCAAAATATTCACATAATAAGTGCTCGAATGTCTTATAGTCCTTACCATTAAAATATTAAGACAATTTAAAAAAAAAATCATAGTCTTTAGATAACGTCCTTTTATACAGCGCTAGAAGCTGCAGTATTTTTATTTTGCCTTTTGTTGACATTTGTTGTTGCAAGTGCATGTGTCTCACTGTTTGCACTTTTACCTTAACGTATTGGCTTAAATGCTTTAAATTTTGCACGTAGTTACAATTGCATGCAACGCTTTTGTTGTAAGCGATGATTTAAAAGTTTTTGAAAAAGATAACTTTTGTTGGCAATTTCATCGGTGATTTTAAGATATGTCATCGTAAATTTTATATTTTTTTGTTTCTTTTGGTTAATGTAAACATAGGGTACCAAGTGCTACGCATACAAGTTGGTATATTTGATTCGTTAGGCTTGCGGCATAATAATATTATATTACAGCAGTTAAAAAACGTTTTTGTGGCAAGAATATATGAGTTCAAGTTGAGTGTTATGTCTAGAGTTATCTACTACTGGAAATTTTATTGTGCTTAAAACTCACGCAGCTCAGCGCTAAGGGTAATCATAATGTGCTCTTTTTGGAACTGACTGTATGGAGAAATAAAAGGTCACTTTATGTTATTAAATATTTTTTTTTTACTTTTTGTACCTCTCAATATTATTTGCGTAATTGGTTCTTTAGTAATCACTATAGGTCTAAAATTAAATTTAAAGAAAAAAAAAAGTTTTTGTTACTAACAAGCATGCTCTTAACTAATGTACTGTGACTGTAAAATGTATACTCTCAAATAAAGATGCCTTTATAGAATGCCGCCTTGATTAGATGCCGCATTTGCACAGTGGTTTACGAGCAAAAACAAGCAATTGCAATATTGGGGCAGATTCATTTCTCGAGAAAAAAGGTCGTAACGTATGCTGAGAAAGTGCTATAAGTCTAAGGAAAAATATAACAAAAAAATAAAAAAATTTAACTTAGCATATTTTTCTTTTTTCCAATTATAAAATTAAACCTTTTACATGGTATTAAGCTTTTTTCTAGATAGAAAAGTAGCTAAATTCTACTCTTATTATTAGCTGTAATAGCTCAAAGTATGCTCTCATACCATGCTAAGTCTTAATGGAATTTTTATGAAAGTTATGTTTTCATTTCGAACAATATTTAACTTACTTTGAAGAATTTCATTAATACTATAGAGTAACTTTGTGAAGTTATCAAAAAGCGCTGCAGTTCAATTTCAGAAATAAAAGTCTTATCAATACATAATGCCTCATCAATTCCGCCTACTCACTTTTTTGTCAAGAAATTGAAAATTTTGATCGATCGTAGACCACCGTGCTTGCTTACAATCTAAAATCTGAGTATAAATAAGAAGAAATATTTTTGCCACGATACATAACAAAGTTATACTTTAAGTAAGTAACAACAAGAAGTCATATATATCATTTTGTAAATCAAATGAAGTCAGCAATTTTGTTCTTTGTTGCTGCTTTGATCTGTACTCTCTGCTTTGAACGTGCAAGTACCGCGGTCGTGTGGAATAAAACTATTGGACCATGTGCTAAGTTAAGTATTGCATCGTATACTTATGATGAGGAAAAGTGCAGGAGAGATTGCAATAAAAAAGAATTTCTAGTAGGAAGCTGCTCTTCTGGTCGTTGTGAATGTACATACTATAAGAATAAAAGTGTAGGTCCAGGCTAAAATGATCAAGGAAGTTCAACTTATTCATATGAAAAAAAAAAAAAAAATTTTCTGAAAATAATGTTTATGTAAAATATTTACATGATTTCACCACAATAAAATTAATTGACAAAATTAAATTAAGACTTTTAATCAATATATTCGGAAAGCAGCTCAAAAATTGTAACTATCATCATGTCATATGGAAGGAAATTGCAAGATTAATTTATAAAAACATTTGATCTTAACAGTTAATAAAAAAAGGTTGTTGTCTGAAAACATATTTTTTTTCTGTGGAATGATTCATTTATCTATATATTAGTATAAGCTGAAAGTAATAATTCTTCAGTAAGGTGAATTTAGTTTAGTTACTTAAATTTAAAAAATTTACATGAAGTTTCATTTCACTAAGAAGCCATCTTAAATAAGGCAAAAATTAACTTAAATTCAGTTGATTGTTACTACGAATTGATTCTTATTCTGTCAAAGAACTGATAGTGAAGATCTTAAAAATTAAATCTCCAATCATTCAAAACTCATAATAACGTTTGATGTGGAAAAAAAATTCAAAAAAACTTTTAACGGCGGAAGAAATGGATTAAAAATTTCAGTATCAGAAATAATAGCTAGAAATTTTTTTTTTTTTGTTGAAAGAAAGATTTCCTTAGAAAAACTCTAAAAACACTAAACTATATGACCGATTTTTTAAGCATTTTTGACACATTATTCTGAAAACTTTTTGACTTATTTAAGAACTTTTTATACGTTCATTTTAAACTCATATAAGTGACTTATTTAACCTTAGGAGGTTCAGGGATTTTTTGGCGCTAACAGGTACAACTAGGTCTGCGCAGACCTATGTGGGATTTGTATAGGCAGGTGTATTAAAAGTACTGGTAAATGTGCTAAAAGCTCAGAAAAATAGGTTCTCCGTCACCGCTTATAGGAAGTTATGAACGGATTCGTCTCTAACACGCAAAACAAAAAAGTTATGCACACATTTATATTTAAAGGTCTGTACAGACCTGGTTGGTACGTATGAACCATTTCGTTTTTAAACATGACCCACTTCGTTTGTAAACACGAATAAAACCGAACATAAGCACATAAGCAAGCGGTCTGATTTTGTGCTCTTTAGGTTCTCCGTATCTTCTTCTAGGAAGTCATGGACGGATTCTGCTCTAACAAGCAGAACAAAAAAGTTATACACACATTTATATACATAGGTCTGCACAGACCTGGTTGGTACGTATGAACCATTTCGTTTGTAAACACGAATAAAACCGAACACAAACAGATAAGCAGTCCGATTTTGTGATCATTGGGTTCTCCGTAGCTGCTTTTAGGAAGTTATGGACGGATTCGTCTCTAACACGCAAAAAAAAGAAGTTATACACACATTTATATGCAAAAGGTCTGCACAGACCTGGTTGAACCTCCTAGGGTTAAGACTTATTTAAGACTGATATTGTTAAATCTATGACTCATAAAGGATTACATTTTGAGAAACATAAGTAGATTGCATATTGGTACTTTTCCAGTTAACTAACCGTTAAGTACTAAATTGATAGAGATATCGCATTTTTGAATTTGCTTGTTCGTGAATTTCTCATGTCTCTAAAGATTTTTCAGGTATATTGAAAATCAAAAAATTGAATATTTCAAAATGTAGCTACAGTTATGTGTGGCATTGCCCCCATTCTGTCAAAAGTTTTCAAAGTTCAAATATTTTCACTTCCGGGCATAGCAAATTTTTTTTAGAATTTTCAGTAACAAGTTTTTTTTTATTATTATTTAGAGCAAAGAAAAAACTGAAAATATTGTAAAATTGCAATAGCGCCTAAAAACTGACAAGCTAAAGTTTCTCTCTGATCGTTGTTGCTTAAATTGTTGCAAACTCAAAGTACATACACTGCTGGCTTAGGCTGTAGGTAATGCCCTTAGTGAGCTTTTAATAATGCAAGGCGGAAAATGTGGTAGCAAAAACAAAAAACTGAAAAAAACAAAAAAAAAAACAACAAATCTCATGCAAGTTAGTAGAGATTAAATAGATAAAACTTTACTTTTGCGCAGAAAAATGAAATGAGTTTTTTCATGTCATTTTGATTATGAAAATTTTGTGCTTTTTATTTTGAACTTTAAAACGTTATTCGCCTGAAAGTATGCAAAAAACTGTGACTCCAATTTTTGTATATTTTTTTGTTGCTATTTTTCATATAATTTCCTTTGCATATTTTCAGGCACTTCAAAATGTTTTCAATGCTCATAATTTAGTTAATTTGAATTGTCACTTTCATTCTATCAAAATGCTGTCTCTTTTCTTTATACACAATGTCAAAAGTTTCCATAAAATATTTTGCTTTTTTGAATCTATAAACTTTTACCCAGTTCAATAAAAATTTTCATTTTAAATCCCATGCATATTTTATTTTTGCATAAAAAACAAAAATCGAATTTCGTTGATATTGGCAACTCAATTTTGTTTCAAACATATTAACATGAAATTTATGTTTCATATATCAAAAGCAAAGTCCAACTGTCAGTTTTTTGTTTATTTTTTTCACATTGAGACTTTTTATATCGAAGCCATATTTTTGCTATTGCTGTGGTGTTGTAACTCAGTTTTCATGCTCGTGTACAAAATTCATCATGTTACACAGAAATACAATGTACTTTTATATGGCGCACAGTGGTGCTAAATACAGTAATACCTGGCATAAATTATTTAGTTGTGATGTTGCGCTAATTTCGTAATTTTTCCAATTTCACCAGGCCAATATCTCAAGAACTAAGTAAGATAGTGATATATGTTTAAAGCCAAAGCTATGAGGTTTTTAGGGGGTGAGATGACAGTATCTTACCTCTGACCTTGAAATCAATTTCAAGGTCAATTCGAAGTCAAATGAAATTTTTTAAATAGAAAATTAAAATTAAGTTCTAGAGAAAAATTTTTCATACAAAACATATCTCTTTCATCAAATCTGGAATAAGAAGTATAGATTAGTACACAAAAAAACAGGGTTTTCTGAAAAAAATATTCAACGGAAAATAAAATTTATTTAAAGCTCAGAAAAAAAGGCTGAGGCCTCTGGTACTCGTACTTTCAGTGGCTAGCTGACTATTTGTTGTTAGTATAACTCTGATAAAGAAGCTAACCGAGATATTTCTACATCTTTCTTCCTATGTTCCTATCAAAATTTTCACAATTTAAGCAAAAAAAATATTCAAAAGCGTACACTGTGCGGCGGCGTTCACTGAAATGAAATATGATGGTAACGCGCTTTCAATTTATTTGACATACAAGTGGCAGCACGATTGCGGCGCCGCAGTGTTTGACGTATGAATTTTATTGGAAATCTGATATTTAAGTTAATTTGGCATTGCATATGTATAGGCGTGCAAGTGCAAATGAAAAATCTAGGTTCATACATTGTGCAATATATTTGGTGTTTGCATGGTGCGCTGTGTGCGAAATTTAATTTATTCGATGTCGCTTTTTTTACATTTCCGTGAACTTATTTTTTATTTGTTGGCTAACATGCGCATTTTTCACTCAACTTGGATTGTTTTTTTGTTTTTTTTTTTATTTGAGTTCAGTATGTAATTGAGAAATCTGTTTTTTTCGAGTTGTTTTGAATAAAAAAGAAAAAAATCCTCACCACAACAGGTAGCATAATAATGGGAGAAAAAGAAGCGATATTGCAGTTGCGCTATTTAAGCGCAAACAAAAGCGCGCAAAATAATATTTGCTGAAAAAAGTTCATTTAATGATTGATTTGCAGACAATATTTCAATTAAGGAATTTATTTTTTTTAATTCAATTCAGTTCGGTTCAAACTTAAATTCCACTGAATGTGTTCCGTGAATTTTATTGAAACCAAAAAAAAATTATAAATTATTGTGGAATTAAAACAGCTGCATTCATGATTCTCAATGTCTGTTACTTTTCTTATTTTTTGCTTTAAACTTAAATATTAATTTTGATGTTTCTTTATTTATTTAATGTTGATTTTAAAAATAACCAAACCACTGCAGAATTGCTGTCTCTGATTAATGTTTTTTTTTTCGTATTAATTCTTTAACTTACATCACTTACAACTTTCATCGGTTCAAATGTGAAAACTTCGCTTATAATCCAGTGAGATGAAAATGAGCCTGGTCACAGAAGAAAATTTTCTTTTAAAAATCTTCATCAAGTAACCTATGTATGTTCTTTGTGCAGCCAATAGTCTGAAAGCTTCCATTCTTGTGTTAACTGAATTTTTAATTTATTTTATTCCTACAACATCACAACTCAAACACTCTATGGAGGTTTTTTATGGCCTCTTTATGTATCACGATTCGTCTCGCTTCGTCTCAAATTTTCATGCCTACGAGTATGCTAGTACAATTTTTATATTTGTAATTAATTATTCATTAAGCACAGGATAGATATTTTTGCTTTCATTTAAATGACAATGGCATATTTTCAGGCTCGAAAATTAAAGACGAAACGAGACGATTCGTGATACAAAAAGAGGCGCTTAGTCAAATGTAAGACAATATAAAAAAAAATGCTCAGTAGTTTGGACCGTATGTTATTTTTTAGAAAATTTGACTAAACCGCTCCTTATATGTGGGGATTAAAAAATGTTCCCGGAGTGCTAAAGTAATTGGAAAAATTTAATGGCAATGGATTTACTTTGGCAGATTCAAGCTCAGTCATCCCAAATTATCCATAGTTGATAACAGTCAATGGTCTTCCAGCATTTAATCCTCATTTTCATTCACAGTGTTATTAACAGCAAATGGCCATTTTCATACTATACGAAAAATATTCATCGAAGAAAAAAAATTGTTAATGACCTTATGAAATAATGTTTTTTTTTAAATTAATTCGCTACTCTCATGGTGATATATCTTACTCACTGGTACACACTGTAAATAAACGATGCTTTTGAACATCGATTTTTGATACTTTTCCATCTTAACATAACAAAATATCATTAACATTAACACATTACAGTACGAGTGCCTGCAGCCACCTGTTGTTGTTTTTGTTGTTTTTGTTTTTGTTATTGTTTTTTTTTTTCTTATTTGTTGTGCCAAATCGTTAATCGAAACGATCGTTACAGAAAATTCTTCGGCTTTTAAGACGAATTGTTCTTTTATCAACTACCGAGTCGGGTCGTTAACATTCTCGTGCTGCTTTAATTGTGGATATTGAAATGTTTAATTAAAAATAAATGAAATTGCTAAATTATGAAATTTGTTATAAATAAAAATAAGTAAAATGCATTTTAAATAAAATATAAAATGAAACTACAGTAAAAAAATTTACGGAAATGTTTTTTTATAATAAAAGAAAAAAAATCACGAATGTGTGTTGCAAGACGCAGCGGTCGTTGCAGCAGCAACAGCTGTTAAAAACAAAAACAAACTTCGTGGGAGCGCAACAGTGGAGGTAATATTATTACACAATTTAATATATGCGTAGTCATAAAAGTTTTAAGTAAATAAAAATATCAACACGCAAATCGCATGAGATAAAAATTTTCTTTGAACACTTAACATCATCAATTTTGGCTAAAGTTTATTTACATATACCACAATTGATTTTTTCTCTTATACGCACTTCCTCTTACGTTTTTATTAATTCTAAAAAAAATATATGTGATCAAAGAGAGTCGTTCGGATCTGTTTTCGGAGTTATAGCTATCGGATATAGCTTTCGTAAAAATCATTATAAGTAAGGAACTCCTGAAAAGGTATCAAAAATATGCTTGTCATGAGAAAAATAATTTAATGGCCTATAATGACAAACAAATCTTTGAAATTTAACCTAGAACTTTGGAAATATGACAATTTTTCTGAAATTTTGACAAATTTTTTTTAAAAAAATCCAATTTTTTTCTTATGACACGTATGGTACAAGTAGAAATAATAGAGCATTTGAATTTCAATGCTTAAGTTCCCGCGCTGGTTGAAAGGTAATTTTTAGTGCAACAGCTATAATGTCCTAAGTTTTGCTGCCAAAAGAAATGTTCCGTTGCTCAAAAAATACCTTTATTCTTTTTGATGCGTTATTTTTTTCTGCATGTATTTCCAGAAATAATATAAAGTAATATTCCTTGAAATAAATTGATGAAAATTTTCTCAACTTTTTTTCTTTTCAAAATAAATTCTTACCTAATTTTTCCGTCAAGTTTAATGAATTTTCTGCACGTGCTTCTCATACAACTATGAACACTGTTTGCACTATCTGCGATTTATAGTGTAATCTATTTAAACAAAAGAATGCGCGCAACAGTCTACAAGGACATTCGCACAAATATACACGTGCAGAATAGCAACAAATTTAATACAATGTAGGTATTTATGTGAAATAAAAGTTGAAAGCACAAAACAATGATGCTAACAATAAATAGAACACAATTCACACATACCTACAGACATACATATGTATGTATGTATGTATAAAATTATACACAAAAACAAGCGCATTAGCGTTTAAACGACACTGCCCAGCAAACATTTGGGAGATTTTTAAATCTGCTACTTATAGTTTAGCGTTGTATGAAGACTCTTTCAGATAAGTTTATTTGTAAATAAATTTTCAATTACCTATTTTAGGCTCTTGATAAAATTTTGTTTATTTCAATAAATGATCTTATTAGGTCCTTTCACGAATATGCTGAACTTAGAGTTGATTTATAATTTTTGGAGGTCGAGCGTGCGTTTTGTATAATATTTGTCTAATATTTCGCATTAAAATTTCATGGCATAGCTTTAGGCATAAAAGTTATCTAGTTTTGCCTAGGTTCAACTGGTTTCGCCTAACAACTAGTTTTCCATGCACAAAAAAAAATTGTTAGTCCGCTTTCTTGTCTTGTAATTTGAAAACTTCCGAAATTCTTCTAATAATTTAAAGTGAATTGCTTTGGCGAGTCGCTACAGGCGAATTAAAACTCACGAATTCACTTTCGCTTGACTTGAGTATATGATCACGATCGCGATCAAAGTGGTAGCGGTGGTGATTTGTATAAGGCTCTGTTGAAATTAAAAATGCTTGCTGGGATCATATACAAATAGCGCATACATGCAAACAATCAACATCCTTTCGTTCACTTTTCGCTTCGTTTGAAATCGTCATTTTTAACAAATGAAAGGATACGCAGCGAATGAAAGCTTTTATCTTCTTATTTTCTCTGCTACAGTTTCTTCTACAGATGCTATTGCTATTATTTTAGCCACACAATGAGTAAATTTTGTTTTGTTATATTACTTGTTGTTGTTGTACAAGTATATCTATTATTACTATTGTTTTTATCTTATGCTATTTTAGTTTTTATTGTATTAAAATGCGCTAAATTATATTTGGGGTTATTTCATATAACAGGGATGATGCACATGCTAAGAAGCAGAAAAATTCCAAAATCATTAATTTCAGAAATGCATAATTTTCAATACTAGAGCTCACCCACTGGCTAAAATCCAAACTTTATAGTGATTATATAATACAGTTCAGAAAAATTATAGCTGATTAAATGTCACCGCTCCCAAAAACAAAAATCATTGCATCATGTTCCACTCTCCATCTCCTTCTGAAGTTTCATTCTCTCTGCATACCAAATCTCATCAAAATCGGTCTCTGAGTAATGGCAAGAATCCTACATGAGCCACAATTTCAAAAATGGGTGTAAAGTCGATATTTCAAACTACATGCTCGTGGCTAGATTATCATCAATATCGAAGCTTTTTGATCCGTAATTGTTGTAATGACTGTTTGAACTCATTACAAATGCACTCTTTCAGCTCTCGCAGAAATATTGTGATTACAACTTGTAACTGTGTCACTTACTACACCAGAGCTTCTTAATTACATATATTTTTATAATAAACGGAGAATCTTTCGTAACTATTATAAATACTTTTTTATAAACCTTTGCTGCATTAAGGAATGTAGGAATTATTTATTTTTTAAATGAAACTCTCGAATTATTTTATTTATTGTGATGTAACGCTCTCAAAGAGTATGCACCCAAAGAGTGCGCACTCAAAGAAAACGCTCCCAAATAGTATGCACCCTAAGAGTACGCAATCGAAAGGTACGCACCTTCAGTGTACGTTATGAAATGGTACGCACCCAAAAGAGTACGCACTCAAATAATATGCACTCAAAGAGTATGCACTCAAAGAGTACGCATTCAAAGATAACGCACCCAAAGAGTACGCACGCAAAACGTATGTAAATAAAAAATTTTTTACAAAGTAATAAGCATTGAAAAATGCTTTATGGAATCAGTATTATAAAAATATCACTCCCTATTACTTTACCAAGGCATATAAGCATATAACATACATACATACATACATGCGTTCATACTCATATACTACTCACATTCGCACGCAAGTGATATAAATAACTTCCGACTTTAATGAAAAACAATAGAAATCAACGTTTTTGTTTATTTCTTGCTGGTGTTTAAGTTTCATTTGTTGTTTTTTTTTTTTGTTGTTGTTGTGGCTGTGTTATGTTGTTTTACATTGTTTTGTTGTTACTATTTAAGTTATTGTGTCAAAAAGAAAAATGATGTTTTAGCAGGCGACCGAGCGTGAAGATTGTAAAAGACATCAAGGTCATATTGAACGTTTTTTCTTTTTTTTTTTTTTGCTTAAGGTGGGTAGTGCTGCTTTAGCAAGGTGTGAAGTTATTGTTATATATGTATATTGGAAAAATACTTTTAGGTACATATTGAATAAAAAAAAAAATGTGCAGCAAATAATATAAAAAGAATTTTGAAACAATTTAAGCATAATTTTTTATTTCTTAACTATTTCATTTTCAAAAATTATTGGTCAGTCTATTCCAAGTCATTAGCTTTTAAATTGAATTTTTTCAAAATATTACATACAAAAAAAATCCTCTTTTCACTGTTTCTGCACCTTATATCAATTTAAAATGATTTTATAGTCAATGTTGGGTGTCACTTTGTCTGGCAAACATATCACTGTCACTTTTGTTGTCGTTGTCGTTGGCGTTCATTGTGTCAAAGTGTCTATTGAAAATAATGACAGTATCAAAGAACGAAAATAACTGGAAATTTTAACAATATCAGCAAATTCAGCGTAAACATCCTTAAGACTTAAGAGAAGTGGCAGCAGCTAGAAAGGTGTTAGAAAAGTACAAATAAATGGATTGAAGTTGTAAAAATAAACCTTAGAGTGGGCAGCATAATATCAAATGAAAAATTCTAAATAACAATTTTCTGAGAAAAGATTATAGGCTTACGCTTAAAGAAAGTCATCTACGTAGAAGAAAACAATGCGAATGTTTACTTCAAAAATACTTTACTTGTGCCGTAAAATGTAATTTTTTCTATTTTAAGTTCGATTTGTAGACAGACTGCTGCACTGCCGAAAAAGTATTTGTTGTCAGAGCTAATGCCTATACATCCAATGCAGAGGTACCTATGCACCATGGCCTGGTAGACATGCTTAGTAACCAAAGTGCGATATTATGTAACAAAAGCCTGCATTTAAAATCATTTATGTGAACTCTTTTATTGGACCACGCTTAGAAGTCTCATAATATTGTATTAGATAGCCAATAGATCAACAGATGTGAAGTACTTCATGTAAAGTTTTGAATAACCTTGGCACCAGACCACTTTTTCCGAAATACCCAACACATGACCTGTCCAATTTAAGTGCGCTTGTACCAGCTAACCCTGTACGTTATTAAGGATTTCGATTCGTATGCATTTCTTATAAAGAATTTCAGTGGATTAATTTATAGTGTGAGACAATAAGATTTAGTTGTTGCCTAGCATTGAAATCGACCTCAGACACAAAGTGTTTAAGTCATTTAGAGTGGCATTCATTTGAATGCATTGAGTTGGTTGAAAATTCCAAGAAGTATTCGTTAAAAGCAAGCAGTAGAGTCGAAGATAGGATAGAGCTCATGGAAATTCTCGTGTTGCGACGTTCATTTGAGGCGGAAGTTCTCGAAGAATTTGTTGATGTCATATATAATTAGCATTGATTTGTGATTAAATATCCAAAGCCATATCAAGCGACAACCATACTTTCACCAAAAAGGTGTACTCAAAATGTCTCCAATTTTCAGTCAGCTACACCATCAGAATTTCGTTGGGCGGGCTCTGTTGACGATCACTAAGTAATTTGAGGAGTGGACGAACAGAAAAGCATATGTTCATGGTCGATTTTTTTTTTCAATCTCAGACACTTCAAAAAGGCACTATATTACATATCATACTTTTTTGATAGCAAAGTAAAGGTTTACATGCGATCAGCTCAGAGATGGCTCCACCCCACTGGCACCCCATCTGGCAAATTTTGATAAAAAAAAGTGCATCTAATAGGTCACTAATTGGTCAGTTAGTCCGATTACTTGGTCACCAAAAGTACAGCTTTTAAAGCGTTATGAAAAATTTCAAGGTCATCTGCATATTTTGGCACCCCATCTAGCGAATTTTGAAATACAAACATATGCATCTGGGGTGCTAAAATATGCAGATGACCTTGAAATTTTTCATAACGCTTTAAAAAATGTACTCTTGCTGACCAATTATTCGAACTAACTGACCAATTATGACCAATTAGTGACCTATTAGATACACTTTTTTTTTATCAAAATTCTCCAGATGGGGTGCCAGCGGGGTGGAGCCCTCAGAGACATCAATAGCGATTTATGAAAATTTTTAGCAACTGGACATGAGCCGTTTCGTTCGTCCGCTCCTCCTTTGATGCGCTATAGATAATTTACAAACTGAAAATTTATTATGTTCTTCATAACTTTGAAGAGCGCATGAGGCATATTGCAATGATAAAATAATAAGTAAGATTGATGCTCTCTGGATTTTCTGGAAACTGTCTGGATATTGGCGATCGTTCATCATGTTCGTCAAGTTCAACACATGTATAGACAATTTCGAAAGGTTTGCTAAAATAATAGAGGAGACAGCGCTAAGGCAGTTATGTCTTACATATGACATCAAGCTCTGTGACTTTTTTACACTTGTGAAATCTTTTTGGATTTTAATTTTCTTTTAATTTGTGTAGAGATGTTTTGCTGCATCATCGATAATTCTCCCCAACTAACTTAAAACCTGACAGCGGAGTAATCTCTTTGTGCAAACAGTTATCAATTTCTGCTTTTTTTTCCCTTGGAAATCAAAACGTAACCTTTGTATCACAAAAGAACGATTGTCTCAAATACGTTGCAAATAACTGCATCAAATGCTGCTGGCAGTCGTTGCCATTGTTTCAGTAGTTGAAGCAGAGGCAGCGGCGGTACTTTATGAACACCAATACATTCCCCACTATATACATAAATATATCCACTTCACTAATCCAAATTCTGTTCAATAAATATAGTCAGCAACATGAACGCACTACAGTTGCTACACTATGCTGCTATTCAATTTTATTTCAATTTTGTTAGAATTTTTTATCGATTGTAAATTTTGATTTCTTTAAATTCGAAACTTTCTATGCCACACACCGTTGCTTTTGTTGTTATATTTGTTACTGAAACGAAACTGTTTAACATAACAATGCAATATTTCCGCTTCAATAAACAAGGCAGCATCGCCTTAAGATTTTAGTAATCGATACTATTCTATGGTGACTTTAATGTAGGTTTGTGTATAACACTGAATGTTGAAGTGCAAGTTACTCAGTTAAAACACTGCATAAATGAGCACCCTTATTTGATCAAATTTACTTTAAATCATTAGATTATGAGCTATAGAAAAAAATCAAATTCGTTTTGATTCAGATCCACAGCTATATCTGAATTGACTAGAACATGATACTTCGTAGTCAAATTAGCTCCATTTGGATATCTTTGATTAAATTTTTGAAATGTAAATAGCTAGAGAAAAAGATCATCTGCTTGGCAAAAGCAATACGATCTATTGGCAGTCAAAATTGCATTAAAACTGTTGATATCCAAAAGCTATTTTTGTTATTAAAAGTTTTTGCTTTGCTTTCACTCAAACCCTGGACATTACTATGTTTCCTTTAGCTTTCGACACTATGTTAAGTTGGTGATCCGTCATATATTTGATAAATTTTTATCATATTATCAGCTTCAATCGCCTCTTTATTTGAAGAAGCTATCGCGGTATCGATACTTTTCAATATTACACTTCTTTCATTTGTGTATTTATTCATTTTACGCATTTTACCTGTAAACATTTGTTTAAAAATCTTTAACAATTTCAAGTACTGCTGCTACAACTTTCATTTAATTTCAATGCAATTTGTGTTGAAAAATAAAAATGAAATCAAACCAAAATAAGTAAAATTGGAAGAAGAAAAAAAAAACGCACAAGAGTAGCGTAAGTAGAAAAAAAATCAAATAATAATAAAATAGAAATGTACAAACGAAATGATTGGAAACTACAATAACAACAAACGATGGAACGTAAGGACGAAAAGACCTTGCCAAACTGAATTCGTAATAAAATCACCACGAGCACGGCCAAAAATGCAGAAAACTACTAAAGTAGCAAAAGTAAGGAGTAAAAATAGCACCAGCAGCAGAAAATAGAACTTGGATAAAATTATATTGAAAACTCGTGCTGAATTGAAGTAGCACCAGAGTGAAGTACCACAAATACACGGGTATAAAAAGGGACACAGCGCGATTTTTTGTGCAAAAATTTCCAACTGATTACATTTACGTTGAAGTAAAATGAAAATGCGAAATTTTGCTGAATGGTCTGATATGGAAAATGCTGCGAAAGTCAGCAATGAAATTGTATAAAAAAAATTTAAATAAATTTTTTTTTTTTTTTTTTTAATAAAGCACAAGGTAAGTGGAGCATAGTACTACTACCTGAAGCTACATAAAAAAAAAGGTATTTCGTGTAAAAAAAAACAATAGATTAAAAGTCATTTCAACGTTGTTCGACACAAATACCATAAAATTGGTTGAATTACAGGCCAACGTGATGAGTGATGAGGAGGGGGTGAATAGCCTATAATATGCAAAAAAAGTATTGTGCGAGTATGTAAAATGTATTATTTTGGTATATACCAAGTTAAGAGAGCGTGTGTTTGTGAAAGCTCAAAAATTGTTATTTTTAAAGAGCATGTTTTCCGATATGAGTTTTAATTAAGTTTTTTGTTACATGGATCATTGATTGAATAATTTTTTGCTTGACTTTAAACAGCCTTTGATGTTAAAAAGCTTTTATTGATCTGACCGTTCAGTATTTTTTTTATCAAAGTCGCTTAGTTTAAAAATAAAAGCATAAATACAATAATACTTTGAGTGTCTGAAGTATAGCAGATTTTAAAAAAAATTAGTTTTCAAAAATTAAAGCTGTGAAAGACAGTTACATTTTATTACTCAATATTATTCAATTTTTTCTCTTCTTCAATTGGTTTTCATTCTCCAAGTTGATAAATATTTGACCTTGATTTAAACTCTTTGAATATCAAAACATTTTCCATATGAGTCAGAAGTAAGAGTAAAATTTGAACATTCTCTTCCCCCTTAAGAATCTTTAGTTGAATAAGGATTAATTGATTTGTGATTTTATTGTTGCAAGTTGAGATATTCAAATATAGTGCATTACTTTTTCATAAACTTTTAAGGAATAAGTACACATCTCGTCAGCTTGGAAAACCTTACACGAACTAGACTAAGCCCATCGGAAAAAGCATAAAACCTGAAAAAAACATACAAAAAATATTTGATTTTTTTCTCAATCTTCGAAATATCCCTGATATATAAAGCTAACAAACTGACCAAATATTATCTTCATGAAAAATAATTTTTAAGTACTTTTAATGAAAAATTCTATACTCTTTCCAATGGGCTTAGAGGACGTCCATTAATTACGTGAGGTGTTTTTTTGAAAATTCCGACCCCCCCCCCTCCCCTTGGTGAGATTTGGTGAGATCTGGCGGGACCCCCCTCCCTCTCGTGAGATTTAAATTATAATTCTTAATGTAAATTCTATGCATTAAAAGGTTGACGTGAGGTTTTCCTTGACCCCTTGCCCCCCTTGGTGAGATTTGGTGAGATTTTGCCAGACTCCCTCCGCCTCTATTTTAGCTCACGTAATTAATGGACGTCCCCTTAGTCCCGTCTGTGCAAGATTTTTCTTTCAAGGGATATAGACAAAATTGTCTAATAAAGAATTCTTTCTACAAAATTTATGGACATTTAAAAAGCTCGATGACGCACCAGTAAATATCAATATTATGAGCTCTCCTTGTATCAGAATTTTTTTTAATGTACCTGCTAAATAGAATCATCAGTGGCCTATTAGCCGACACCAGGCCCGGATTTACCTTAGAGGCACACTAGACCAATTAGAGGAGGCAAATATTGGGAACTTTTTTTAAATTTCTTTAAGTGGTAATTCATTGGATGTTGACAAGCAAAAAAAAAAAAAAAACAAAATTTTTTTCCAAATTCACCAGTGAAGAAGAGCGAAAATTTGTGAGCGGGCGGCAAATTTCTAAATCCGGGCCTGGCCGACACAATTAAGAGTTTCTAAGCCTGATATTTCTCAGCACTATAAATGTAATATTACATGAGTTACAAAAACATAGACATATTCATTTCACTTCAGTTTTTGCTTAGATTATCAACAGATCTATGCAAACAGGAAAACATATAAGGCTAAGAAATTTTTATTTATCGGCTTAAAGGTCACTGATGTTTCCATTTGGCAATGATTGACACTGTTATGATTAGCCTCGAGAAGCCAAAACAGAAAGTTTAGTAAAATAATTATGTTATTATAAGTTCACATATTCTCCAGCGGTTCTTGCTCAAACCCCGCTTTTTATGGCTTTTTATAAATGTAAAATAAACAATAACATATCGTAAGTCTTTCTTATATCTCAAATACTTATATTTTTTATATCGGCTAAGCTCATGAATTTTTATCATAAGAAGCAATTTGTATAAGAATTTGATAATAACATAAGCTTATCTATATTTCTTTTCATTTCAGGTAAGTTCATTAAATTATTATATCCTTGCATCTGATGTTAACTAACAATTATGAGTAAGTACCTACATTATAAAACAATAAATATTAATTTTAAGATCTTCGGAGATTTGAAAACATTTACGAATATATATTATTACAATAGCGTCCGACTATCCGGCCCTTGCCAAAAACAGGCTCACATATCTAGGACAAGCCTTCTTCAACAAGCTCAGCGAATTGGCCGAAAAAGACATCAGATCGCTGCTTAACAACCTGAACAGGACTAACTGGATAAAGCTTTAATCGCTGCTTAGACTATATAGATTCTTTTGACAACCCCTTTACCAGTCTTTTGCGGGTCATGAATGTAGTGTTAAAACTACTTAAGGATTCTAGCATGATTTCTAATCCTGCCACTTTAACCTAACCTAACCTAACAATAGCGTATTTTCACTTCTAGCAATTGGTTAGTACAAGCAGTCAGCTTGATGGGACTTTTGTATCTGTACAAACTTAGAATTTCGGAAGAACTGACTAACTCAAAACAAAATCCTTTGAGTAACTAGCATTAAAATATATAAATAATAAATTATTTCCTGGCTATTTTTCTCACAAGCTAATTGTAATGCTAGTCTAGTTTTTCGTGAATATCCTTTCTCAGTTATCACAGTTCGAACCAGTCATTAAACTTTTGATAGCCGCCGCAGTTCAAAATATCACGATTATTACTTACATGTAAGAAATCCTCTCCTGAAATTCATTCTACTGACAGTGTTCAGCAACTCAATTACTTTATTGATAGAGTTATGAATATTCATAAGTTTCATTGTAATATTAATACATAAAAATAAAATAAAATTTCACATAAATATGCAACATTAAGATTATAAAAAATTTTAAGAGCTTCCGCTTTGTATGCATTCAATGTACTGACGCCCTTCAGCAATTTCTTCTTTTTTTTTTTTTGAACCAAACCCCTGCAAAACATCATTATAATGAATGAGTTTTTTCCACTTTTTGCTCGTACTGCATCAATAATGATAAAAATCAAATTAAAATTTTCCCCAAAAACCAACGCATTCGCTATTCATAATTCATTTTAAGGACTTAACGAAGCATACAACCATTTTTGTTTTGTTTCACATTATAAAGACAAAGGAAACCAGGATACATACATTTATGGATGGCCGTTAAAATATGAATAATTTTTTTTTTCTTTTGCCATAGCTATTGGGCCAATAAAAATTTCCAAAAAAAAATATTTTTTGTAAGATTATCAATAGTTAAAATTATGCAATGTTGATTGGCGCATAGCGCAGGATATACGAGTTGTAAATTGTTCGCCAAGTCAGTATAATGAGCATGTGATATTGATTTATTTATTGGCTTTGGCCAAATAAAGTAGGCTGTAGTAGCCAGAATATGAAAAAAAAAAGTGTAACAGCAATGAATGCTGTCAAATTAGGCGCATAGCTACATACTCGTACATACATGGCAGAATTAAATGGAATTTTTATCGCATGCTATAAATAAATTGTAAGCTTGTAAAGGGAGCGCTGAAGATGAAGTGGCGATTCGGATTGCAGGAAAGGGTAGCATTATGTATGAAAAAAAAAAATTTCAAATGAAAACTTTTTATGATAATGCTAGGGTAGTTCAAAAAAACACAAAAAGCAAATTAATGTAAAAAGAGTTTTCTTTGTAGCATGAAGCATGAATTTTTACAAGAAACATCCGTATTTGACTTAACCAAGGTTAGATTAGGTTAGGTAAGGTTTGGTTAGGTTAGGTTAGGTTAGGTTAGGTTAGGTTAGGTTAGGTTAGGTAAGGTTAGGTTAGGTTAGGTTAGGTTAGGTTAGGTATAGGTTAGGTTAGGTTAGGTTAGGTTAGATTTAGTTTGGTAGTCTTGTACGTCTAATCAAACCATCAAAATTCTTACAAAAAGTTCAGTCAGAAAAAATTTCTAGGGCGGCTCCTAAAAAGTGCGTGGCAAAAGCAAAATAAAGTTCTAGATTCATCACTTATTTGACGTTACTTCAACTTTTCAAAATGTAGAAAGCTATTGCTTTTTTTTTTTTTGCTTTTGCGAACCACCCCAAACACTAATCTGTTTAAATATTAAATAGGCAACTTGATAGCATTTGCGGGGGTTGCCATCAGTCTATTTGAAAAAAAAGGTTACCTATTAAATTATGTAGCGCATGTTAAAAGCACTAAATAAAGAAGAAAAGTGAAAAAAGGTGTCGGCTTACAGAAGTACACACATTTTTCTTTTCTCGATTTGTTACTTTTTTTTCTTTGCTGAACTCACATCTTAAAACCCTTTTTAACATTTCAGTGCTTTATAAAGCAACTACAACACAAGAAAAAGGCAAAGAAAATACATTCCAAAGCATAGCTGCTTATAGCGTTAAATAAGTAGACCTACGGGTAAAATTAATGGAGCAGAAACTAAGGATTAAAGTAACAAGCAACCAAGTTGTATAAACGCTTGTTTTTTTTTTTGTTTCGAGAAAAAAATAGCACAACTCTGAAATAAAAATGAAAACATTGTAACAACAACACTTTCGATGTCTGTCTGTCTGTCTGTATGTTCCGCTTGAGAGTTTTTGGCTAAGGAAAATTGTTAAGGGTCTTTGAATTTGTTGCGCTCAAATTGTTGTAAGAAAAAAATCAAAAAAGCAAAAAGAAAGTAAAAAAAAATTGTGATTTTTCGCACCTTTTTTACCAATTCCAATTTTTTTCGCTTAAGATTTTTACTCTGTGTTCACTGATGATTTAAGGTAACTTCGTTCAAAGTTCATGGAACATACATTTTTAGAGGTGCTATATTTTTTTCGCTTAACAGGGCATGGTTTGACTTGTGTATGTTATGCTGCTGACCTTACTCAAGCGTGATTGTGTTGGTAATTCTAGAGATAACTTTAGTTTGGAATTTTATTTTTAATCAAAATTGAACAATTTTTTATACAATTTTATTAATGACTGTCTGAAAATGTTACCTTTATATTAAGTTCGAATCATGTAGTTGGGGAAAATTGATTTTTAGAACTTTACTGATGAGTCGGCGAAGTTTTACTCCACTTTAATTTTGGCGATTAAAAGGAGTTCTTCCCAACTAAATAATTGTATTCTTTTTCCCACCAAAAACTTACCCATTTATAGAAAAATTATTTAATTTTGGGAAGCCTACATTATCTTATCAAAAAAAAGAAAAATAAATTTAATGAATCTTTTGGGGATCAACTATAATTTTGCAAACATTTTATGTTCATTGGAAAATACGACTAGACATCATTGTATTTGACAAAAATTTATTATTGACAAAAATTCCGAAAAAGTTTTTCTCACTGACTGAAAATGTCCTATATTTAATTAAATTTTAAATTTTATTTTTCCATAACCTTAAACTTTAAATTTTGCATAAAACCTTTTTGCTTGTGGGTTTTTACAATTTCTATTTCAAAATTTCACTTCCACTAAATTAAATAAAATCGGTTCAGTAACCGCACTAAATCAAGTGGAAATGTCAAACTAACCTTTTGATTTTATCAATTCCAAAAAAAACCACACTGTCAAGCAATAACTTTAATCTAAAAAATATGCAAAAAAAAAATTTAAATTGATTTACCCCACCTAACAGGCTCAAGGAAATAATTCTTTTGACATTAAAATACTAAACAGTATTTCCAGGGAAAAGAAGTTACTCGCCCGCCCCCTGCTCCCCTGAGATAGAAGATAAACGCTAAGCTTGTGACACAACAACGCGCAAAATATCGAAGGTTAAATTATAAACACGACAATAAAAATTCACATTAAATGAGAAGGAAATAATGCCATTGGAAAGTAAAGAAGAAAAATGCGAAGAAAAAAGCATAGAAATTTCGGAAAAAAGTTAAAGAAAAAAATAAACAAAATCAACAAAGTGTTTTTCATGAATTCCATCAATAATCTTTTTGTAACGCAGCTCAAAGAAGTCAGAGTCAAAATAGACAAACAATTTTTTTTTTGTTTTTTTTTTCATACTTTTGCTAACAACACAGAAAATAACGATTTTAATAGCAATAACAACAGCAACAACAACAACAACAACAACTATAAAGCAAATCAACAATAACATGCTGTAGTAATTTTAAGAAATTGCCAAAAATCAAATATTTATTTTGTTTTGCTTCCTTTGGCTACAGAACTTTGTAGGCCATAAAAAACACTGAGCAACAAAATATGCATTATTCAAAATTCAAAAAAAGAAATTCATTAATTTGTATAAATATGTTCAAATAGCATATAATAAAAAAAGAGTTTTGTGCGGTTTTTGTCTGAATTTTTAACTTTTGACTTTAACTTTAGTACCAAAATTATTTTTCTTAAAAATATTGGTACTACACTACTTCATACACGGTGCTCCACTATAATCCCTTACCATTCATTTGCTGCGCAGCAATTTGACTTTATTATAAAGTGTAGCAACGCGCGCGGGCATAAATACATTGTAAATACGTGCGCGGGCCTTTGCTGCCTAAGTATATAGCGTTTTGATTCTTCATTCATCCATAAGCCACGCAAAATGTGTAATGATGTGCGATGTGCCATAGCAGCCATTGAATATTATGAGTTTTATTAACATTAAATGGTAGCAGCAAAATATTTCGCATCATGCGGCAAAATTTTGCTGTCATGCCGTTTGTTGTTTTTGCTCTTATGGTAGTTATTTTTGGTGCTAGTTGTTTAGCCAACAACACAATACCATTACCGTCATCACCACGAACGATAACACTGATTGTTGAACAAATTGCGGTGTGGTTGTAGCTTTATCACCAATAACTACAAACACCAATATAGTAATAGCCAGTAGTAGTAACATCAACATTTTAGGGCTGTTGTTGTGGTTTCATTGCAGATTTGATTTATAGAATGAAATTCTTTTTTTTTTTTTTTGGTAAAAATAATTTGCTTTTAGAAAATTTTGTATACAAAATGTCATGCATGCAATTTATGCTAAACATTTAATTCTTTGTAGTTTAATTAAAAATTTTGAGCAATGTTTTTTAAAAAAGTTTTGATTTTTTTCAAATAACGATAGATAGTTGAATTCCAAGGGCTTCAGTTGTTGGGATTAGAGTTGGCTTCATTAGAAGTTTATGGGAAAATTACACTTCTTTTCAAGTTCAGATTTAAAATGATAATCACTTGAACAATTTGAGCATATTTTATAATTTCTAACAAATTATTTCAATGTTTTCATATTAGAGGTCTGCATGAATGCACTCGAAACGACCATCAAGTCACCCGTCACGTTGCGAGACAATTGAGTTTTTATGCATAGAAACCACAAATCAAAACAAATCGAAACACAAAACAGCAGAGGTGTAAGTGAATGGCAAATAAAATGTTCTACAAGTTGAAGCACTCGAAGTTTATTATGTTCGGAACTTTAATAATTTTTAATATAAGTTTTTATATGCTAACTCATTAGCTGCTGACGAGAAATGAATGCCTGATTTCATTAAAAAAAAAAAACTTTTTTCCAAGTTAATCTCAAAGCAATTGACACATAAATTATTGCAGCTATGAGAAGGTTAAGTTTCTGTCTGAGCTATTTTGGAATAAAATTTAATTGATTGAATTTCAGTTTGAATTTTTTTTAAGCCTACTGAAGCCTTGCTGATGTGAGCACTTAATTTTTTCATAAGCCTTTTCTGAAAAGAAAATAATGCTGCACACCAACGCTCGAATTTGTTCCAATCCGTGATTTATTTTTTCTTAACAAAAATTTAATTAACATCATTAAAAATATTTGCATGATAAAATTAGAATAAAATATATTGAAGGCTAATAAATTACATAATTTTACTATGTTGTATGAGTAACATACCCGCTTTTTACATACGCACACACATATGTAAATAATAGTAATATATTTAACAGTATAATTTTTTTTTTTATATCTTATGCACTTACGTAGCAACGTATCCAAATATAACATATGTCAGCTTATGCATAAGTCTGTCTTAAAATTCATTTTTAAAAGCTAAGCTACGTTCAGCAGCGAAACAACTTTGAAAAGATTATATCAGGACACAGGCAGCGACACATCCAGTAACACCAACACCCACGCATAATACATCAGGCACACACAGATTGACATTAATCACACATAAACCGTAGCATTTGAAATCATATGTATGCGTATTTGTATAAGCTACAGTGTCCTTGTTGGAAGTTGGAAAAATATTGTTATTAAAAAATATGAAAAACCAGAGAAAAATTTTATTGTTTGAGTTCGGGTAGCTAAATTTCGTTACAAAAATGATCTGGACGTGACAATAGAAAAAAAGTGACAAAGATTTTTTTTAATTTTATCTCTTATTATATACTCATAAATATATATCTGTATAACTATTGGAATGTCAAAGAATTTTTTGAGCGAGTGTTTTTTGAATTTCCTTAAACAGTTGCTGTGATGAGTTAGATCTCCATGGTATATATTATCTACTATGCTACATATATAAACACATGTATTTATTATAATACATTTCAACAAATGTCATATCAATGCATAAAATTAAGATTTTATTAAAAAGCCGTACCGTTACACACGTAGTATATATTTTTTTATAGACATAATTTTTTTAAAAAAATAAGACAATATTTTTTTAAAAAAAAATAAAAAAAGACAAATTTTTTTTTTTAAAATATATCATATTGTGTCAAAGAAAATATGTAATTCTGTCTAGTATAGGATTATATGTACGCTTAGGGATTTTGTATGTATATGTGCGTGGAAAATATAAGTTATTCTGTAGCATTACGCTGCTTTTAACGCTGCATGCTTAGACTTTTTTCTCAGAAACTAACACACTTACGCATATTCACAGGTTTATTAAGGAGATTTAAAAAAAAAGTAATTTTATCTGAATTTTTTTTTTTATGCAAACATAATAAGCAAAAATAAAAGTGTATTTTTAGGTTAAGCTGCCACAATATAAAGAAAACCATTAAGCCAATACAGAAAATGTATATAATTAAGTCAATAAGGGTATTGTACACACACACTTTAATATGGGTAAGGAAGACAATGTAGTAGATTCGTTTTTTTTTTATGAATGTCGATTTAGATTGCCAAAACTCAGCTGGTAAATTAACAAAAGTCATGTCTTCAAGTTGACAGTATCAGCTGACGATTGTTGTGCTTTTCTGTCTACTCTATTATTTCAAATCCATTATGTAATTTATGCTTAGGCAAATTAAAAAATCAAAATTGTAATGAAATTGTGGACAATTAAGGCAATAAAAATAATATAGACAACAAAGGTGATGAATAAACTTTAAAATGTGATGATATTGAAGAAATTGAAGACAGAAAAAAACATTGTATAAAATTATTGCAATGGAAAAAATGTGGTATTTAAAAATCAAAAATTTTTAGTAGAAGACAATAAAAGCAAGTGACAGACAGTGATGACAGGCAAGATAAAAATATTTTGAATTAAAAACTTTAACAATGATAAAAAAAAACTTGGAAATTTTTAAATAAAATGCCATACCGTATGACAATTAAGACAATGACGACAATTATAATGGAAGTCATAAAGTAAAATTAATAGAATGGGAAAAAGCAAAAAAAAATTGAGCTTCATAGAAAATTAATAAAAAGGAGATAAGAGAATAACAATTAAGACAATGCAGACAATAAAGTTTAACCAAACAATAACTGCAAATTGATGTAAAAAATCAATGTAGCGTTTGAAGAAAATAAAAAAAACGAAGACATTGAAAGAAAACAAAAGCAAATATGGCAATAAAAAAATACAATTTGAGATGAGATAAGATGAGATGACAAAGTTCTTTTTTTCTAAAAATATTTTTTTATGACATAAACTAAAACTTTTGCTAATTGGAAACCTTTACCCACATCATTTATAAAGAAATTGCAAATAGCAAATGGCCAAGAATGTTAACCTTTGGAACTCAAGAAGATATTAAGATGATTTCTGCAAAACAAACTCTTACTTTTGTATATATTTTTTTTGATGCACTATCATTATAAGACTAACTGGATGTAGCTGTCTTAACACCCACCAATTCGGAAGGTCACGAAATGTGGTATTAAAATACACCCTGGCACCAGCAATATGATTGAATACATTTCAAAATGACAGATTTTTTTTTTTTTTTTCGTGGGGGAGGTTGTGGTAAATGCACTGCAATGACCATGCAATTCACTAACCCAAAGCTACCGTCATAGCTTCAGAGTGTGTCGCTTCACTAAAACCCACATCCTCTTTTCAGACCATTGCATACTTTTAGGCACATAGCTAAAAAAATAAAAATATCCTTGAATGTGCTATTTTAGTGTCCATTATTTTTTGGTCAATATTTTTTTTTATTTATTTTTTTTAGTATTTTTTTGTTAATACTTTTTTTTAAGTATTTTTTTTTTTTGATATTTGTTTTAATATTTTTTTTAATATTTATTTATAACTATTTTTTTTAATATTTTATTTTTTTTTTTTTGATATGCCACCCTTACAATGTTTAAGCAATGCCTGAGTACCATGTGCTTTATTGTTCATGTATGTGTTTGAATTTTTATTATCCTGTTTCCTTGGCCTGATTTTGCAGGATTCGCGTGTTTTGCTACTTTTTTTTTTTTTGTTCTTCAACGTCATCTTCTCAACTTTCACTGCACTTTTATGTATTTTCGTCAGCAATTCACTTGTTTCTTAACAACTACAAATTTAACATTTTTTTGTATGTGTGCAATTCAAGTGTTCATAGTATGTGCATCAAAAATTTGTTTGTTTGTTTGCAGAACCAACTACGACGTCATATTGCATTTATGTGTTTGTTTTTTTTTTTTTGCTCACTACTTTCAAATACTTAATTGCTGTTGTTGTCGTAATTACTGTTGCTGTAAAATGTTGTTGTTTTTGTAGCAATTTTTCTTAATGTAGCACAGTGTTTTAGCACATGATTAGAAAAATCTGTACATTCGAAATCTCTCAAAAGCTTGAATGCTATGACATAAATTTACAATGTTGCAACATATTTTGCTGCAGCTTAAATTTTATATATAAATTTCAAATATGAATTGTAAATGGTAGAAAGGATATCTGTATTCCAGATATAAATATAAATATATTAAATTTTATTTAGCGCTTCATTGTTGCTGTTGTTTGTCCACAAACTTCCTAATTTCACTTAAATAATTAATCGTGTCGAAAAAAGAGCCTTAAATAGACGCTAACATTTTAGGCGCATTTCTACTTTGACTTTATTATGTTGCATATTTTTTGGCATCTAAATTATATATTTAATAAAAAATTTTTCTTCAGCTTATGAATTTGCTAAAAAATCAACATTACTCAACATAAAAAACCATTTTATTTTTTTTTTTTCGAAAAAAATCAAATTTCATATGCACAAAAGTACAAACATCTAAGGCCCTTATGTTATTTTACTTTATGCAAAAGCTTACCACAAAATCTTCTTCATTTTTTACATCTTAGTAACTTCATGAAAAGTTAATTTCCTATAAAGAAAAAAGTAAAATAAATTCTTTGTCAAAATGTTTGCTAAGCTTCTTTGAATGTCAACTTCTTGCATGCAGGAATGAATACAAAAAAGAATGCCGTATAGCAACACAGAAAAACCTTAATCCCTAACTAGGTTTCTGGAGCAAAACTAGACTTACAACATTTTTTTATAAGTACAAGTATGTGATTTTTCGTTCTGCGCTCAATCCCTATCCATTACCTTTCATGCAAACTTTGTGTCCTTCAAATGCACAGGATTAAGCATATGGTGTAGAATAAAAAATTTATAAGAAAATTTGTGTTTTTGCAAAGCAAAACTGTGAAGAAATCCAAACCAACACCCATGTATGTATGTAGTTATGTTTGTATGTGTTCGTAGTCGACGAAGCAAATAAAATTTTGTATGTCCTGTAAATTCCAATTTTTTTTTTTTTCATTTACTCATTCACCATTTTCTTTCGAACCGGATATGATGCCTTAAGCCATATTTATTGACCGCTCAAGATTTCAATGAAGCAAAAATTGATTTGAAAGGTGGACAGTATTTTTTTTTTTTTTTTTTTTTTTGTACATCAAAAAGGGCTGCAAGCAAAATTACACTTAAAGAAATTTATAGCATATGCTGCAGCATATCAAAAAGTGAAAGATTTCATGATATTTGTATCAACGACTGAAATATCGTTAGTTTTTACATCAATATTACGTATTACGTGTTAATCGGTAGAGTTTTTGTTCTTTTGTGGGTTGTGCTTAAATTTGAAAAAGGACTGTTAAGCAAATGTCCATGTTTTAAACCATTTTTTTTACTCATTTGTACAACTTTGGTTCCAAAATATTCTTCCTCATTCCCTTAAAATTTATGGAAATAAAATTCGGTGATTTTGATTGTCCATCAAATGTCCACGTTTGTCCACCCTATTCAAATCACAAAAAAATTTCTCTGTACAAAATATCAAATAATAATTAAATTGTAAAATTTTTTAAAAAATTATTGCTCGTGAATTTTTTTTTCGATTTTACATCAAATCTCCAAGTCCACCTTTTGTCCAAATAAAAATAGAAAGTGTACAAACATGGAAATTCACTTTAAAATCGAACGCTCAATAATTTTTCACTTTTTTTTTTCGAATAAACATTTTCTTCAAATAAAATTTGTGAAGGTTTTTTGAGTCCAAGGTGGTCAAACAAAAATTAGTTGGACATTTGATGGACGATCAAATATTTCAAAAAATTTTGGGAAACAAATTTTTTTTAGACTTGAAAATTCTTTTAGACCAAGAACACTTTTTAGTTTTTCGATATTATTCCAACCAAAGTTGAGCAAACAGAAATATAGATTGGACAAACATGGACACTAGAACAAAAGCAAAATTTATGCTTCTCCACACTTTTGGGTTTTCATTATCCTCCACTTTTGGTGACCAAGTTACATTTTTTTTTCGTAATTTGTTATTTGCATATCCAAAACTCCACAAATGCAGAAAGGATGGCAAAGAAAGAGCCATTTTTCGACTTTCGAAAATTTTGCACAGTGCACTTTTTTTTTAACCCTAAAATGTTTTTTTTTTTTTTTCTTTTTGAATCAAACTTTCTGTTTAAATGGGCGTTATTTTTGCATGTATTACTATATTATGCTTATCTCTTAAACATGTGTATGTCTTTGTTACTTGTGTACACAGACATATGTCTGCAATATTTTTCATTTGACTCACTAGCTAAATGTGACACAAATGTGGTTGAAATGACGCAACATTTCCGCCTAAATGGCTTTTGCGGTTGAGGCGGTAGATAATTCACAACCTACAGCTGAAAGTTGAAACTAAAGAAAAAACTTTATTGAAATGCTTAAAAATAGTTTTCGATTTTCACTTCGTCTTACGTACATACATACATATGTACCATATATGTAATTTCCGCCTCAATATTTTGCTAAGTTGATCAACATGGATTTTTTCTTTGCTTAAAAACTTTTATCAGCATTTTTTTTTTATTTTCTTAACTGTCATTTTAGTTTATGTCTACCATTTATGTGAAATTATTGTAAAATAGTTAGGGCGTTGTATGTGAGTTTATTGAATGATGTGTGTGTATTTTTAAGTCTTTTGAAAATATGCTGACTTTCTCTTTAACAGCTTCCGCAAGTATTTTATTTTATATTACTGGCTTAACAGATTTGGCAAAATTTTTGAAATTTTTTTTTTTTTTGCTGAGGATTTATTAAGTTCAATATTTTTAACATATTGTTGCTAGCGCACAACATTTTTTTTTTTGCGTACAAACATTTTTTTATTTAATTTCAAAATTATTTATTGAAGAAACTTTTATTGGCCTTTTTTATAGATATTTTTTATACCAAGTAGAAAGCTTAGATAAAAAGTAAATAAAATATTGTTTAAGTTTGTAAAAAATTAAAAATGACTGTATAAAAAGAATTACAAGTTAAACATTAGTGCGCATACAACTTTAAGGATGCTTAAGGATACATGTGATAACAAGTATAAAATCCAGCAGCCAATAATCGTTGTTTAACAAAAAGTTGGTTGCGGTGAGAAACTACAAATTCTATTGTCCTCTATAATGACCGACACATCCTTTTTTGAATATTTAATAGTTTTGCAGTTTTATAGCAAGTTATGAAAAACTGATACATTTTTTGAGCTTAGAAATTTCAATCACTCATAAATAGAATTTATTCAAACTGAAGAAAAAAAAACTTAGCTTATTTGGAGAATAGTGTGCTGAAAAAAATTGTGCCAGGGATGCTCAGTTAATTATGACCACTGACTATACATTACGTGCACTTACGCTGTGCGTTGGTCGTTATCCAACGTTATTGAGATAATTTTGCTCAAATTATTTGTTTGTATGTTTGTTTTACTAAACCAAAGCGTCTAGCCGACTTCCGTTGCTGATTAACCCACAAAAGAAAAAAACTAACAAATATATTTACACCTAAACGTATGTGTACAATTACAAACCCAGCAGACACTTGGAGAGCTTCTGAATCTTCCATCTATTTGGCAATGAATTTATAAATCAGCAAGATGAGCTAAATAGAAATCAATACATTTCTATTGCATACTTGTAGGCACTTTTTAAGTTTATAATGATATAACTTTTTGATGTTCCTTACTGGTGGGTATGCAAGCAAATATATGATAGAGTCAATTCTTTAAAATTTAACGTTTTAGTATGTAACACTTTTTGGACATATTCAATTTCTTATATCCAATATTCTGTCTGGGTCAAATTTAGTGATTGAAATTTGACACACTTCCCTCACTTCCAATCGAGCTGAAGTTTTCGTTTTTACGATAAATCAATATGAAGCCTTTGATATTGTCCTAAATCCAATATGACATACGCTTCGATATTACCTCTGTCTTTAAAATTCCTTTTACATTCTAAGCAAATGAATTTTTTTTAAACATTTTTCGATTTATTCAAACTCTCAATTTTTTTAAATTTTTTAAAATTTTTTTTTATTTTAAACACTAAAAGTTCAAAAAGGTTGAAACTTTTTGAATTTTTTACAACTTATTACGACTTATTCAATCCTTTTCAATATTGTTCAAACTTTTAAATTTTTTTCGATTTTTCAAAACTTTTGATTTTTTTTTTAAATTTTAAACCCTCAGCACTTTTTCCAACTTATTCAATCGTTTTCAATCGTTTTAACTTATTCACCTACTTTCAGTGTCTATCAAATTATTTAGACTTATTCAACCACAAATTGTTTACTGGGCTACACAGTTATATTACGAATATACAAACATACATATGTATATAAGTATATGCATACAAAATATATAAATGATCAAAAAAAAAATGTTCATGGTTTATCTCCATTTAAGCCAACAACAAAACCAGCATAAAATTGTTGAATAAGCAACAACAACAACGCAGTACAACACGCACATTAACTTCTATCGAAATGCTCAATTGACACAGATGCACAAACACAACAACATTTATTATTAATCGCTTAAAATATACAGCTGCTTCCTCAAAATAACGAGTTTTACTGATTGTGCACATACATACATCTACAAACATACACATATATGTACATGTTGCCGCATAGCATTGCGCCTTAAATTAGGCTGTTATACTGTGCCATTGTTTAATAGAAAAACGGCAAAACGTTAATTAAACATTTTTCTTTGGCTAATTATGGCCAAATGCTGCAACCGCAAATGTGCGCAATATATATGTATGTTTTCCAAAAAATACGTACACATATAAATGTATAAGCCAGCTGTTAATAGGGTAAATGCACAATATTGAAATTGGAAAAAAGTAAAAACCTAACTTCTCAAGCGAAATCTTACACCAATTTAACAATTGGAACATTTACCCTATATCTACACCAGCACAATTAGTCGTTACACTGGTGCCAACTATTTCTGGCTGCCAGAAAGATTTACGTATGGCGTGAAATTTAAAAATAATGTGAAAACATTTATTATTGTGGGTGCGAGAAAAATTTCATTTTCGTTTCGTACTATGGTAATGAGCGTGAAATGGTGATAGATCTCATTGCAAACCAAAACGAATGCTACCAGTTGTGGAAGCGTTACGATTAAAGATTGAATAGCAACGATTTTAAAACTTAAGTTATGAATGATATTTGAATGTAATATACTGCGTTCTATTAAAACAAATATGTCAAGAAAATCTGAGTATGTCATTTCGTTTCCCGATGTCATGGAATAGATCATTTTTATGTTTAACTCCATTTTTAGAAATTTTTCGTGTGTTTATGCTTTTCTTATTTATGAAATAATTTTATTGATTATGGTAAAACTTGGGGGAAGTACGTTTCTGGAACATTACAGAAACCTTGAACGATAAGTAGAAAAAGTCATAAATTATTTGCACAAAAAGAAATTTGTTCTTTACAAAAAAAAAAGCACGTAATGCATCCCTGACCAAAGAAAAAGTCAACTTTTTTTCAAAAAATTTTATCATTTTAAAATTTTTTTTTTTAAGCCGTTCATTCGTCCATTTCAAATTGACAACCATGGAAGAAGGGGGAGGGGAGTCTCAACAGATCACACCAAATCTCTCCAAGGGGTTGCTAATTTTCAAAACAACAACTCACATAATCAATCTACGTCCCCTTATCATGAGGTCAAGACTTTAGAACAGAAATGTAAAAACCAAAAAACGTCAACTCTCCGTTTGTCGCTGCTGTCCTTAGTAAACGTATTTTCGTCGGGTATTCTATTGAACTAATTCCGTGATGTTACTGACAACAAAAAAAAATTCGGAATAAAACTCAAATGCTCAGCTTCTATGCTACATCAAGTATTACGGTTGTATTTAAGCGCACGAGCATTACGGTACAACCTTAAGTATATGATAAAGTGAAGAGCAATCACATCTGCCAGACGTTTTTTTACAAATGAACTAAAAGGAACCCATAACTAATGATGTTTACTTTCAAAGTCAAATTTATAGAAACTATATAATTGTTATATCAGACCAATGCACCTAACTATATAAATTAACAGCATAAAAGATTCAAATTACAATAGTTGGGAGCTAAAACTACGAAGCTACATTTTAAATTGCGAGCGTAACTAATTAGGGTTTTTACGATTATGTGGACAAATGTCATAACATGCGGCAAACACCAAGAATTACAAAGCAAGCGTATCGACTTGCGGAACTGAGCGGAAATCTATTGAACTAATTTTTAATTGCAATTGAAAGAAATTCAATGGATTTCAGGAGATTAAATTACATGCAAAATGTGTTTTTGAAGAGGATAAAATAGTAGTTCAAAAGAATGTCTCAACAAAAAATACTTGTTTTGGCAAATCTTAGAAAGCAGAAAGTCACGATAAGATAAGTGACGATAACAGCTGGTTTCTGCATCACCAATTATAATACACAGCCAATACAGTTCGAAACAATCAGTTGACAGTATAATCATTGAATTGAATTGCCTCGTGAAACAATAGTTTTTTTTTCGAAAATTTCTTCATTTTTTCAAAGGGATCCCCCACAAAGAGCTTGAGATAGGAGGTAAGTATGTTCGGAAAAAATGTAGGGAGGACCTGGTAATACATTTAACCCCTCTACGGGTCACTCCGGGAAAACTATGAATTGTTTTTCAAAATTTTCCTAATTTTTGTGTTTTTGTAAAGGGACCACCAAAAGGGTGACAGATAGAGGGTACGTATCTTCGGGAAAAATATTTGAATAAAAAAATATAATAGGACCTGGTTATTCATATGAATCCTCTACGGATCACGCCGGGAGAGCTATGAACTATTTTTCGAATTTTTTTGTGTTTTTGTAGGGGGACCCCCAAAAGGGTGGCAAATAGGGGGTAGGCGTGACAAGAGAAAAGTTTGAGAGAGGTAAAAATAATAGGAAGTGGTCTTACATTTTACCCCCCCCCCAGGGGCGTCTGAGAAGAGAGAGGAGTCAATTTCATAATTTCACAAGAATGGCATTTTTACAGGGGAGCCCCCCTAAGAAGTGGTGATAGAGCGTATGTATGTTCGAAAAAAATATTGGAGGAGAAAAAATAATGGGATCTTGTCATACATTTGATAGTTGGTAGCTTCGGGGAGATATTAATGATTTTCGATAGATTAAGGATCATTTTCCAGTTTTCAAAACAGTCGCAGGTCCATCAAATGTTTTCTGAAATGAACCAAATTTTACGTAGTTCTTATTGGCATCAATACGAAACTTTTGGTGCCCAGGGAGCGAAGATCGGAGCAACTTTATTATATTGAACCACCCTAGTGCGCACGGTGAAAAAAAAATGTTTTGTTGCCAATTACCCACACTTTTAACTTCTGCAAATTTGTAATTTGTCTAATTGTATTGTAAACTTACAGCAAACAAATTTGCAGAAATATAAGTATCTTATTAGTTAATTTTCGATATATCCTTACCGCTTTATCACCTCTGGGAATACTTTTTTGTCATTTGTATACTCAAAATCTAATACTATACCAATTTTCAGAATTATATTATCAGTTTTTTTTTACGAAAATTTGACACGTTTGACCGGCCACCCACGCTCTCCCCCTCCATTTCTGCAAAATGGACGTTTGTTTTGATAAACAAAAATCACGAGTACAGTCAATTAGTTAATTTTTATGTAGCCAGCTCTTAGATTATAATGACTGGAGTCAATTTTATGACCAAACACTTTGCTTAACTTGGTCTATACTTTATCGGAGAACTATATATTAGCTACTGAGATTTTGAAATAAAAGTGACACTATACGTTATATTCCTTGAAAATGCTCTACATTAGAGAAAAGACGCCACAAGGTTTTTGAAAGATAATTTCTCGAGAGCACAGATGAATTATTGACAGCATTTGAAATGAGAATAACAATATGACACAGTTTTCCCCAAAAGATATAAACTAACCTATTATAAATTACATAGGCACTTCCAGCCAAAGAACGACTGCATATTTTCGGTTCGATACGATTTCTTTTCTTCTAAAATCTTACACTACTGTAGAAAGTTTTCCTATTTTAAATGAAAATCTGAATATATTGTATTTGAATGGATATAATTTTATTTTTATATAGTCACATATGCGTTACACACTATCATGAAAAAAAAAATAGCATTTAAAAAAAAAAACATACAAAAAATAATTATGTTAGTTAGTGTGCTTCGATTATAAATTACTCAGTTTTATCCGTCAAATTTTAAAACAAATACATTCACCAGTACTAGAGCAGGCGCCATGAGGTAATCCTATAGATTTACAGTATGGCTTACAATATCCAGTGTGAGGTACACATGTTGAAGACATTCCAATTCCTGGATTAGGTTTTTTTTGAGGTTTTGCTGTTGTGCAATGAAGTTGAAAAACGCAAAGCACAACGACAACTGATAGTAAAATTGATATCTTCATTTTATTTTTTAACTTTCAATAGATACTTTTCGTTTAAAGTAAGACTTCGGAATAAATTTTGCTAAAAATATTTAACTTACTTTATACTCCGATTTGAATTTGCGACAAAGGCAGCTTCCGAAAAAATAGGCGGTATAACATAAAAGCGCTTACCGGTAAAGGCGGCAATTTGTAATAATCAAGCGTTGCAAGAACGTGCACTTCGTTTTACCTATATATAGTATGTATACATATGTATATCTTTATCGTAAAATAAAACACTGTGACGGCGATAAATGCCGAATACATAGAAATTCTCTTCTGCAGCGTGCTATTCCCCTTCTATGAAGTTAAGCGATTTTTGTAATTCAACTTTTTTTAAATAAAATTTTATATTAATTTTGATAGCCATAGGAAAAAGCCATTCAGAGGTTTTTCCTATTGAAATTATCTTATCCACAAGTAGCATAGCATTAGTGAGGATTTATCAAAATATTTTCCAACATTTCAAGAACCCAAAGATGAGAGCTACTAAGCACAATTGTCTGTTGCTGCTGATGGGCACCTTAATAATTTTATCTATACTTAATTTTAAAAACTAAATATGTTTTTTTTTTTTTTTTTGAAAAATGTTATACATATATGTATACTAGGCTGATTGAAAAGTCCCAGGCCTAACAAAGAAAAACACATTTTTTTCGGAAAATTTGATTTGATTTGATTATTGACTAAATGATGTATCAATATGTTCAATGTAGAAAATGTTGAAAAAGTAAATATATCTCTAAAAATCTATAAAATATTGTATATCGCTTCAAATTTTTCAAAAAAAATTAATGCTGAAAATTGAGAAAGTCAAAAATATATATTAAAACTTATTGGAAATTCAAAAAAAATATTGAAAATGTTCAAAGAATTTGAAGAATTCGAAGAAAATGAAGACAAAAACTATGGAAATGTTGAAAGTTCGAAAAGTGTAGAAAATCAGAAAAATATTGAAAATTGTTGAACATTTCGAAAATTTTGAAAATGTCAATGAATGTTAAGAAAATCGAAATATGTAGAGTACGGTGAAAAATATTGGACGAATCAAATATCAAGGATAGGAAATAGAAAAAGAAAGATGTTGGAAAATTCGAAAAGTTTCAAAGAAGTTGAAAAAATTTAAAATGGCGATATATTTTCAAAGATAAGGAAAACGTTGAAAACATCGTCGACTGAAAAAGTCGGAAATATTGACTTTAATGAAAAACATAATTTTAATACAAATCACAGAAGGCCATACTGCTTTTTATTGATTGTCTAGCGAATTGAATATACTACTCGTAAAAGTATAGTTCCGGTCTATTTTTGTTTCCGAAAATAGCTCACATATTAGCAAGACACTTCAAAATATGAGTATTACACTATAGTAATGAAGTCTTTGCCCGTGATGCATAATTTTTTTCACATTCAATTCAACTATATTGTTCAGCTCATCTGACTAGTATATTTCATTTCTTTTTGATTTACTGCTATTATCGTATTATAAAAGTATGTAGGTTTGTTTTTTTGGCTGACAGTAGCTTGTGGGAAGCTGAGTCTGATCTTCATGAGCAAAGAATTTTTGAGATAACGAGGTCTCTTCAGTTTAAAGCCGCTGGATTTAACGTAAGATGTCATTTGCATTTATAATATATCCTCTTCAAATTGGATAGTTATGTGGCATCAGTCTAATTCGATTAAATGTTTCATGTTTCTCGCATATATCCCTACTGTCTACTCTAATTATTTACTTAGTGTGTCTGGTTTTTTCTGTATTTTTTGAATTAGATGACTCAGGGTAAGTTCAAAAAAGTATGTCATGTCTGTCTGGTTTACCTTGTCTGTCTCAAATGCTTTTTATCTTTTTCGTTTGCTTCGCAGATTTTGTTAATCTTGCCATTTTGGGTGAACAACAACTATAACATCTGGTCTCTTTCTTCGATTTAGCAAAAATTTTTACTTAAAGAAATTACAATAGGATTTAAATAAATCTCAATTTAAAACAAGTTTTAAATATTTAATTAATTCGCAAATACGCTTGAATTTTTTTTTTTTAACAAAAATAATTTACTATCTTCAATATAAAAAATTCTATATATTGGCCAATTTTCAAAATATTCCCTAGACTTTAATATTTACGCTTGAAATGCGTTGCACGTACAAAAAAGAAACAACATAACAGGTAAGACAACAACAACAAATTACATTTTATTAGAAAGCATTTTCTAAGTTATTTATTAATGATGTCTCAACGATGCCACCAACAGAGTGTTACTTTGGTTTTTCCGCAGGGATAATGTAAATCGCCAACCCTAGTCTAAAGTTCATTTTTGACCAAAAACGAATGAAAAAATATAAAATAAAATACACGCCCAAACAACCACAGCGTGTCAAACTCTACGCTTAGCAAAGCAAAGAAACCAAAAAAAAAAAAAGTCCAAGATTTTCTAAACGTCCAGCAGAAATCGTCGATTGGCATCAGAAATCTCAACCCACGCCATATTTAAAATCCCTGTGCTCAATACAGCGAGTATTTTGATGCCTTTCTTGTAGTAGTGACCATCAAGTTACTCAAAATAGGCGTCCGTCTCAGCAATAACCTCTTCATTCGATTGATAGCGCTTCCCAGCGAGCTATCTTTTCAAGTTTGGAGAAAGTCTGTTAAAGACAGATGTTAATGAAATTTCACATGTAGCTTTTTGAAGGATAGATGCTGTCAAAAATAATAAGGATTTGATATTTGTGGCGCCCTCTCTGTGTCAGGCCCGGTAAGCCTAGTAAAAGTAAAATTGTTTCAACAAACACATTAATTTTGACTTGAAAAGGAGTCAAAAGGAAATCCTTTAGCTACATGGGGTAATAAATTCGAAAAGAGCATAGCGAAAAGACGACTGAAAGTAAAATTTCTGTCTTAAATTTTTTTGAATGAAACGTCTGACATTTCAATCAGCTATTTTTATTTTAAGAAAAACTTTGATACGAATCTTGCTGAAAATATTCCAATTAACAGATTTTATTTTTTTCAAAGGCGGCATCCGATAAAGGCGGCACAAAATAAAAGCGGCTACCAGTAAATGTGCACTTTTATAATGCTGGCGTTTAGCGTAGACACGTGGTTAGTGTATATAACTTTATTTTTCTTATCCACAGACTATATATCTTAAAACAAGGCACTGTGATTGCGCTTAGTGCCATATATATAGTTAGTATTTCTCTCCTACACCGTGTTGCTCCCTCAATTAACATTTATCCATTAATAATTTGCAAATTTTAGATTGTAGTGATTGCAAAATCAAAGTTTCGTGCATTTTTTATTATTTTTTGGTACTAATTTAATTTATTTTATTTATGGAATTATTACATTATGTTTTAACTTGACTTGACGAAAGTTTAAAAAAAAAAATATTAAAAATAAAAAAGGTTATAGCTGGTTGTGTTGAACCCTGTCCCATACAGAGTGTCTTGCGGTGACCATCACAAATCCTTGGAATATCATCTAAAATCAATCGGATTAGAAAAATTAGTTAGTTAAATAAATAATCTAGTGCCTGATCGAAGGTTTTTTTTTTTTAAATCAACAAAATGGCGGCTCCAGGAACATTTACCTCCAGATTTTCGGAAAATTCAAAAACTTTAATTGTTCATAAAAAGTCGATTTTTAAAAAAAAAAATCCTTCGATCAGGCATTAGCTTTTTATGTTTTTCAAAAACTGTTTTCGAGTTACAGTGGTCACCGGTTCCGAAAACATAGTTTTCAGAAAAACGCATTTAAAGTTTTACACTCGATAGTCTGCCGAATAACTACCAAAGTAATTTTCGGATTGACTTAAAAGTTTTAGGATATATTTTTAAGATATTATACTTTAAGAAAAAGCAAAAAAAAAAGCATGATTGCCCCTGCCCTCTTAAGCAACGAGACATTTTTATTTTAGAAAGGAACCTGTAGCCGTTGCCTCGTTGTATTACGCAGCCTACATTTGTGCAATCCTTTTTGCAGTCAATTGAGTCCATGTACCAAATTTTACAACTTGGTTAAGTACCAAGAATAGAAAAAGGAACCCATGCGCATTTATTAGTGACGACCTTAGCTCAAGACTCAATGTTGTAGAAATTTTGTGTGAATTTTATTAAATTTTCAATAAATAGTTCTTTTGAAAAATATTAAGTTTTTGAGCCTCGTTAGCGTGATAACTAGGACTCATGAGACAAAACTGCAATAAATTTTTTTTTTTAATTAAACGACAATGCTGTAGACCCCAAAGGCTTAAGTTTAGCAATAAATACTCTCTGGAAAAACTGCTTTCTAGTGATGTTTCCCAACAATCGACTCTAGGATCAAAGCTTTTTTTTTTTTGATATTTTTTTAAAGTGTTTACTATTTTGAAGGATAATGTTTATTGAGAAGCATATTTTTTATATTTCTGATAGTTCATTTAATTTTGATTTTTACATAAAATCTGCGCTTGAGACTATGTGTCCGATCTTAAAAAAAGTAGGTATACTTAAAGTAACTAAGCACGTACGTACTATATCTTTCTTCAATAGCTCATATACTCACCGACCTATTTGCTTCAAAAACTACAATTTGATAACAGAAATTTTGCTTATTTCATCTTAATTTTATCATTTCAATCCATGCCAATTATTCTTCGTTAATTCTAAAAGAAAGACACTGTAACTCTACTAATGCACCATTGAGAGGAACAAATTTGTGCAATTCATAATTAAGTTCTCATTTCAATAAAAACAGTAGGCGGCTTTTTCTCCATTATATGTCATTTCAATTTCTTTTTGAATTCTTCAAAACCTCTAGTTCTGACTGAATGTTTCAAAATTTCATCTAACTTTTCTTGCCTAACTATTAATGATGAAAGTTGTATGAATGTTCTTCGCTATGAATTTTATTTCTTCTACCTATATAAAGAATTTTTTTTTTATGAAATGAAAATCTTAATTTGTTTTATTTAAATCATTTTATTGTGATATATTCGTATATCTTATATTCTTTTTTTTTAATAAATGATAACTGATTTAGATCATAAATTATTATAATACATATGTTAAGATGTATACAATAGAAACTATTTATTTTTTGCCGGTATCCCATTTGAAACAAACACATTCACCATTGCTAGAACAGGCGCCAAGCGAAAATCCTTTCTTTCTGCATATAGGTCTGCAATCTCCAGAGCCAGGTTTGCATTCGGCTTCTGCTTCCATTAGAAAAGCACAAAGCAAAAGCGCAATAAAAAGGAAAATTGTTGGCTTCATTTTATTTGATGAAACGTTCTTTTCGTTTAAAGTAAAACTTTTGTATAAATTTTATTTAGAATATGCCACTTTATTTATACTTTGTTTTGAAAATTTGGCATAGGCGGCATTTTCTAAAGGCGGCTACTAATATATACATATAGTCACGTTTCAATGGCATTTCAATTTTTTTTGTATATATTTGCAATTATTATTAGCAATTATATAAACTTAACTAATAAACTGTGACTGCTGTAAAAGCTGAATAGCACCTTTCATCTGCTCCCTTTGTTAAAGGTTGACCGTTAATAATTTGCCAATTTTACATTGTAATTGCCGTAAATGCGAAATGCGGTTAAATACTATATATACATATGAATTCTTTGCTAAATTAGTTAGCTTTCTAACCAAATCATTTTGATTTTATTTAAAAATGTTGCGCTATATAACTTGAGTAAATATATATTTTTTTAACTCTTATATTCTACACATAAAAGTTTGTTATTTCATTATATACAAGATAAAATGTCCCTATTTATATTCTTGTACAAAATATGGCTATCTTTACGCAAACTTTCTCTAAAATTACGCTTAAGATTTTAAAATATAGTACATTCGCAAATAGTCTAAATACTAACTTTACTGCGAACTAAAGGCAATCGAACGAGGACCTTGCAACATATAAGATTGAAGAAGACCATACACTCTACGGCCAATTTTATATTACAAAAACATGTAGTTACGTAAGCATTTTGGAGTATTTGCCGGCAACAAACTTTTTTTTGACTGATTGATGTTAAGATAATTTTGAAAAATGAAGTTTACTCAATTTATTTCTATTCAAATAATATTAAAAATATCTCATAACATCTTGCTCTATCTATTCAACTGAGTTACTGATAAGATTAATAACGTTTTGAATGTGTTCTTTTGTCTATGCCCTCATGTTGCTACCTTTGTTTACCTCTTGTGCAGCTACAATTAATTATTCTTGAAATACAGACAATAAGGACTCTGTTCGAAGAGCATAAGACAACTGAATAAATAATTGTTGTATTGTATAAACACAGAAAAAAATAAAGCTAAAATAAACACATGTACGACACTGCATGCCATTTAATGAGCCATAATGTAATTAACAAACATAAAGAAAAATAATCTGAAAAGAAGAGGAAATTTAACAACTACGGAAAAAAATACTATCAATTTCAAAAAAGGTTGCAGAGCAAAAAAAAACCAAATTCCAAGCAGCAGGAGCATAAGAAAATCCTTACGAAGAGGCGAGACCATTGATAATCAATGACTAACGCACACAAATAAAGAAAATAGCTAGGATCAAGACAAATAAAACCCAGCTAACATTTGAAAACATTTTACGATATTTTCAACATTTTCGACTATAGCGAAATTATTCGACTTTCCCAGCCTTCTTAACTTCAACATTTTTTGAACTCTTCAAACTTTTTCTTGTGACTTTTTTCATAATTTTTCAATTAATTGCAGCTTCTTTATTTCTTCGACTTTGTCAACCCTTTTCGACTTTGACATCATTGTTCAACATTGAAAACATTTTTGGAATTTCAAAACATTCATCGACTTTACGGCATTTTTCAATTTACTCAATATTTTTCGACTTCCACATCTTTTTGAATTCTTTAACATATTATGAATTTTCAGCATGATTCATCTCTCTCAGCATTTTTTGAAATTTTCTTTCGAACGATCAAAAACATTTAAGCATTTTTCGACTTTGTCAACATCTTTCAAATTTTACATTTTTCGAAATTTTTCGACTTATTGAAAATTTTAGACTGTCAACATTTTTCTACTTTTTCAATATTTATCAAGTTTCTCAGCATTTTTTCGACTTTTCAACATTCGATTCGATTTTGACATTTTTTTTCAACTTCTTCAATATTTTTCTACTTTTTTAACATTTTCAGCATTTTTGACTTATTCAAAATTTTTTGACTTTGTCAATATTTTTGGATAATTTTCTTTTCGCACATTTTTCATATTCTTCAATATGTTTAGATTTTTCAAAAATTTTCGACATTGCCAACAATTTCCAACATATTTCGACTCGAATTTCACAAGTGCTTAAAAACAAAGCAGGTACCGTAAATAATCGTTATTTTCTATAATTAAAGTCAAAAAAATCACAATGAAAGAAAAGTCGAAATCTGAGTTTGAGTACACAGATGAATTTCTTTTGTCGAGAAGCCTAGATGATCGATGACCGAAAAAATAAAAATCCAAAATAACGATTATTTTTGATCGAAAAATGAAAAATCCAAAATAACGATTATTTTTGATCGAAAAAAATAGAAATTAAAAATAACGATTATTTTTGATCGAAAAAATAAAAATCCAAAAAACGATTATTTTTGATCGAAAAAAATAGATATTAAAAGTAACGATTGTTTTTGATCGAAAAAACAAAATACAAAAAAAACGATTATTTATGATCGAAACAAATAGAAATCTAAAATAACGATTATTTTTTATCGAAAAAAATTTGAATCCAGAATAACGATTATGCAATGATTTCTATCATAAAATTCATAATCGTTACGGTCCCTGAAACAAAGCACTATGTCAATATTACCAGACTGATCCTCTGTTTTCATGTTAAGTAACTGTAGCGTGCAATTATTTCCAATTACATTTAAATGTCACATAAAACCAGCAGCAGCAGCAGTTTTTTGGATTTTTATTTTTTCGATCAAAAATAATCTTTATTTTTAATTTCTATTTTTTTCGATCATAAATAATCGTTATTTTGGATTTTTCATTTTTCGATCACAAATAATCGTTATTTTGGATTTTTATTTTTTCGGTCATCGATCATCTAGGCTTCTCGACAAAAGAAATTCACCTGTATACTCAAACTCATATTTCGACTTTTCTTTCATTGTGATTTTTTTGACTTTAATTATAGAAAATAACGATTATTTACGGTACCTGCTTTGTTTTTAAGCACTTGTGAAATTCAAGTCGAAATATGTCAGAATTTGTTCTCTGCGTGTGCTCAAAATGATGATTAAAATTGAAATCATTCGTGACTTAAAATGTTTACTGGGAAGAGACAAGACGTACAAAAAATGTATGGTCTAATCTTAGGCGTATGAGATGAAAGCAAAAAATCTATTAACATTAAATCAATAAGTGTATGTGTTGCACACGGGACACGTGTGTGTGTGTCTATCTTACTTTATGTTTGTTTATGTCTGCCCTTGTATGTATGTATGTGGTGATCTTCTATAGCTTATTACAACATTACTGCATTCAGTACCTTATTTTTACTTAGAAGGGGATGACTTAATTTGTGTAATGGTATTAGTTAATCACACGAACATACATTTTCACCAAGCAATAAATATATTCCATATGGTCATATTGTGTACAAAGTTAAATTATGGTTTCTTTTTCAAATTTTTTTTTTTTTTTCATAATTTACTTAAAGTAAATAATGATTTTCTTATGAAATTTGGGTTGTTGAGCGCAGACACTTAGTTTTTATTAAACTTTAAATTAAATAAAATATTACTTGCTCTAAATTTTCTACAGAACTAAATACTTCATAGGTACAAGCAAGTTAAAAGAAAATATTTTGGAACACTACCCTATTTATTAAGGCATACATTTTCAATAATCGATATTTCCGTACCACATTTTATTTAAATGAATTTATTTATATGAAGTTGTATTAATAACTTTGCTAAGTTGGTAACTTAATATTGTAATATATGTATACATATTTCCAAACATAATTTTTCTCAGTGTTTTTTGCATCGCTAAATATACTTAAGGATTTTTTTTTAATCCTAATAATAGGTATTAACTTAACCGCTAAAGTTCTTTTGTTCAGTTCTAAATCCATATCAAAGCACTGTACCTTATCTACATCTTAATATCGCCTTGAAAGTAACAAACGAATGACTTTCTCACAGCACTGCCTAGCTATCCTTATAAAATATCCTTAGCTAGTTATTGATATGAAATTGAAAAGCGGTTTGTTATCCACACACACATACACACACATAACATGGCACATGAAAGTTCTCTGAACATGTATGATGGTAGTAGAATATATTGTTGAACACAAAAAGGGCGTAGCGCAAAAGGGCGATGTCAAACAAATACACACCAACAATAAATGATAATAATTTACGAGGATGAAAACAGAATTAAGGATGAGTATATAGCGGTCTTACCAAATTGTAGCAGTAATAATGTTGCGCTTAAGATGCGGTGAACCGTAAAAATTAATAGATTTCACTTACTTACTTACACTCAGACTCAGATTCAGTTAGTTAGTTAGTTTGTTTGTAGAGAAGTACACAAAATAAATTGCCATGTACTACAGTGAAAAAAAAGAAAAACATTAATGAAAATGAATGGAAAAAGAATTAAAAAACAATTGGTTCAATTGAAAATGATGTTAATAAGTTAAAATAAAACATTATGTTTCAATTAAAATGTGAGTAAAGTTTTCAAGTGAAAGATTTTCAATTTGACGTGATAGTTCATGTCCTTACCGCGTAACGTTGCCATTATAAAACAGATTGGTTGGGTTTTCAATCATCGCCTCAAAATTGACTCGCGATCTTCGCTTAAATATTTATGTCAGTCAAAAACGGTTGCTTGATTTAAGCACTCTATGCCAACAAAAAGGAACCTTCATGGATATTGAAATATACAGCTATATTCATTAAAACTTGGTTCCAGCGAGAGAAAATAAGCCTTTTGAACTGGCCAGTCTGGACCTTAATTCCAAAAAATGTTTACGGCATGCTGTAAAGGTAAAACTTTCAAATAAGAATTTCAAAAATTTTAACGAATTTTGAACTGCAGCCCAAGAAGCTTGGTATTCATTCCTAAAGAGAGGTGTCAGCGGCTTGTGTAGAGCTTCAGCCGAAGATGCGAATCGTTCATACAAAGCAAAGGGTTTATTAGCACAAAATATGAAATATCCTAAATCATTTACATACAGATTTTGTTTTGTTTTGTTTTGTTGAAAAAAAATAAATCCAAATTATAGTTATGTGTGCTATTTATAAGAACATCTCATTACGGCTGTGTGAGTCATTTCTTTTAAATAATTCAAAGTTTTTTAAACTTGAATTCAATTTTTCTTTTGTAAACAATGGAGATGCATTTAGTTAAATTCATGTACATATCTCCTTTTTTCAATAAAAATTGATTTTTTTAAATTTTAGAAAAAATGTGCTATTTATTTGACAATGGCTGTATTCATTATAATGGTTTTTATTCTGACTTCATTTTAATTTCGATCTCCAGATCTTCATAATGAATGATTATCATACGAAAATATAGCATTCAGTGTGTTTTTTATCGAAGTATGGTTTTTCTCTAATAACTATTCCCTAAATTATCACGGCATATGTTGGAATATCCTTATTGATTTGATTGTATCAAATAATTTTTTAATAAATTATAATCACTGAATTTATTTCTCTTTGCAGGTATGTATTTGTATATAGTTCCTTCTTACTTCGCGTATATCCTGGTGGTAAGCTTACATATATAACTACATATTTAATTAATTCTGAAAATATTCTTAATATATCGGTATCAATGTATAAGTCAACCTTGCAGTATAGCAACGTTTAAGTTCAAATGACTACCAATATTCAAAAATTTACTAAAAAACTTTGATTTTATAGGAAATTTCTAATAAGAATGATTTTTGTATTTTTAAAAACTAAGTACTTCCGATCCACGCTCGATGTGGAGCCAGAGACGTAATAAAAATTGGAAAATTATTTTACATATAGACCATTATTTGTAGATATTTAAAAGCCTTTCAGAATTTAGTATTCATACAGCTTTAACTGACTATTTCATGCAATAATTTTGGTACATTGCCTAATAACTTGTTTTGAATTAATGATTTGTGATAAGCCACAATGCCAAAACCATTAAGCACACAACGCTTTATTAATAAGCTACACGTATTTACATATACATATGTACTAGGTTGATTCAAAATTTAATTGCATCTGTTATGTGAAATTAACCACTTCATGCTTGTGAATTATAGAACTATTAATTTGCACGAGCACGCAAGTTAATAACACCTACAAAGCAAAATCAAAACTCGTGTTCGCACGCTTAAATTGAGGTTTGAAGCATCAGTAAGTCAAGTTAATAGGGATAAACACCAAAAATCAGCTATTGCTATTGATTATGTTGTAGTAGTTAGTTAATAACACGCACAAATTAAATTGGTTGTGTTTGTACGAACATAATGTACACGAAATGTCTTTAATTTCAGCTATTTAATATATTATTTTTTATATCAATATTTCAAGCCCACTCTCGTATATACAGCAGCTGATGTTTTCTTTGAAAATCTTTCAAAATTTGCATAACTTAATATATTCTTCATTAAGTCTAAGTAAAACACAATATAACTTGGTAAACAATTTCATTAAAATTCAACAAATTTAATGCTGTCCCATAATTCTCTAAGCACTTAAATATTTCTTAATAAGCTCAAGTAAACAAAATGGCTACCCTTTTCAATAGACATACGAAGCCGTCAATAAATATAATGAAAAACCCCTTTATCAAAATTTGAGCTGCACCCAAGTAACATAATTTCATAGCAGCAGTAGCAACAACATTTAGCATTTGATTTTTGTGCCACCTTTTTTGCACACAGAAATTCAAAAAAAAAAAAAAAAAATCCAAAAATCTATGCTTCGTAGCTACATTTCTAGCACATCTTTTGTAGAAGCCAGTCAGAAGGCAGTCATTTATTGTCTCAAAGTCTTAAGTTTCCTTCATCAAGATTCAATTAATTTTAATCTGATTATTGTGGCGATAGCGTGTTCCACTACTATCGGGGGCTTTTGTCTTGGCCAACAAACGGTATACGAGCATTATTTGTATGTATTGACGACGACGACGACCCAAGTAAAACTAAATGCTGATTGTCTGCAATGCAAAAATCATTGTTTGCCTAAGGATATTTATTAGAGTGGCACGCCTGACCGGGTGTTTGCGACATTTTAACTTGAAGTCCTTTTAATTGGTTATTGTGTGCAAAGGATATAATTATTTGAGATGTGAATATTTTAAAGCTTTTGTATGCCGGAAAATACAAGTGTGCGTACATGTCTTTGTATGCTATAATTGGTATTGGCATTTAGGGAAATTTCATGAGTGTAGGCAAAAAAAAAATTAACAAAATAGTATGGGAAATATTGAAAATTCGACAAAAAGTTTAAGGACAAATGGTATAAAATAGAAATCCTGAACTTTGTAGCAATGAAAAATACCTGGTTGATAGATTTTTAAATATTTATTAACGCTCAACAAATCTTGTTTGATATTACTTTATGCTCTTAATTGAAGTTTAATTTTTGTTTATGTGAGAAAAAACACATCTGCTTGGTATTTATGATTGTGTAAATACCAACGACATACAATAAAAGGATGAGACTATATTGAAAATATCGATATATTTATGAATCGATATTTTGAAATTTCGGTTATCGGTTTTCAACACAAATTAATATTAATAAATGTATGTGTTTTTGAAAATACAATAGCCTTCTTAGTCTGCTAGCTTACCTCTAACATAATTTTCTATTAAATTGTTAATCAAACTGTTGTGTGACTTCATCGTTTCCTCAAATTTCTTCGTATCTGTTAAAAGCCAATTGTAGATTAAGCCTAAAGTTTGTGTGTATAATGAATCATGACGCTTTTAATTAAGTTACGCCTTGTGTGAATGAAGATATCATTTGACAGCAGTAAATTTGAAAAAGGAATTTACAAAGGACCAATACTCATCATGATAACTAACATAACTTTTTTCTAAAATATTGACAATATCAACAAAGGTTTTTTGGGTAGTAAAAAAAAGGCACAAGAAGTTAAAGCGGATTAATCTGTTAACGTATAACTACAATAACAATTAACAGAATTTTAAATTTTGAAAATTAAAAAAACAAAATTTAAGCTTTAATATTTAGCTATTTTTTGTTTAAAATTTAATTTATTTTAAATTTATGCAACTTATTTTATTTGATTTGATTATATTTTATACAACTTTGGAAATTTTTAAAAGGAAGCACTACACAGGCTTTAATTCTAAGCAGGCCGCGGGAGTTATTATGATTTAACCCATGTCGTATAACAAAATGCTTCGAAGCATTCGAAATGGCCAAATCCACCCATGAAATTAAAAGCAGCCATTAAGTATTTCTTTGAAATAGTAACTTTCAGTTCTATTATGATGAAAGAAAATTACAAACACTAAAAATTTTCTAGATTCCTTAACGGCACCCATGGTACAAAATGTGTTAAAATTTGTGAAAATAATTTTTTGCGGCTTTTATATTTAATTTTCTATTTATATTTTTGTGACTTCTTTCATTCTTTTCTGCTTTTGCATACCTTTTGTACACGAACAGATTTACATTTTCTTACATTTTCTTACGCAAAAGCTACAATTTTCACTCCAATCACTGGCAGTGTCATTAGCAACCCACAAAAGCATCACCTAGTAACATTTATAATCCTGACGAACAACAACAACAAGACATAATCAACGCCATGTATGGGTAACACGAACAACTATAACAACAACAATAACAATAGCTGACAGACAGTAACTGACAGCCAGTTACTATGGCTGATATTTAGATGATCCTGCTTAACTTAAGATTGTGCGTTGGTGCATGTGAGTCTCTCTGTTTGTGCACTTGTTTTTTTATAGGCGTGTGAATAGCTTTTTCATTACTACATGGTGTGTGTGTGTGTGTGTGAATGAATGTTGCTACTTAGAATAGCGTACATTTTGAGCGCGTTGAAAACACAAAAATGTGATGGCTTTCGTTTTAACATTCAAAAGCGCAAAAGAAAAAATGAGCATACATTAAGTGCATACAAACATACATATAAAATACATATGTTTATGTACATATGTATGTAAGTAGCAGAAAAGGTGAAACATTTTTCTTTTTTAAATTTTATTGAAACAACTTAAGTATGTGCTTGAAAATTTAAATTTATTTGATATTCTGCTGACAGCTTATTTCTTGTTTTTAATGTATATATTTTTTGATTAAGTTTGCGCCGCACAATATGCAATGCTAAATACTTAAATGAGCATTACGATACAAATAAAATTTTTACATACTTAACTTTTGTCACACATTGAAATCAAAGGAAATTTCTGCTGTTTTTAGTTAAGCTTTTCTTCGGTATTGCTTGCTTTGAACACAAATCTAAAAAATAAGAAAGTTGCAATCCTCTGTAGCTGCCAATATTTTTTATAAAATTTAATTTTTTATGAAAAAAAAAATGTTTCCTATACTTACGTCTTCAAAATTATCAACGGAATATACATTTTTTGAACAATATATAATACAAACTTTCATTATGTAAACCATCGTTATTATAAATAAAAAATTGTACATTAAAACTTTATTTTTATTTCTTTAAATTTAACATGTTCCACACAATCAAAAAGCTTTCAACTTTAACTACATCACCACATTTCGCAGTAACGCAATCGTAACTTCTTTCATGTTCAGCAGCTGCAAAGTGTCAATTACGAAATTTCTAATTTTACTTCACTGCTGCGGAATTGCTTGTTCAAGGGGGTGTCCTTTTAAGTTGTTCATAGTTATGTACTTTCTGTTCGCACATTTTCCACTTTGATTTTTAGCGATTGATACTCACATTCTGTTGAATTCTGCAGCAGTGCGATTGCACATCAATAAAATTAGAGCTTTTGTAAAAGCTTATGCGTTTAAATTATCGCCAGTGTTGCCTATCTGATACTTTTATGTAAAAAAAAAATTTTATATTGCTACTGAAAATCAATAGTATTGTGTAAACGTTTTCAGAATCTTTCAAAAATTGAACCAAATATAGTCCAAAATATTTGCAAAAGAAAAAAATCAAAAAACTATTTTCTATTCAATCTTTATAACACTTTTTTCGAGCTTATCAACTATATTCAATTTCATTGAACTTATTCATTTTCTCTTAAATTTTTGTAAATGTTTCAACCATTTTCAACTACTCCTATATTCGATGTATTTAACATATTCAAGTTATTTCAACGTTTTTTTTTACTTTTGACCGTTCAACTTCTTTCAACATATTCAAGATTTTCGGCTTTTTTCAACTTTTTTTCGACTTTTTCAACTTCTCAACTTTTTTCAATTTATTTCACTATTTTGCACATTCTCATTTTCAACTTTGTTCGACTTCCTCATCCACGTTTTTTGAATTTTTTGACCATTCAACTTCCTTCAATATATTCAACTTTTTTTCAACTCTGCTCAACTCATTCAATTATTTTCAGCTTATTTCAACCATTTTGAGCTTTGTTGTACCATTTTCACGTTCTTTTAGCTTCTTCTTTCTTCTTCTTTCTATCTATTCAACAATTTTCATCATTCATTTTCAATTTTTTTCGACTTATTCAAAATTTTTCAACTTTTATCAGCCATTTTCAATTTTATTCGACTTAATTTACGTTTCTTTAACGTTTTGATTTACTTACTTCTTTTAATTTAATCAATTTCTTTAACTCTTTTTTAACTCTTTCAACTTTTTCTCAATTATTTCCAACTGTTCAATCATTTTCAACCGAGCGATAATCGCTTGATTCAATCTCAAACAATATCTCGAAAAGATCAATGATTGCTTCAATCATCTTCCAACACTTTTGAGAAATTATTTCATTTTTTTTTTTTGGTGGTAAAAAAAAAAAAAAATGTTTTTCCTTAAAAAATCTGCCACAAATAAAATCTTGCTTAACCTTAGAACAGTGTTTGGGGTACTGGAGGCCCCAAACGATTTTCAAAAGAGAATTAATTTTACAAACGTTTATATTTCATTGCTTGAATACACGTATAAATAACAAACATACATATGTAAAAATGTACACATCAAATTTTTTCAGCTACATATTTCCAAAAAACTGTAATTATTCTTTCAATAAATAAGAAAAAAACACTGAAAATGTATGCAATTGCCATATGGGGTGTAAAGTGCCCCAATACACGGGATTAGGATAATTTAACCAATCACGGTTCTAAGGTTAAAGCTCTTTTGTATATATATAGTTTTGGTAATTTTCCCACAAATTATTTCTTTTCATTTTCGTAAAAATTTCTTTATATTTTGCGTTGAAATTTTTTCGAAGATTTCACCAAAGAATTAAACTAAAAATTTCCCTATTTACGAACAAAATCTACCCACCGGCAGCACTTGCGCTTCAGCGAGTTTTGTACAAAACAATCGCTTAGTGTTGCCAACCATATTTACAATGATGATTGTTACTGCAACTGCTATTGAGACAATTTTTTTTTTTTTTTTTTATTGTCGCTACTAATTTTCACTGTAAATTGCTTAATTTACACTCGAATGGATTTTTCATTCAATTACATTTTCATTGCGTTTGATTTGATTTGATTTTGTTTTTTCATTTAATTTTTTCCTTTTTTTTTAAAAATTTTTTTCTTTGTTTCTTTCAATACTTTTTTCTTTTTCTTTTCTTTGTTATCCATTTCAATTACAATTTAATTTTATTGTCTTACTTTTAAAGTGTAGCAAAAAAAAAAAAAAAGGTACACATTTTATAGGTAATGCTTGAGTGCTGGCGTCCTTTTTCTTTAAGTGGGGCATCAGTTTTATTTGCTCTGCTACCATATTAATTTCAATTTATTGTTAAGTAATTTTTCAATACAAATACACGTTTGCAATCGGTCAAGGGAAAATGTAAAAGGAATAGCGCCATTCGATCGAACAATAAACAAACGCAATTTAATGCCTTAACTTAATTTTGCTGACTCAATAATAAATGCGTAGCTTATATTGTTTGCTTAGGTTTGATATTTATTTTTATAATAATTTTTTTAGAATAGTAAAACATGATTTCGTGACTTATTTTAACTTTGCTATAGTTGTGTTATATCGCATTAACTAATAATAATGTGGGGTTATAACTTTGCATTTTCTTATTCGATTTGATGTAGAGTTCTAAACAGCATTTTCGGCATAGTCGCTTGAAATTTTCATTCTTTTTTCTCCACGCGAATGTCCTTTTCAAAATTTTTCTAATACCAAAATATCACTTTATTTGAAATATTAGGTTTTTTGAGATACCATATTATAAAAAATACATTATATAAGCGAATTTATATATAGAAAAAAATATGTCTGCTTCTTTTCAAAACTGTTTGTTCCAACTGCTATTTTTACAAAATACTTTTCCAAATCCTTCCAATATGCCAAACACAAAGCAAAACTAGCAAGAATAAAGGATAGTTTTCAAAACAGAAATTATAGAATTTTTCTGGATTCAGTTTCTCAATAAATAGCTAAAAATAAAAAAAAAAATTTCTCCCTAAGGTATGCAAAGTAAATCTTTTATTTAGCTTTTTATTTTAATACACCGACATATTTTACATTTAAATCAAATCAGAACAACTCAGAATAATGATAATATATATCTATGTACATAATCTGTATTTAGCTTTATAAACTTTATTGTTGCATTTTAAATTTTATTTTTTTAATTTTATTAATTTGTTGCCACAAGAACATTTACCATACCACGTACATTTGCCAGAAAGAGATCCTTCAGCAAGACACATTACTTTGCATTTGTTTGAATCATAACCAGTTACCTTACCGACTTTTAGACAATCTCCAATTATCCATTGCCAATCATAAGCAGTTGTATATTGAATGTAGAAGGCATGCAGCAAAACGGCAATAGAAATCAAAATTATTGTCTTCATTTTAATTCGGCAAACTTTGCGACTTCGAATTTGCACTTTCTATTTACTTATAATAAAACTTTGGTATGAATCTTGGAATTTATACTTTTATTTTGGCGGTATCCATCAAAAGCGGTATTTGATAAAGGTTGATTAATTTATAAACTGAAAATAGCGTAACAACTTGTTCAGCTTGAAGTGTTTTAATTTGACTGCACGTCCATTAATTACAAATATTATACATATTTATGAAATTTACAATAAACTACATATTGCTAAGTGGTACATTTCCTAAGAAGAAAAACATTCGAAAATATTCCAAAAATAATAAACAATAGCAAATGTATTTTTTGTGTACTTCCTTGAATTGTTAATTTAACTTTAATTAAGCGTTTTGCCTGCAGGACATGAACCAAAAACGTGCAGTACACAAAAATGAAAGTTAACAATGCGTAAAGTCCTTTTTAGTCCCAATGAATTTATATGTTTTACTATATACATACATTTCTTTTATTTACTTTTTTTATATATATGTATAATCTTATATATAATAAACGACCACACAGCCATAGCCTAGGCAACATATATAAGATTATGAAATCTTACAACTTCTAAGGCAATGAATTTTTAGTAAATAAATAAATATTCTAATTGAGCAAATTTGTACATAGCCTCTTTGCTTACATGTGCTTCAATTTTTTAAATTTCATATGCATTATAATTTCATATAACTTTTTTGTCATTTGCATTACTTAGCACAAGTGAAAGTTTCTCTTCTTCTAAGCTAGAACGATGCTGCTTTTAAAAATGTTTGCTGGGACTTAGTATGGCTAACGCGTCATCGTTTATTTTTGTTATATGATTTTTTCATAACAAAAAATTTAACATAAGCAATTTTATGCGCATATTTTATTGCCTACTTTTAGGGGCTCTAAATGGTCAATAAACCTGAGGGCTTCATTTTATTGCTCTTTGTTGATGCTGCTGTGTGGCAAAGTCTATCAATCAATATTTTATGCATCATAAATATGGTTCTATTTTTTTATTGAATACTACCGTACACATTTTCTATTTATCTATTTTTATGATTTTTAACTTGCGATGGCTTAGCCATTTATGAATTTCTTTTAAATATTATATTGTGTTTTTTTTAATTTAACATTTTACCGCTGTTTGTTGAAATTTAGCAATTTCGCTTCAATTTTATTTTCACTTGAAGCTGCCTAAAGGTATGCAATTACAATTTTAAAAGTTCTTAAAATTTTGCTGTTCTTTTATCACAATTTTTTGTGGCATATTACTATGCGTTTTATTAAAAATTTTTAGTTAGCAAGTAAAAACTTTATGTAAATATCCTTTGGAATTTTTATAACTCATGGTTATTAAAAAAAAATCTATTCTACCTATAGTGGAATATAGTTGCAAAAAAATTAAAAATGCTACTTATACGACAATGATTTCATTAAATGGATAAAATTTTTTTCATAAAAGAGCATCCTTCGACTAAATAGTGAACGCATAAAAAGCTAAAAAAAAATATCCCATTTTCATTTTTATCATAATTTTAAAATAAATTTGAATACTCAGCAGAAAAATTTTACTTATAACATAGAAAAACTCTAAGGACTTGACAAATAATTTAGTAAATATAGAGCAAAAAAAAAAAGGAAAAATAGCATAACAAAAACAACAATTTGAAAAATCGCTCATGTTCTTCGTGTAGTATAAATGGCGAACCACTTAACCAAACAACAATAAATTAATGTCCTTCGCAGAAAAATGAAGATGATGGCTGTGGGTGATGGTCTCTGTGTGTGTGTGTGTGTGTGTGTGGGTTGTCCTAAAGCATGATAAGAAGATATATGTATGTATGCTTATGCACAAAGTGGTTATGGGATGTAGTAGAATACAGCTAACAACTCTAAAACGTAAATGAAAGTTGAACGCTTAGAAGAAAAAAAAGGAGAAAAATTAAAAGTTTTTGAATGATGGAATTTGGCAGACTAGAATAATTTTAGAAAATATATTAAATATCAGATTTGACCACGACTTAGCCTAAGTTTATTAGTTTGTTTGTAACTAAAACCTTAATTCGGAAATTTTTTTTCAAAATCACATGCGATAAAAATAACATGTGATAAAAATATCATGGGATAAAAACTAAATTTAACAGAAATCTTTTATGATAAAAGACCAAAAAGATTTATCTCCAAATTATTGAAATGTCGTATTTATGTAACCATTGATCTCATGAATTTTTTTTTTTTTTTTTAATCCTAATATTTCACACAATGACTTAAACCGCATGGCACGTAAATGAATTTTTCGCTTGACCCTGTTTTAATGGAAAAATCACTTTAAATCAAAATGCTAAAGATTCAAAGATTTGTTCAAAATTTTAGGCCGATTTTTATACGAAATAATCAGTTTTGTCAGGTATTTTCGGATCTTTAAAGACAAAAATTGTGCTAGACGAACACTAAATTAAGGTATAGCAACCAAAAATCAACTAGTGTCTAGAGCAAAATAAAAAAATATTAAAAACACTTTAATAATATTTCGTGTGATATACAAATGTGCATATATTTCAACAATTTCCAATATTTTGTCCCACTGTAATTCATAGCAAAAAAAGCGAGAGTCTTCAAAGAGAGCAAAGACTTCAAACAACAACCAAAAAAAAAATGATATGAAAATTTGAGGTAACTCTAGTGTACGCCCGCAAAAACATGATAAATTCTGCAGCAGCAAAACGCCAAAAAATATACAACAAAAAATAACTTTGCAGTATGCCATAGATTGTTAGTCGGTAACGGCAACACTACCAATAAACCACCAGCAGTAACAGCAGCATCAGGCGCAGCAATATAACAGAGGAAATACATGAAAAAGTTGACATTTAATTTCCTTGCGTTGATTGTATTTTTGGCGCAAGAAACCCAGTGGCCAAAGAGTGAGAGTTACGGGAGGAGAGGCAACAAATAATAGCTAAAAAAAAAGACAAGCGGGAAAACTTGAGCGTCTGAGAAAAATGCGACTAAAAACTTAAGTGCCTGTACAAAAAGGGAAAAATGGAAGAGCAGAATTTTATTACAGCGATTTTTATATTAGAAATGTGAAAAACAAAACCTGTGCGCAAAAATGTGAGGTTATAATGTCGACATTATTTAGGTTAGGTCAGCTACAACTTCACCAAGGTTCATTAATTTAAAGCTTAGAAAAAATATGAGAGTGCGCAAATGTGGGGGTGAGCACAAAATACGTTGTTTGTCAAAATACGTAGAAGAAGACAAAGCAGCGTAGCAACGTCATATACTTGAGAGCAATTAACCCATTAAATGCAGTTTTGTAATATAAAATTCATTATTGTTTTTTTGCAATAGAGAAATTCTTTTTATACCAAAACTTTTTCACAAATAATGGTCACTTAAAATCTTTTTTTTTTTTTTTGTTTTTGTGGCAAATTAAGAGTTTTCTTTTATTTTAAAATTTTTTTAAAAGTCAAAAACTTTATTGGTATTTTTGTACAAAACAACTCTAGCTTAGAATGTGTTAAGTGCAGCAGTAAAAATGACTTTGCTCTGTTTTTTGTGGCATTACGAGCAGCAGTAGTGATGGCAGCAGTTATACTAAAAATGTGGGCGTGCAACAGCATGGTAGATAAATAATGATCACTGCAGCACAGGGAATTTATGAAAAATCTACTGTACTTTATATTTGAAATATTAGCGCCAAAGCGACAAGTTCTCCAGAGAGCAGATTGATTGCATAAAGAGAAAAGTTGCAAAGAGAGTGGCCAGTAGTTGTAGCATTTTATACCATAACAGCAGCAATATATTTTATTTTTCATTTTTATTTATTTTTACGTCTATTAAGATATTTTATGTCTCTTGTGTTGTAGCCAAAAGTTTTTTTTTGTAATTTGTCTTGTCTTTATATTAATTTTTATTTTTATTTTCCCTTTATTAATTATATTCTTTGGTCAATGTTGTTGTCGTTTAATTGGCAGTTAAGTTCGTACAATCATAAAAGCTGACATTTATTGTTTATTGGTCAGATTTTACGGATATGAAATTAAAAATATGATGATTTTCCAATTTAAGAAAAAGTAATTTGTGTTAAAATTTAATGACTAATGACATTATATCTTAATTTATTTTATTTTGTTTAGTAACCCGCAACTTTTAATAGAAAACTATTAAAAGTAAAATGGAATTTTTTTTTTATTGCTAAATGAAATCATCAGTGACCTTAAAGCCTATGAGTAAGAACTTCTAAGCATCGTATGTTTCCATTTTTTCTATAGATTTGTTGAGAGCCCAAGAAAACAGTGGAGTTGATTATTTTAAATTTAGTTAATTTTTCTCAAAATTTTTTTCTCAAACATATAAGTAGGTACATACATTCCAAAAAAAAAAAATTCCAAAATTGGTGAAATTTTTCGAACTTTTTCAATTCGTATTATTTCATTATAAAAATCAATGCCCCCGATAAGTGAAACAGCTTCAACAAAAATGCATTCAACAATTAAACTTTCAAAAAAAAAAAACATAAATTCTTTATGATTTAAATTTTTCCAATGCTTCAGATTAAATAAATAAAAATACTCTTTTTTCTGACATGACAAAAAAATCTTCTTCTACATAATAATGGCATTTTTTCTGCAACAATTTTCCATTATTTTCGTTTGGAAAATATTTTGGTAATTTATCGAGCAGACACACATTTTGTAGGGTATATGTTGATATAAATTAAAAACGAGCAATTTTTTATGATTTAAGGTTCATAAAATAAAAATTATAGTAAAAAAAAGAGGCAAACAACAAATATAGGAAGGCATAAACGCACAAGTAAATATTTAACATACACATGCGTACATAAAAGTATTTCTACACTCAAGTGAATATAAATAAAAGTTTTTTTTTTTTTTGTTGCATACGAAACATTTACAGGGATTTTTGACCCTCTTATATTTAAGTTTATTTATGTTGGATATTTTTTTTCAAATACCCTACACTCTTGGTATATTTACTTTGTCATTCCGTTTGTAATGCATGAAGGGCAGTTTGGCAGATATAAGAAATTATTGTTTATTATTGTATTTTTTAATCAGCCGTCTGTCACGTCTGTCGTCTGCCTGTCTATATCCAATCTGTCTGTCCGTTTATCGGTCTGTCTGTCTATGGAAATCAGGATTAGGGGTAAATCCAGCGAGATATTTAACTAGTATTTAATGCATTGGCTACACTTTTAAACAGAGATCGTGGAATTGAATATGGGTGTAGTTTGTGCACAGACACGCCTACCGCCTGTACAAATAAAACATTAATAACGTTATATTGTGCGAATTTTCTGAAGTAGTATAATAAAATTTCTTACAAATCAAGAACAAGCTCTGCACAAATGGGTGACGTATTTTCATATAAGGGCGTGGCACCTCCCATTCTAGCACTAACTCTAATATGATATACTGAGGTAGTTATTTAGCAGAGTTAAGTTATCCAAAACTCTCACAATTATACTAGAAGTGATTTTGATAAACTGTGCAAAAAAAACTGATGAATTTAGACAAGGAGGCGTGGCAGCTTCCATGGATACAAAAAAGGGGCTCACAGCTTATTTTATGCAGTGCATACTTTTAACTTCAACGCTAAATGTATGCACTGCCAGGCCCGGATTTAGAAATCTGCCGCCCTTAGGCCAGTCAGAAATTCCCGCCCCTCTTCAATAGTAAATATAGAAAAAAAATATTTTGTAATATCAAAAGTGAGGACCTTTTTTTTTTGGGAATTTAGTGCACACAATCCCAGTATTTGCACTTTTTTTTCCCCCTTTAAAAAATTAAAAAAAAAAAAGTTTCAAAGCTCCCAATATTTGCCGCGCCTAAAATCGTGCTGCCCCCTAGGCACTGGCCTAGTGTGCCTCTAAGTTAAATCTGGGCCTGTGCAAAAAATAAGCTGTGAGCCATTGTAAATTTCAAAATTTTTTTTTATTAATGTAAAAATAGGCGTGCCACCTCCCGTACTGACAAAATTTTCAAAACGCTCTTATAATAGTGTTATATAAATTTCAACAGAAAACGTAGAAATTTTGTGCATAGTACTTAACAATAAGTGGGCATATTTCGACAAATAGGTGTGGCATCATCCCATATAAGCTAAAACTTAAAATCGCTAAACTTATTGCGGAACTCAGTATTGGAAAGTTTGGTCAAATCATTCAGCACTTTATGTGGTGGGAAAAACGCATACTTCGCATAGTGCTGACGCGATGTAGGGTATTTTGTTTATGGCCAAGCCAAATATAACATTATAACTAGTTTTATTTGTGCGTCTGTCAATAAATTTATGAAATTATGGTTGCTACATTAGGGTGGACTTTTCTTGAAGAGAATTTTAACAAAAAATTTAAATAGTTTTTGAGCTGTCTTGTAATCTAAAGTAAGGTCATATTTTTAATAAAATTTTTGATTTTTGTGATTTTTCCATTTAAAACCTTGACATTTGGTAATGTGGTTATTGGGGTAGGCCACCCAAATTAATGTAGAAAAACGAAAACAGTTGGCACAAATTGAACAATACTTACAAGCGATAAAAAAAAAACATTTTAAATGTCATTTGTATGTTAGTGTGCGTGTCTACATTAATTTGTATGTTTTTTTTTTCTTAAATTGCGACAATAACGCGTTCAAAGTGTTCAAAATAATATTTTAATATATCCATTTTATTTCATTTTTCTTATGTGCCATAGAGAAGAAAAAATAATTTACAGTCTTTTTAAAATTTTTAACAAAAGTGGTTATTTTAGAGGGTTGATTTCAATTTATGCGTATTATGAAGAAAAAAACAACAGCAGTCCTGCAGTGTTTGCATAGCATGACTTCCATAGCAAGTCATTATAAATGTGTGCAATTCATCGGAGTCCTGCTTTTTACTACTTTTAAGTGACGCCATCAAGTCGCCATTTAATTTAATAGCAAGCAATTGAAGTGACTCCCATTTTCGAGTGTATGTGTGTCTCTGTAAGTTGATAGTAGTCATGCGAAACGAATACTCAAAAAAATCCAAAGTTTTGCAATAGTTATATAAAAGAACATATGTAAAACATTAAGTAGCTACGAAAAGTATGCAACAAAATTTTATAGTAATACCTTTTTAAGTATTATTGCATTATATTGCAAGGACTTGAGTTGGTGTTTAGTTATTTGTAATAAAAAAAAGTGACATTTATGGATTCAACTTAACATTTTATTCAAATTGTATTAAATTATTAATTTTTTTTATTTAAAAAGTAAAACTGAGCAATGAATATTTAATATTTAAATTTTAAACTCCTTAATTTCCTTAAACTTTCAAGCATTTTGTAAGTTTTCTCTCAATATTTTTGTGCTTATTTTTATGCAAAGCTCTTTTACATTCTTCGACTTCAACTACATTATGCAAAATACGACAAGTACTTTGCAATGGCAGCCGAAATTTTGCATCCTTAATGCGTTTCTTGTACTAATGCAACAAAAACAGAATCAACTGTGTCACCAACATTTTTTTCTGTGAAATATAAAATGGAAATTCAGCAGGTGATTTGGCTGCATTTTTTTTCTCTTCGTATATGCAATATTTTCTTCATATACAAAAAAAGCAACGTCGTTTGGCTCGTTGTTTTTTTTTTTGTAGACTTTTGTGACTTGAAGTCAACTAAATGTATGCACGAAAAAAAAAAATAATAATAAAACTATATATAGAAAATAAAATAAATATCTGAAAAGTTCGTAAAATGCAGGAAATGCAGCACCAGTATCAAGCATGTGAAACTGAATTTGTCTGATACGGTTCATGTGTGTTTTTAACTGCTACTGATTTGAATTGTCGTTGACGACAAATTTCACTATAAATTTTTTTCTCTCAATTTCAATATTGAAAAGTTGCACTCTAAGCAAATTTCGTAAATTGAAATTTCCTCAGTAGATTTGTCGTAGATCTTTTACTATTTATTTTTTTACTTTAAGTATAGAAAAAGTTTGTAAGTGATTTGTGCTCTACTTTAAGCAGTCTTACGTACGGGTATCATAAAAGTATAAAGGTTAAAAATCTTTTTCAAGCATAAAAAATGTCTTAGACATTGTTGTTTAAAACATAGTTTTTTCTCTTCAGCTTCACTTCAATTTCAATTCAAACTTCATTCGACTTCGTTTCGACTTCGCTTCAACCGCAACTTCGTTTCACTTCAACATCAATTCAAATTTACTTTCATTTCACTTCAACTGAAGTACAGCTTTGCTTCACCCCAACTTCACTGCAACTTAGACTGCACTTTTACTTCATATAAGCTTCACTTTTATATCACTTCAACTTTATTTAAACCTTACTTCAGCTTCACTTTACTTCGTTCAATTTCACTCTGACTTCATTCAACTTCGCTTTTACTTCACTTGAATTTTGCTTCAATTTCACCTCGCTTCAAGTTCATTTCGCTTCAACTTCATTTTAACTTCACTTTGAGTTCAGTTTAAATGGAATTTAACTCTACTTAAACTACGCTTCAACTTCACTTCACTTTGCTTCACCTTTGCTCGGCAAGTACGTACAGGCCCGGATTTAGAAACCTGCCGCCCTTAGGCCAGTCAGAAATTGCCGCCCCGTAAATATAGAAAAAAATTTTGTAATCTCTGTAAATAAATTACAAAAAAAAAAAATTCAAAGCTCCCAATATATGCCGCCCCTAAAATCGTGCCGCCCTAGGCACTGGCCTAGTATGCCTCTAAGGTAAATCCTGGCCTGAGTACGTAAGTGATAAGTTTTGTTCTACTGTAACGCTAGTACTGCGTATATCGATGTGATATTTTGGTTGGCGGTAGAGGATAAAGGGCACTCTCGCAAAAGTGCCCTTATTCCACTATTTCAGAAAAATGCTCTCAATTAAAAATAAGCCGTTTTCGACAGTTGGGACTTTTACCAAATGTAGTTTAAGCCTTTCTGTGTTGATAAAAAAAATTTCAAGGAAAAAAAAAACTGATGCATTTAAAAATTTTTTGATTTGTAAAAAATGCCTCTGGTTTACGATATTTGCAATAATTTCCACAAAACAGTTTACTTTGCACTAAATGTCATCTTTTCATAAGATCCATTTAAAAAAAAAGAATTATGAAATTCCCTTATTAATTAAGGAAATATAGACAATTTGATAGAAAGTCCTTTCAGAATTTTTTTTTATAATTTTAAAGGACAAAGCTCAAATGATCATAACTTTGAAAGTTGGGTCCTTTCAGCGAAATAAAAAAATATGGGTCCCCTAGAACTGAACGCAGATTAATATCTGTAAATTTCAAGCAAATCGATGACACTAAATTGACTTATTGCTCGATTTGAAAAATAATGGGCCATATATAACATTGCAAGCTTCATCGAAATTTATTTATTCATTTTCTATAGGGTATGCCACGATGTCCAGCAAATTGTGGTGCAATGTTTCTGGGTGAACTTGGGTTCTATATTATTTTTATTATATTTTGTGAGTATAGAGTTAGATAAAATGGAAGCAGGTGCTATAAGATATCCAGTTTTTCTACTCCTCTGATGAATTATATGAGTCGTTTCAAGTAAACTCCTATTTCTGCATCTTGGTTCATTGTCATTGATCCGTGAAGATGGCTCAAATTTTTCCTTATCTTCTTTTTCATACGTTACACGCTGACATTTTTTCGACAGACAAGAATCTTGTTTTAACAGCTGTATGTTTATATATATACACACATATATGTACATAATATACATATATATAAAAAAAAAAAAATTACATAGCTTTTAGTTCCCACAATACATATCATAAGATTTCATATAAAATTGACGAGAAAGAGAAGAAAATTCTATAGCCAAGGAAGCAATTTTTATATTACAAACCAAAGATTTGATTGAAGTCTTTGTGTGTATTTTCATTGAGCACTAATTTTGGGATTATAGTTCATGCTTGATTTAATTATTCTTCAAATTTTTTTATAGAAAATTAAAAAATTTATTTTATAAATGTTTTAAAAATTTTCTATAAGAATATGAATGGCCCACGTTGTATAATTTTCACCGCACAATTTTTAATTAAAAATTTTCTATAAGAATATGATTGGCCCACGTTGTATAATTTTCACCGCACAATTTTTAATTTATACAACGTGGGCCATTCATATTCTTATAGAAAATTTTTAAAACATTTATAAAATAAATTTTTTAATTTTCTATAAAAAAAAATTGAAGAATAATTAAATCAAGCATGAACTATAATCCCAAAATTAGTGCTCAATGAAAATACACACAAAGACTTCAATCAAATCTTTGGTTTGTAATATAAAAATTGCTTCCTTGGCTATAGAATTTTCTTCTCTTTCTCGTCAATTTTATATGAAATCTTATGATATGTATTGTGGGAACTAAAAGCTATGTAATTTTTTTTTTTTGCCTCTCTCTAACATTAGTTATTTTACTACACTATACTGCACTTTTACTAAATGATATCTTGATTTATTTTAAGAAAATTGATTGACTTACATTCACTTAACATGTTGCAGCTCTTGTCATATCAATGATAACTCCTTAGGTTATGTTAAAAAAACATAAAATTAAATTTTAAAAATTTAACACAAAATTAGCATTACAAATATAATATCAAATGCACATGTAAGAACTTGTAAACAGCAAAAGAAGTGCAAACACATACACACACACACACACACACAAGGTCGCCTCAGGGAAATTACGCAAAACTCAATTTAATCGAACTCAAATCCATTGAAATTGAATTGTGTGCACTTGTTCACTGTGTGCGTGTGTGTGTGTATGTGTTGTTATGCTACACAAATGCGAGCACAAAACATGCATCAATTGTTGTGGCAACACTGCCACATAGTGCAGTTGGGGGGGAGAGGGCAAAGCGCTAGAATATTCGTACTATAAAATATGAAGGGAAGTGAACAGAGAAAAATGTAAGCACTTTCATATTTACCGACGCTTAAAAATGAATTTTGTTTTTTCTCTTTTATGTTTTTCTTCGTTCAATATTTACACTCACTACTTCAATTCATGCTTGGGAAATTCTATATCTCAGTATTTCCTTGTTATCATGTTTTATATATATTTTTATTCCTTTTTTTGTTTTATTTTATTTACAATTTTATTTTGTTCCACCTACAAATTTGCTGCAGGGTGCAATATTTTGATATCATTGTTTGCTACAGTTGCTCTATTGCTGCTACTGCTATTTGCTATATGCAATGGCGCATTATTTGTTTTATATTTCACATATTTTATTAATGGCTTTTGTAGATATAAGTACAAAAGGTAATAGGAAAGTCGAGAAATTTGAACGCATTGAATTTTATAGTTAAAATGAAAGCGTTGAAAATTCACGTAAAGTATTCAATTACCAAAACCATTACTTTTAAGAAATTTTCCAAGCTACTTTTGAGAAGGAATTGAATTGAAATTGAAGTTTTGCACGTACGATGAAATCATATAAATATGTACATATGTTATATGATGCGTTCAGAGCAAAAACCACAAAAATATATTGTGCGAGCAAAAACCCAAAAGAAAAAATGTCAGCGCAAAAACGTCTCATACTATTTATAGCAACGCTATATTTATTATTGTAATTTTTGTAGTTTTTTTTTTTGAAAATATTTGCTTTTATTTACAATTCTAATTACGTTTTTTCACTTCTATTTACAAACATTTAAATTGAAGCCGCAAAAGTAAAATGTTCCATCATTTGAACGCAACATTTTTTGGGTTTACTTTGATTTTTTTTTTTTTTTTCTGAAATGCAGTTAAATTGTTATAATTTGTTTTTGTTGTAAAGTTTTGCATCACAATAAAATTAAAATTGTAAAACAACAACTGTAACAAGAGTAAAATTTTACAAAGTTAAAGAAGAAGGAATTCGTAACTTAGTATCTAACTTTATGTAGTTTCCAAAAAAAACAAAAGTAAATGAAAATTCGCTATGCACTTTTCAAACTAATTTCGAAAACGAAAAGTGTTGGTTGGTGGTTTGCACGCTAAAAGATTCAAAGTGAAAGGCTAAAAAAATATAAATGTTTGAAACTACTTAAATGTTGCTTTTGCATAAAAATTTTGCATGTAGCTTATTGTTGTATTAAACTATGGTAAGGCAAATGCTTAACTTCTCTAACTGACAAGAAATAAAATCTTTGAAGTTTATTTTAAGAAACAAATGAAAAGTTTTGAGTGATAAATCAAAATTTATAATTGGTGAGTGAAAGACAACGAATAAAATTGAATTATTGGCAACGAAAAGCAACTGCACATATCTATTACTATTTTAACCTTTTAACTTAACATTGAAATTTCATTACTTGTAACTTATCAAATAATATAAAAAAAATAAAAAAAATAAAAAAAAAAATAAAAAAATAACTTGACCTTTCTCACTTATCAAATATAACTTATTTCTTGCTTAGTCGACAATGTATCAAAAATCACTTATCAGTTATGACTTATCACTTATATGTTTGTATATTTAAATATTTATATTTAATCACATGTGACTTATTTCTTAATTTCTTGCATCACCAACAGGTTATCGTTATCAGTTATAGCTTATCATATATTTTGATGCACTTACAAATCAATTCATTTTTGTTTCCTTTTTCAATCTCTATCATTAACTTAAAATCTTACACTTATCAACTAACGTTTATTCATTATGATTAACTTAAAAGTTTAAGCTTATCAATTAACATCTATCAATTATCACTTATATGCAAATATCATTTCTCATTCGTCACTAATTAATCAGTCATCACAATTGCTTACAACTTATCTATTTAATATGTAAATCTGTACCTATTTCCATGTAATACTTGTCATTACGAATCACTAAATCTTTATCAGTTATAACTGCTTAGTAGTTTTTACTCATAATTTTAAACTTATAACCAATCACGTGCCGGCTATCCCTCATAACTTTCTACTTAAGGAACTGAAGTTATATTCATGCATCACTTATAACTTATCATTTACATTTTGTCATACATAAAACTTAAGTTGTGGTATTGATATACTTATCAAATATTACATTTATGTTATCATAATGCTTCACTTACATCATAAATTGTCCAGGTCACTTATCAGTTATAACATATGATTTAGCACTTATCCATTACAAAAATCTTATCTTTTATCTTTTATTGCTTTTAACTTTCGCTTATCAAACTATGACTCGTCACTTTAACAAGAACTAGTACTATCTATTACAGCCAACCACTCAACTTTTTACTTGTCACACACTAATTTAAACTTCCTTACAACTTATCACTTTTCACTTGTTGTTCATCACTTCCCAATCATCAATTAGCTCTTAAATTTTATAAATTCTAAAGTTTGAATTCTCTGCCAAATTTTTTTGACACTGTGCTCGAGCTTAAAATAAAACTAGTACAACACACCTTTCACTCAACACTTTGCAAAGACGCTCAACATCTAATACTGCATTACTCTTTCACTACTCATCGTAAATTTCTTTTTACACTATACCGCTTAGACTTCAAATTAATGCCACCAAGTAGTGCGGCACTTTTAACATTAAATTGAATTTTAAATGAAAGTTTAATGCGCGTTGCCAGGAAAAACCCACAAAAAAGAAAACCCAACGAGGTTAACAGCGAAAAAAAAAAGAAAAATGAAAATATTGCGCAAAAAATCGCGCAATTTTCAAGCAACTTTTCACCGGAAGTGGTTGTTAAAAAATTTTGCAGAAAAGTGCGGCAACCTCACAAAATCCACAACAAAAAACAACAATATAAAGCAATAAAAAAAATAGTAGAAATGAATGTAGCAAAAACTCACACTTTGGCGCAAAAAGCAACAAAAAAAAACAAAAAACCGCTAAAGAAACGAAATCGTGTAAAAGAAGCTCAAAAAAAAAAATAATGGGTGTAGAAAAAATTATTTGCTGCTGCTTTGCAGCAGAAGCTTCCGGTTTGAAAAATCTGTTTGCAGCAAAAATGAAAATGCAAATCACAAAAAAAAGAGAAAATGAAAAAAAATCCACACATAAAAAGGTAGAAAAATTAAATACCAAAAATTTTGCTTTGAAAAAAAAAATGTAAGAACTCAAGTTGGCCAAGTTCAATCAAACTGAGCGCGCTACATTCTTATAAAAAAACGACTTTAATTTACTTCCAGAATATTTCATTTATTAAAATCGATTTCAGAGGTATTGCCTTAATAATATCATATAATATATGATATATAATAATTTAGCTGTTACAGCTATTAGTCATCTGAGCTATTACACTTACCGAGACCAAAGTGGCTCTGATCAAAGTGCAAAAGATCTTACACTGCATCATTTTTTTCTTGAGCTTGTAGAGTTCGACAGAATCTTGACGTACCATTATCACTTTCTTTTTTTATTTTCGATCTACAGCTACATTATGTAGAGTTCCTTGATTTCACGGTTGCATATTTTTGTTCACAGTATGAAAAAGAAAATTAAACAATTCTGTTATATAATCTCCTTGCATACAAGGCCAAATATTTATTGTAAATCAGAATTAAGTCAGTAGAATCGCAAGAAGCTTTCTTGAACCTCTTGCAGTTAGGTTTTTTGAAAAAATACGAACAAAACTATGGAGGAAAAATGAAAAGGATAAGAGTACTAGCTAGGAGAGATATGATTTTGGGTATTAAGTAAAAATAGAAAAATTGATGTTGGAGTCTAAAAGTATGAGCAAAGGACTTTCTGACATAACATAGCTAGTCTCATAATTTAAGTGAATTGAAAATATTCACAACTATGTCAAACAGAGTCATCAAGTCAACATACAACGCTCAGTATGTGTAGTGCAAGTAGCAGAAAAATAAAAAAAAATTTCATAAAACTTCTGCTGTTTCAATTGCTGTTGCTGGCAGCTGTGCATAGAAGAAACCGTTTAAAATAGCGAAAAGTGCTGCTGCCAACTTTAAAGAGTTGGTTGAAGTGAAGAAGACGTAACAAAAATAGAAAACAAAATTCACAAACTTTAATATTTGCGCTCTTATGCAGGCTTCCGGCTTGGTAAAAAGTCATCAAAAAAAGTATGTTGAGAAGTAAAACTTTGAAATTTTTTTTACAACGATTGTTGTTCAGGAAAAATCTAATCAAGGCAGTTGTGGCAATCTGTATGCATTGGTTTTGAAAAATGCAACTTTGCTTTGCAATTGAAAATTAAATTGGAAAACCGCTTGACAATTTTTTAATTAAACCATACTATGTATCTTTTTAAAGAGTTAAGCTACTACAGCTATAAGCATGTTTAGCTTTTTAGATTAATGCTTTAAAATAAAAAAATTTGCACGCATAATATTTTAATTTTCAACGTTTATTTAATAATATGTTTTTAACTTGATTTTAAGCTTTAAGTGGCTAAAAAGGCTAATAGTTGTAGTAGCTGAACTTTTAACTCTATTTTAAATTTTTATTGATTCATTTAATTTATATCTGCATGTATGGTATATTTTCAAATAAATTTCAAATACAGTGGAACCTCTTTAAGTTGAACGACAATAAGTCGAAAACCTCCCAAACTCGAAAAATTGTTGTGTTCCCTTCCCTTCAAGCCCCAAAACCTGCATTACACGAAATCTGACCCCTCTATAAGTCGAAATAATTAGTGTCCCTACAACTACATTCAGTACATATTTTCCCTCTATAACTCGGAAAAATAAATTTGACCTCTGCATCTCGAACATAGCAATGTTTTATTTTACAACCCTTACAACTCAATTATTTGAAAAGAATTACCTCTATAGCTCGAAGAAAAATAAGATACCGACTTTAAGAATATGCCGACAATGTACATCATTGTTTCTTAGAAATCAATGTAAAAGCCTACTTATATGTATGTACAATAAACCAATTCTATGAAATGATGGAGGAATTTATGAATACATGATTTCATCTTAACCTTTACAATTCGAACATTTCCAAAATTCGCTGAGGTCGAAGTCCTCCATAAGTCGAAAACTCTATAACTTAAATTTTTTGGTGTTTCCCTTCAAGTTTGACTTACAGAGGTTCTACTTTATATGCTATAAATAGAATTAAAATATACAAATTTTGAAGAAGAATATTTGGAAATTTTAATACAATATACAACTAAGCAACAAAGTGCGTTGATTTTGTTTATATCATTAAAATTATATATTTAGCTTTATAAAACTGTTTTTCTCACATTCTAAGATATTTTCCCTTATTCTTACATTTTCTGTTTTTCGTTTTTTCAATTTTTTTTTTTTTTGTATTTTTTTTTTTCTTCATTAAAAGGAATTTATATCATTATCTGCGACTTTTTGCAATTTCTCTTTGCGTTGATATTTTCTTATTATTTCCCATGAGCATAATATTTGGGGTATTTTATTTTTTGAGAAAATGTATTAAGAAATTTTTTTTTATATTTTTTCTTTGACTATTTTTTGTTGTTGTTATTGTTGACTTGCTTTTTTGAATGAAATCTTTAAAAATGGTCAAGGACAGTCAGTTTCTTTTGCCATGGCAATTAAGTAGCACAAAGAAATTTTAAATATGAATTTGGCAAAAGTATGAGACAGCATTTTTCTAATGGCCATTTGTAATATTTTCTAAGGCGGATAATTATTGTAGATATTGTATAAATAAAGTAGGAGTAAGCTTTGGGTCAAGAAAATAATTGATTATTCATTTTCTTTCTATAGTCATGCTTATTTTTGATATGTTATTCAGTTAGCATTAAGAGTACCTTAAAAAAAATAATTGTGTACTAGTAATAATATATATATATAATAAATAATATTTAGACAAATTAATATCAGTACTATCCTTAGGGTGTTAGCAAAGTTCCACAAGTATTATTACTTAAGCTTTGGAGTAGTAACTACTTTGGTGATAAGAATATGATCTATGTACTTGGTTCAGCCAGTCCAATAATTTTCGATTTGGAAACTGGGCTTTAAGATAACATTTTATAGGCAGTTTTGTTAATATACTTATTGTTAATATGTGTTTTATATACACAGTTGTGTGTTGGGATGCTTACAATATAGCACGAGAAATAAAAATAGATAAAAAAAATCCAATTTTTTTTTTGTCTCAAGTACTAAGATTTTGCATATTTTTATACAGTTAAAAACAAAAGCAAACAGCTTCAACTCGATTCAACCTACACGTTCTCAAAAACACGCAGAGTTATGCAGGCAATTTCAAGGTTATATACTTAAAGTCAAGGAACTTTGGTAATACTTCGGTTGCTACGTTCGATATGAAATGAAACTTGTGCAGTTTTATTGTTACGTGTGTGGCGCACGACGGCACTGCTCAGGCTCTCTATTTGCACATGCAACTTTACTTACTATTTGACTCATAACTGCGTAGTTGTACCAAGTAATTTGTTTTAACAATTTTTTTATTTAAACAAAATTTGGGCACTATAAACTCATCCGAAACAATCCGTAAATAGCTTTGTTGTTATATCGGTAAGATATCGGTAAGATATTACTTAGGCGATTCGATCTACAAATGCTTTCACTAAGCTTCTTAAGTGATTTGTTCAAAAAAAACTTTTCACAAAAATGACAACAAGAAAATTCACGCAAAAAAGGTTTTCTATAAAAGGGTTAATTTTCTTTAGAGCACAAAGTCAAAAATAAAACAACATTTTTGTGCCATAATTTCATATAAAAAGATTTTATTTTCCTTGCAAGTTTTTTTTTAAGTACCTATGTTTGAAATACGGAACTCTTAAATCTGTAATCGCATAGAATCATAAACTTTGCATGAAATTTATTTTTGTATTTGTATTTTATTTTCATATTTTCACCTTTTGTCGTAATTCTGCTAAGGAATAGAAAATCCCTATAAATTCCTACATAAATTGTGTAAAACAGACGAATCAAAACAAAAACACACCTACATGCATAGACAAACAACAAGCTTTACACGCGCACATAAGCATAAGCACTTGTAAGCATATATACTTACATAACAATCACGTGATTAGCAATACAAATATGTCTTCAAAAATACCTATGTAGATGGCAAAACAATAAAGCATGCCCTTAGAGAGTAGAAATGGTAATAATAGCAAGAAATGCAATAATATCAACAACATATCTCTGCTTGTGACAACAATAATAGAAATAACAACAACTGAAGCGATAAACTACAACAGCAAAAAGGAAAATGAGAAAAAAAACAGCAGCAACAACTTGAAATAATCAATTTAACAAGCAATTTTCTAATATATTTATTATTATTTTTCTTCTACATTTGTATTTGTGTCTGATTTTATATTGATACCCAATATAAGAACCTATTGAGAGTAACATACTGTGCCTTCCCTGTCGGAAAAAGCGGTATGAGTCATAAAAAAACATTTTTCTAAGTGATATAAAAGAGTATACGCCAGTAAAATGTTGCTCGGAAAATAAAAACTTCACAAAGAGTTCCCTAAAAATTCGGAACTATTTCTCTCTTAAAATTATTGAAATATTTTTTAGATTAATACTATTAATATTACATGTCACATGTTATTAAAATTATTTTCGACATTACTTTTCTGAGTGAAAATGAAATCGCCAAAAAAAATCTTCCTAACTTCCACCTAATTTTTGGCATATTTTTAGAGTTTATAAGGAAATTTTATTGGACGCGATGAAAATCTAAAAAATACCGAATTTCCCAAAAATAATATGTTGAATAGCTTGATAAAAATTTCAATAAAAATTCACCAAAAAGAAAAATGTAAAAATCAGAAATGCTAAAGGTTTGCGATATGGCATGAAATGTCCTTTATACACAGCCTTAAAAATAAAGAAAAGTAATATAAATGACTGATAAAATAGAATAACAAATTCGCAAAACAAATTTTGCACGGTAACTATTAATTTCATATATAAATACCTATATCCTTTATAATATGAACAGTAAGTGCTCAAAAACGTGCTTTTACGTAATCAGCGCTGGAATCGACTGCCTTCTCTATCTTTAAGGTTTTTATAAGTTGCTACATATTTTACAACTCTCACCTTGACATATATCAAATTTCAATTATTTGTATGTGATTATTTATTCTATTAAGAGAAATCGCACATGCGATAAAATAGCTAGCCGAGATATGCACTTATCAGCAAACAGTAGCCAAACTTTGCAAAACCAATATCAACTTTTGCACATCACTAAAAATCACAATCGAATGAACATTATCGATTTGTGCACATCACTGACATTCGCAAAGTAACGGTACGGGCTCGTTTATTTTCCGCATTTGTGTTTCGCGTAGAAATTTTAATAGTTTTTGTTAAGTTTTCTAAGCGCAATTGTTATGCATTTTCAAAAAATTAATCTGCTGTTAATTGTGAAATAATATTCCTCAAAAAAATTGTGTAAATGAATGAATTTGTAAAGTAAAAACTACACAAAAGCGCAGCAGGCAACGATGTCGCAATTGATTGCGTTGTTGTTTTCGTGCAAAGAACCGAACAAAAAATAAATGTACACGTTGCGTCAACGTCGGCAGAGCCAATTTTTTGCATGCAAATTGAAATGCTCATCAGTTTGTTTTAAATTTAGTTTTGTATTTAAATATTATATTATTAATCGAGAAGTACGTGAATACATAGTTTGGTAGTTTTTTGTGTTGTGTTTTGTAATAAAAACCATTGCAAAATTCAGCAAAAGTAGTGTCTTGTCTTAAAACCCCACTCGGAATCAAGCAGCTAATTTCACATTTGTGACGTCAGAGTTGGAAATTCTTTTCGGTGAGTGCAATTTAATGGTTTGTAATTATTTAATTGAAAACTTTACCTATAGGTTGTAAGCAACAATTCTCCAAACTTCACTATACAGCTTTAAGTCTACATTACATCTCATTGTTTTATTTTTAAATCAATAAAATTTTTTCGTCTGGGATTATCAATACTTATATTGAATATTTAATTAAAAAGTGTCGCAAGCACCAAGTTTAGGAAATATAACTATAAGAATTTGCGCACATTTAGCTTTTCCAAAAATCAGTTTATGTTGGGAACACCTACATACATATATCGACATAAAATTTTCTTAGTCATAAGTTTGATGTACTTGTTGGTCACAAACTCACACATATCCTGTTCGGTAACTTTGAATATAATTTTGAATTTTATGCTTTTTTGCCCAACGGCGGGCAATGAAAAATTGATTTTGACCCAAGAACACATCATATTGGATAGACTTGAATATATGTACATATAAAGGAAAATATTTGTTGCATGTGAGTTTCTGTCAAACTTACGTAACTACAAAGATATATATGAATGAATGTATGTACACATTAAATTTAATTTGCTGCTCTTTGTGACATCTACAAGACTAGAGTGGATGCAAAATGTTCATTTAATAGTTCAAATTTAATCTTACACAACAAGCTTTAAGTAGTAAAGTATTGTTAAAAAGTTGATCCTTAATAAAACTTCCATTTAAAAAAATTAATTCATAATAAAGTTTTCTACGCATGAAAAATTGTATTTTTTATACCACCCTTGAGAAACATCACTGCTGTCAATAGTCAATAGTCATCTTGAATTGAATACTAGACCAGTATGTTGTTTGTTGTTTACAAAATTGGTTGCCCATAAGCAAAATATGATTGAATTTAGATTATTGATTAAGATATTTATTATGTCATGTGCAACGAAAATATTTTATTAAAAATTGAAACAAAAGCAATCTTAACCCTTTGCTATCGGCTATACCTTAAATTTTGAGTTTTAATAAAAGAAATAATGAATTTTTCGTATTGAAATAGGATCGTAATTTTTTTAAATTTTGTTTAAGATCAAAGTACGACATACAAACATTTATTTATTAGTACTCTCAGAAAATTTAGCAAATATATTGTGACAAAATATTCCACAATTTCTTCACGAAATGCTGTATTAATTTTTTTTTCCATGAAATACATTGACTACAATGTTTAAATTAAATTTTCTACATATTCCACATACCCTGTAATTACTGTATAAAGTTTGGCCAGTCTTCAATCGTTCAAAGTTTAGTAACTTGACTGCCACAGAAAAGCCGAACGCTACTCAAAAATCACTTGAGAAGAAAAACTCACATACGCTTAAAAAACTGTGAAATACTGGACTCAGAAATGTGCTTTTGTATAAATAGTTTTTGGTAGTGTAGCTTAATTTATGTTAAATTTTTTACAAATATTTATTTGTTTTAAAGTTTTTGCATAGTACTTTCATTTATTGCTATGCAATGCCACGAACTACGTTAGATTAGCTAAAAGTATATTTTCTATAAATACATGCGATTCGCATAGAGACTTCAGTACTTTTTTAAATCTTAGACTTAAAAACTTGAATAATGTCAGTCCTTCTAACACTACTTACGCCACTAAAACTCTTCTTATTAGCGCTCATATTGTTTTTAATTTATTATATATCACATCGAATGAGCTACTGGAAAAAAATTGGCATACCACACGATAAACCGAGTTTGCTTTTTGGTAATCTACAGGATTTAAAAACAAAATATCACTTAGAGGATATCTATTTGCATTACTATAATAAGTACAAAGCCACTGGACCATTTTGCGGTTTCTATCATTATCATACACCTGCAGCTTTTCTACTCGATCCGCAGTTAATTAAAAATGTGCTGATTGAAGAATTCGACAAATTTGCTGATCGCCCACTTTATTACAACGAAAAAGATGATCCACTTTCAGTGCATCTTATGACAAGTCCTGGTTGCAAATGGAAACAGCTACGCTCTCAGTTGACACCAATTTTTACGGCGAATAAACAAAAACTTTCATTTCCTTTCGTAATGAAAGTTGCAAAAGAATTTGTCAGCATTGTTAATGAAAAGCTGGGTAAATCACGCACGGCAATTGACGTTAAAGAACTTTTTAACGGCTTCACTATGGATGTAATTGCAACTGTTTTCTTTGGCAATGAAATCAATTGTTTGCGTAATACAAATGAAACGTTTCGTCCTATGGGATTACGAGCAATACACGAGCAGGTAATGGGAAAATTTCAAAATTTATTAGCTGCTTTTACAACAAGCTCTCACGATTTAGCGCGAAAGCTTGGTATAACTGTTATACCAACTGATTGTTCAGCGTACTTTCAGAGGCTTGTAACAAACACTGTCGCCTTTAGAGAGGCGCATAATATGCGTAGAAATGATTTGTTAGATGCTCTGATTGAGTGCAAAAATAAATCAACTGAAATGGAGGATGTGTCGTTAACAATTGAAGAGATGTCAGCACAATGTTATGGTACCTTCTTGGCTGCTTATGAAACAACATCAGCCACGGGTAGCTTTGTTTTGTATGAGTTGGCGCTGCATCAGGAAGTGCAGCAAGAGTTGCGTAACGAAATCAAAGAAGTTCTAGACAGACATGAGCAAGAATTCACTTATGAATGCGTTGAGGAATTACAGTACATGAATCAAGTGATATTAGGTATAATATATGATTTTTGATATTTTCGAAGTTATTACTGTTTTTTTTTTCCAGAAACTTTGCGTATTAACACTATTAATCCAAGCATTTTACGTTGTGCTCTTGTTGATTATGCTGTGCCTGATGCTCCTGATTATATTATTGAGAAAGGCACCATGATTATTATACCCGCCGCAGCAATAAACAAAGATCCACAATACTTTAATAATCCAAATGACTTTAATCCTGATAATTTTTCATCAGAAAATGTACGGGAACGCAATGCTGTTGCATCATTGTCTTTTGGTGTGGGTCCACGTAATTGTATTGGCAAGAGTTTTGCTCAAATGGAGTTACGGCTAATATTAGCAATGTTGTTAAAAAATTTTAAATTTTCGCTAGCTGTTGAAACCACAGTGCCCTTTCAAGTTGATAAAAGTAAAAATATTTTAGATTCTGTTGGGGGTATTATTTTAAAAGTTGAGAAAATTGACTGAATGTTTTCAGCTAAATGCTCTAAATATACAGTGCAGTTTCGATTATATTACGTAATTAATGTTGAGCTTGGTAATAAATTACTACTAAAAGTATTGAAAAAAATTTACGAAATGAAGAAAAAATTTTTTTTAAAATACAGTTTTATTTTGAAATACAGTTATCAATGTTATAAGTATGATTTCAATGAGTTTTATAATTAAATATGATAGAAATTATCTTATGGTTTAACAAGCATACAATTAAAATAAATATAGTTGACTTTGATGTCCTGTTGACATATTGGGTTGGAACATTTCGAACAAAAGAAACGAATTTTTTTGCGCATTTTTTCATATCCATGTAAACAAAGTCTATTGGATGGATCCAACTCATTGAGTTCTTCTCACTCCTCATTTGCTCTTTCGCATTCAATATCATTGTACAAAGCTGCTGCCTGTTGTAAATAAAATTTGTCATTACTGTCGCTAGGACCCTTATTATAAATAAGTTTCACTACATCACTCATTATTGTCAAAGCATAAAAATTTGACACATTAATGTGTTTTATTAGCACCAAGATCTGTGCGTGCTATGCTAAGAGCATTCACTGCTAAGAGCATATGAGCAGCAGTTTGATTCAGTTTGAATAGAAAGTAACCTCGAGAAAATTAATAACGCAAATCAAAATATTCAAATCGCATTTTTTTCCATACAAAATACTTACAGGTCTGGCTGGATCTATTAGACACTAATGCGATTAAGTTCTTGTAATAATCCTTTTATGATTTTTTTTTTCGTTATAACTAAGATCGTTTCTAAGATTTATAGTTACAGTCTTTTGCGTATTGCTTGGTTGAGTTATGTCTGCTAAAAGGTAGTCAATGCAAAATTTATTTCGTTCACGTTACCGCGTTGTTCATGTTAGACGGTGGGCACGTTACCGCGACTGCACTGTATAATACAAAAAAAATACAGCGCTCTTTTTTTCCCAGAAAAACAACATTTTCGATTATAAAGTATTAATATAATGAAACTTTTATTTGGCATGGAATCAATAAAAATGAAGTTACAATAAAATTCTACAAGAATTTTTTAAGTGTAACATCTATTTATTTAATTTTATTTTAATGCGTATACCACTTGCTAAAGCAATTCTTACAAATTGTGCTAACACCGCAACAAATTATACTACGTACATGCGCATTATTTCAATTTGATGGTGCTAAATTTGCAACAACAGCAACAAAAATATACACAAAAACAAGCAATTCTTATGCAGAACACACAATTAACACTTTAATAAAATACAACCACTACCACCGTGCTAGCAGAGTCAGTTGTAACAAAAGGCAGCAAATAAATTAACAATTATAATTTTTATGACGCCATTAACACCATGTTATGCTGCACACATGGCCAAGACATACGAGGAAGAAAGAAAAAGGCTAAAGTAGCAGTACTATACGATGGTAACGGCGCACTTTTATAAGCGTAATAACTAACTGTGACTTTTATGCACACAACAATAGCAAAACAACAAAAAAAAAAACGCAGACATGGACATAGGAATAAATTGACATTTAACAGCAAACGCATTTAGTATGCGTACACATAAAATAAGGTGTAATAGGGTGGCACTTTGTACTGAAATTAGAAATTGCATACGTAAAGATTAAAAAAATCGTTTTTCAAAGATTTGATTGTAAGAAAATGCAAACGTTGCTTACAGAACCTTTATTCGGAATTCACGATCGTATGTGAAACTCACATGTCCCCATGTGTCAATAGTTTGAAAATTATTTCTGCAATTCTAAGCAAATCTAAAAAGTAATTTCGAATTTGATACGTAGGACTTTTTTAAATGGTATTTTTAAATAATTTAATTTTTGTCAAGAGTATAGTCTGAGGAAAAATCTTATAACTATTAAACGTTTAGTTTTAGAGAAGATAAGGTATCGATTTCAAATTGCTTTTAATTTTTGTTCAAGCAAAGTTCTTTGAAATTTCCAATAAGGACCTCTCTACACACACATTCGCACAATACATGACAAATAAAAACTACTGCATTTTTGTCCAACTATAATGTGGCATAAGAATCTGTATAAATGTATTACTTTACTTGTGAGGGTAAAAGATACAAATAATAAGCAAAGGTATGTAGCATGAATATTTACTTTTATTACACTAAAGTGCAAAATACTAAAAATAATTTTTACACCATTTATGGGAGCATTTCGGCGTTTATGACTTTGTATATGAAATTAGTTAAATGTTGCTGCTGTTATTCATTTTGAATGTAATAAAAGCGCATAAAGTCTTTAAATGCATGACTGAAAATAGAGATTTGGAAGGAAAGCTATGCTAAGTATTTTTATATACATATTAGTTAATCTCTTATTAATTGGGTTTGTTTTGCTCCAGTAGCCAGCAAAATTAATGTAAAAAAATCTTTATAAATTAAGTTTTGTTTCCTTATTTTGTTCATACTTTTTAAACTGCTTCTATGACATTTAAAAATAAACTTCACGATGACTTTGTGCCATAAAACTATTAATTTAAAAAAATTACAAAGCATAAAATCGTTTAATGTGGCGAAAATCGTAAAATTTTGCGATTCCGCTTAACGGCCAAGACTTTAATTTCATATTTTTTTGCATTACAAATTGTATAATTTAAACGGTTATAGAAAATTGTTTTAAGTTGCATCGGCGCTTATTTAATAGCTAAAAATTGTTCTTGTTTAAACAAAAAAAAAACCTTATTTCAATCATTTCACTTACATACAGCTCTATGACAAATCTCTCAGTGCATTTATTTTTATCTTGGAATTCTTAACATTTAATTGTTACGTAAATAAATCTATCAATATTGCTTTATTTTTTATAACGTATTCATACACTCAACATAACACTTCATGCTCTTAATTAAACAAATAACAATTGAATCAAACAAATTGAAATTAAAAGCAACTTAATATCTAAGCTATGTTTTACGTTTTTCTATCAACATAAAAATCAATTGTTTTACTTTTATTCAACAAAACTCATAAATGAGATAAAAAAAGTAAAAGTTTTCAGCAACAATTCAAAAAACTAATTGTTTAACCAAACTAAATATTTTTTACTATACTTTATTGAAATCAATTTAATTTATTAAATTTGCTTTTAATATGATTTATATGAACGAACTCTAAACTAAATGAGGGTCCTTTGATTTAGTAGAATTTTTTGTTTTCGATGTACAAATAAAAATTGCTCATACGACGCGTATTCCAACAACTATTCGGTACTGAGAACAATATTAGGTGTGATAATTAGCAGTGCTAAATATTTTATACCTTCTTTAATTTATATTATTAATTCAAAAATTTAATTACGAAATATAAACCTCAACACGTAGTTAACGCAACAACATATTACCAAAAAGTTAATAACGCCGTAACTTTCAAAGGAAAAATCCTAAGAACTTGTGTTTTAATTACTAAGAGACTGTCGTACTTTCAAATCTTTTGATGTAACTACGATTTTCCTATAAACTGCCGCATATCAAAGTGTTCAAAAAGCATTGCATAGTTCCTGTCATATCAAAGTTGTTAAAGAATTTAAAGTGTGAACTAAATATTGCCATAAAAATGTAACGATATAAAAATACAAATTTAAGTAAAATGTATTCAATTGTGATCATTTTTGAGGAAATTACTTCAATTTTGCAAGATTTTTGATATATCAGCTTTTGCGTTAATTTCATAAAGGATTCAGTAGTATAGCCTGGCAGATTTTTTTCGGCTTAAAGCCGTACATTTTTGCGTGAGAAAAATGCTGTCAGAACTGAATGAAAGCCTGTTCTCTCGTTTGGAAACATCTTTTTTTTTCAAAATTTTCATTTAGTTATTTCTAAAGAAATCTAAATATGGCTCATTAAATTAGGGAACTTCTAAGCGGAAAATACGCTGAAATCGATTCACGTAATATTACAAGCCTTTTTAAGTTAAATAAAGAAAATTTTATTTAAAAAAATTACGCATACGATATGTTAGACTAGTAATTTGATGAAATTAAGAATATCAAAAACTGTTTCGAGATAAAACTATGGATTTAACATTAAAATTAACTTTAATTACTCGCGTGTAATAATATTAATATTTTTTTTGCTCCACAAATTAAATGAAATTTACTTTTGTTTTCCTTATGCAAGCAAAATTAACTTCTTACCAAAAATATTAACGCAACAACAATAGCAAGAACAGCAGCACCGACGACAAAATAGAGACAAAGTCAAAGAAGAATATTAAATCTGACATAAATTTTAGGGCTGCGACTAATTAGCTAATTGCCATAATTATACATTTAAGCTAATGCTGACATTGTTAACGTATTTTATGTTGATCTATTTATGCATGTAGTAAGTCCACATGCCTGCGTTTAAGTGTATCTATTTGTCTTTGCGTATATGTATTTGTATATAATGTCATCAATACATTTACATATTCACCAAAGCACAAATTAAGCACACAAATCATGCATTGAAATTGCGGTTTAACTTGTAGTTTCAAAGGACTAAGCGGAAAATGAATGTCGGCGCTCGCGCGCATACGCTTGGTCGCCGCTATTTAAGCGTATTATTGATGCTTAAGCTTAAAACTAGCGGTTACAGTGAAATTTAAATTTATGTTAAATGGAAAATTTCTCTACTTGATATGTTTTTTGTGCTCTTGTGCGTAAATACTCTGATGTTCTGCTCGAAAGTTTGACCTCTTATAAGTGGCCATTAAACAATTTTGAAATTTTTTTAGCTTTTTAGTAGTAAATAAATTTGAAGGTGAAATATAAGCCATTACAAATATCGGATTTGAGTTGTATATGAAGAAAAAAAAAGTTTAGCATGTCAAAAAGTTTTTGCCTGCATATTATGGCCTATAATTCATTTTAGTTCACTTTCTTATAAGCTTTTTTGAAACTTTATACAACAGACTTAAAAAAATTCTTGAGAGGATTGTTTTATTAATCAATTTTTTTCAGTGTATATAGTTTTTTTCCTAAAAACTTATGTGAAATATGTATGATTCCTTTTATCTTATTTTGAACCTCAGTCGAGAAGATAATATTTTCTTACATATTTTTAAGTAAAATGTGGCTTTCTTATTGTGTACTCATCAATAACCATGAAGTATGTGTGTGTGTGTATTTGAATTTGTGTATGTATGCAGGCGCACAAGCAACGTTAATTTTCAAAATCATCAAAATCACTCAAATCAGCTTGACGTTGGACTTGTAATCACGATAATTATAATACACACGCAGGCATCAAATACAGACATACAGTTACATGCCTGCAGTTATATACATACAAGTGTGTGTATGTGCACTACTACACAAACATACACACAAACTACTTATAGAATTATATGAAGCGACATAACTTCTAATGTTGAAAATATGTTAATAAATTTGTAATTTCAGCATGGTTGGCAATAAAGCTTTAATACACATATCAGTGTATTAGTGTGTCTATATCTACATACGTCTGTGTGTACTTTTGTAGCCATTTAAGTTCCTTTGATTTTGCTTGTTAATAATCAGCAATGTCAACGTTTTACTAGATACCAGAAAAAAAAAAAATTTTAGAAAATTATTAAGGGTAATGTAGTCAAAGAGTAAGTAGACACAAGTGAAATATTTTTTTTTTGTTAAATATTAATAGTTTTTTTCTTAAAAAAAAAAAATAAATAATAATTGCCGGGCTATTTCCATCAATTTTCAAAATAACGCGTAATAAAGCCAGAATTGTTTCTATTGTTTGGTGCGTCTTGTTAAAGCCACATATTTTTCAGAATATTTTGTTGCAGTTTCTTGATCAACCGGCCATAATACATAGATTCACCAACAATAAGTCTGACTAATTTTATAAAAACATTATAATATTTTCTCAAAAAATAATAATATTTTCTGAAAAAAACTTTTTGAATGCATACTCTTTGTGCACTTTACCCTACATGTGCACATGAGAATAGCAGCTAACCACCATTGACAACTTTCAGTTATGTTTTCTTTTTGGGACGCTTGTCTCGTTTGTACGTATGCGTATGTGACAAACTCAAACAGTAAAGCAGCAAACACAACATACACCACTTAGACAGCTGCATAAAATGATGAGCTTGTTAACGTTGGCAGTTAGTGATAATCAGTTTGCAAAATGCTATCACATGTGATGGTCAGAATTCTGTACGTTAACAAAAATAATGCTGATGTTGATGATGATGATGATGATGACGATGTTGATTTTGTCTCATTATTATTATGGATTATTGTGGCGGCATATGTTAATTACTGAGCACAAAATTACATACAAAATCCAGGAATAACAATGACATGGGACCATACTTAGACGCTGACACATAACAGAGATTAACCCACACATTGGCTTAACTTATGCATACATACATACATGCATACATATATAAATAGGCTTAACAGTGAGTGTTTGGTATTAACATGGCATAATTAGTGCTGTTGGCAAAAAACGTATATTAAATAAAATACTGAGATGATCTAAAAGGAATAAGGTATGCTAAGTAGATAAATGGCATAAAAATTTAATGTGGTTGTAACTTTGGCATTTTAGCCATAAAAGTTCTAGTGTATAAAAGCAGCATTTTGCTACCAGCAGTGAAATTTCACTATGCCCTTTTTTTTAAATTACTTTTTTTCATTCAAATATATAATCAAAGCACGGCTACTGATATTGAAAGTATTTTCTGAAGTCTGAAGTATTTTTCTAAATTTTTGCACAAAAAAAAAACAAAAAGTTTGACATTTTTTTAGGTCACACATGACGCATGATTTACCTTTAATTCCTGTCAAAAAATCAGTTGACTTTGTTGAAGAATACTGAATAATTTAAATTATGAGTGGATGTACGTGACATACAATAGGTCTGTCAATTTGCATTTTATACCACGAACGTAGATATAATGTCGACTTGCGCATCATGAGAACTTTTAGTCGCACAATTTTATTTTGAAAATTCAAGAAACAAGCGAACAAAGTTTTTAAGCTCCAAATCAAATGCTTGCGGTATGAAAACTTTACCTTCATCAACTTATGTCATAAGTTATGTCTTGTTTTCAACTAAATAATTCACCAAAAACTACCAACCATATTTAAAGTTTTTAAAAGCAAAAAAATACGCTTACTTTAACTATTCTATGCTTTTACGATACACTGTATAAATTTGAGTATTTTTTATTGTTGAAATCACAAAAAGACGCGTAACTATACAATATGTATCTATTAAAGAAGTATTTCTAAAATACCATGAAAACTTTACTTAATTCGTTTCCCTAGTTTATGACATATGTAGTATATAAAAGAAATTGAAATTGAAACTCATCAGTCATACATGACGTATACGCATTCTAATTATGATATCTGAGACATTGTTTCATTTTGCTTAAGAAGCATTGTTCAATTTTATTTTATTTTCAAGCTCCCACCCACTCTATTATTATTTATTAATTTTTCTGTTACTCGTATTGCCATTATAAAGTTTAAATAATATAAATTTTTACAAAGCTATTAATTTGCAGTTTTAACTTGTCAAAGCTTCATGCTTACAAACTCAAAATATTTAATAGTGTGCTGTTATAAAACTGTAAAATTTCAGTAAATATCAAGTCAGTAGCTTTCGTGCCAAATAACGTTAAACATACAGACTTTGCCAAACTTAAGCTTAACGTGACGTATGCGCAACAATTAATTTAGTGTTATTTTAGAAACTTTTTTCTTTACTCACATCACAATTTTCGGGATTTATAGTAAAGTCTTTGTATAAATCAGCATTAAATCAGATTAAATTTTTTTTATTTGAATTACAATTAAAATATCTATGAAAATATGCACAGCGTCAGACCAGATTTTTAGTTTTGAAACATAACTTAAAAAAATTTAGTGGCCTCAATGTAAAAAAAAAAATTGTTCTGTCACGCATTAGGTAAATTGCGCAAAAAAGAAAACATTATCGAAAAGCATCCTTTTTCAACAACTTTGCTCAATTTAATTTAAAGTAGACTCAAGTAAAGGCATAACAACAGACAAGCACACAATCTGACAACACAACATGCAGCCAGCAACCAAGGCAACATATTACGCGGCACAAACAACATAACAATGACTCTGCAACCCCTTTAAGTATGCAACAATGAAGTTCACAAAAGATCATTATCCTGTACACAAGCATGAGATGAAAGCGGATAATAGTGTAACCGATACATACAAACATTCATCGTATTATATTGACAATAACAAGAACGCACACACACACACTCATGTGTATGTGATAAACGGGTAAATGCATAAGTATAGGTGGTGGTTGATTAAATAGCATGTGAGTCGGCGCTTTTTATTGTATTACACTTTGGCTTTCTTATTCTATTTTATACTTTTTTGCTTATAATTTTGCGCGCTTATCTGTGTCTCGTTATCGTTAGGTTTTTTTTGTTTTTTTTTTTTTTTTTTTCTGCACTCATCATTCCTGTCGTCTTTCATTTTGTGTGCGCATCACATCGCATCATCAAATGTAATGTTTAACCCGGTATTTATGTGTGAGTGAAAGTTCAACATAATAACAGTTGGAATAAAAGTAGCAACAAAACGGTTAGCAATAAAATGAATTGAACTTTAAGTTTTGCTGACGCTTTTATATAACAAAAGCATTTGCAATAAAAACTTAAGTAACTGTAACTGTAACTGTATACGTAACTCAACTCGCTTAGCATTAAGCAATAATGTTTTTGCTACTGTCACACCCCAGTGAGCAGTTTTGATAGCATAAGAGCTATATTTTAATCACCGAAAGGAAAATGTTGATAGAGCGCCAGAACATACTCTGAGAAAGCAATAATTTGATCGTTGGAATTAGGCGTCCTGTAGCAACGCACCAAAGCTATTCATGCATGAATCTCTTATAGGCGATTGTTATTGAAGGCAATATTAAATGACTAGGGGAATTCGTTTTTCAGTTTAATATTTTTATGTGACATTTTAATTATATTTGAAAATAACAAACTTCATTTAACATAAGCCAAAAAAACTGACATTGTGCTTTAATTTTAAAATAAAACCAATTTTTATAGCATATTTGTACAAGGCAAATGATAAGTTCAGTGTCAAGACATAATGCATTAAGGCATATGAAATAAGAGACATGCCTAAGAATATGCAACAAAAAATTCATTGTATATAGCTCTCCTAGAAGCGTTATATCAACTTATGTTCGGGAATTTGAAAGTTTCAACAATCTTCTTAATGTTGGCTGGGTACTGTTGAGTTTATTTGTTGCACACCTTAAGGTAGGCAACAATAAATTTGTTTTTTTTTTATTATTGTTTTTGATGATTTCATGATGACAGCGTTGCCATCAAGGTAAAGATTTTATTCTGACTGTACATAGTAAAAGAAAAATCAACAGTATTGACAGCAAAGTTTAGGCAAGACACTTGTATCCTTTACTATGCTAGCTTAATTCATATTACTAACATTCACAATAATAATAGCCATAGTATTGGCAATATTAGTCTGAAAGTCTAAGAAGTCTCACAAACTTCATTACGCAAAGCCACAATATTGACTGCTAAGGAACAGTCTGTAATCATGTTCACTTTTCTGTTGGCTTACGATATTGCAAATATTGGCATCTGTGTTACAGATTCCATTACATAAAATTATAAGAAAAGAGTCAGACACGTCTTAAAAATCAAATTCTTTTAATTTTTCGGTGTGATATTAAATATTTTTTAGATATGAATTTTTTCTTCACAAAAAGGCTTTTTTCTTTTGACTGTTTCATTAAGAAAAAACACTGTGATCAAATTGTTTACATCGGCATAATTTTAACATCAAAATCAATTAAAAATCTACATTGCGTCCTTTATATGGTCAGAGGCTCTATATACCTACATACAAAGTTCTATGTTTCATTTAAAGCAAAACTTTGCTTTTACAGTCATTTAAAAGTAAAATTATTAAATTATTAACGGATAATTTTAATTAAGGGAGCAGAACGAATGTTAAATTAATTCGGCTTTTAGCACTGTCACACTGTATTGGTTAATGATAATAAATATAGTTCTTACAAAAACAAATTAATTTGATTGCCGCTGAAACGTGACTGCATAAGCTTCAATGAAAGCCGCCTTTAGCTCATACTGCCTATGCCAAATATTCAAATCGAAATATAAATAAAGTGAAAGATTTTAATAAAATTTCATACCGAGTTTTAATTTTAAACGAAACGAATCATTTTTATCAATAAAATGAAGCCCGCAATATCGCTTTACATTGCGTTTTTGATCTTCGCTTTTCTAATGGATACAGATGCGACTCTAATAGATACAGATACAGACATGCGGACATGCACTGATGAAATATGCAATGCGATATGCATAGGGGTTGAACTGCCCCGAGGCGGTTGTATACGTGATAAATGTACCTGTGGCCCGTGGGAGTTGTAGACGTGATAAATGTTCCTGTGGTAAATTGTATGAATTAAATATCGCTTAAGAAATGTTGATCGAAATCAGTTCTCACCAAATAATGTTATAAGACAATATATATGCGATTACATTAAAATAAAATGATTTAAATAATACAAATTAAGATTTTCATTTAAAAAAAAGAAAAAATTCCATCATAGTACAAGCTCATAGAAGTCATGAAATACAGAGTGAATAACAAACAACATTCATCATAACAAGTTAGGCAGGAAATAGGCTTAGAGTCTTTAATACGTTGCAATTTTTTATAATGGGCGGGACCTACCGTATAATCAAAAAGGCGGTTAATCAACATCAAACAAATTTTCAGTTCTATTTATAATTTGTTTTAATTTTTTTTTATTAAAAAAATAAATGATTTGATTGCCACTGAAACGTGACTGCATTACCTTCAATGAAAGCCGCCTTTAGCTCATACCGCCTTTGCCAAATACTCAAATCGGAGTATAAATAAAGTGAAATATTTTCATCAAATTTTATATCAAGTTTTTAATTTAAACGAAAAGAATCAGTTAACAGCTCTAACGTTTTATCAAATAAAATGAAGCCAGCAATTTTCCTGTACATTGCGTTTTTGCTCCTCACTTTTCTAATGAATACAGATGCGACTCTGACGGATAGAGATGCGACTCTAAAGGATACACCACCGACATGCACTGATGAAATATGCAATGATGTATGCAAACAGGTGGGAAGGTCCGGAGGCAGTTGTTATGATGATTATGATTGTAAATGTAATGAAGAAAAATAATATAACTTTACCACCTCTCATTTACTGTCACACTGTATTGGTTAATGATATATAACTGCTAATAAATAAAGTTCTTACATATATACAAAAACAAATTAATTTAATTGCAACTGAAACGTGACTGCATTACCTTCAATAAAAGCCGCCTTTAGCTTATACCGCCTTTGCCAAATACTCAAATCGGAGTATAAATAAAGTGAAACATTTTAATAAAATTTCATACCGAGTTTTAATTTTAAACGAAAAGAATCAGTTAAAAGCTCAAACGTTTTACTAAATCGAATGAAACCAGCAATTTTCCTGTACATTGCAACTTTGCTCTTCGCTTTTCTAATGGATACAGATGCGACTCTAAAGGATAGAGATGCGACTCTAATGGATACACCACCGTCATGCACTAATGAAATATGCAATCAGGTATGCGAACAGGTGGAAAAGTCCGAAGGCAGTTGTGATGATCATGATATTTGTAAATGTAGTAAAGAAGAATAATAATATACCTTGGCCACCTCTTATTTAATAAAAGAGAAAAAATCGTATACGAATACATTTCAACAAAATGATTTGCGTAAAAAAAAAAATAAGATTTCCATTAACAAAAGAAATCGCCATCATATTGCAAGCTCCAAAAAGTAAAAAAATTCAAAATGAAGAAAATACAACTTCCATCATAGTAAGATATGAAATCACATTTAAATTTACGGTGATATGTTGAAAACTTTTATAAATATCATTAAAATAAATAATAATAACTAAGGATAAATTTTGAACAATATAAAATATAGAAGGACAAAAGATTTTGAATAATAAAATAATATTAAAAGGAGAAAAATGCTGAGTGTTTTTATTGAAATGAGAAGTTAGTTATGGACTGCTCAAAATTTTCTTCCAAATTGGTAAAGAAAAAGGATTCCAGTGTCTGTCTAATGGCATTAAAGAAAATTAAATGACCTGGATTCAAATGATTTGTAATGGATTCGCATATCTCTTGAAATGCTTCATATTTCATTGATTGTCTTCTAACATTTACGATTAGTGATGCCTGCGAGAAAAATTGGACGTGAACTAAAGCATTGCCCATTATCTTAGCCAATAATCAAGAAATCAGAAATGACAAAAAATTGATAACAAAAAATCTCTTATTTAAATCTAAAATTTATAATTTTGCTGGCAACACTGTCAGCGTCACTCTTCTTTAGTACTATGTGGCATTTTTGTTACCTACATTTTAAGTGGTGAATGTTTTCTTTTGTTATTTAAGCAATTCCTTTATCATTCGTTTCTTTTTCAGTGCTGTTGTTTATGTTTCGCTTGCTTCCCTTTATTGGGTTAATAAAAATTATAAGAAACCATGGGTAGGTAGTTGGTAGAAAAGAAATAAAATAAGTAGCAAAAAATGTGCAGGGATTCCTCTATTACTACTATTTTTTTTTTTTTTTTGCATAATGTTGAGAGCTCTTAAATGTATTTACTGTGTACTTTTTTATTTTATTATTCGTTACTAAGCCTTTTATTACAACTACTGCGCTCTCATGTAAGTCAACACAAAACTTTTCAGTTAAGTATTTACCTTTTGGCTTGTTAAGCAGCTTAGTTTGTGTTGTTTTTTCATATTATGCGCACAATATGGTAGCATACTTTTGAGCTTAAGTTAAATATGTAATTAACTTACTTTTTATAAGAAGCAATTGCTTAGATTTTTAGCTTTTATTCGAAAATATGTTTATTATAATGACAACTAAAATTTATGAATAGTCAATATTGTAAAAGGGAAGATAATTATTATTTAAAAAAAAAAAATTCGTTGCATATTTTCAGGTCTTTTATGAAATAATTACGCGATATCCTTAAAAGTTTATTGTTTATAAAGAAGAACTACAAATACTTGATCAAGTATTGCGAGAAAAATCACCATGTCCTTGAGTCCTTGCCTTTGCAAATTATTTTTTTTCTAGTTATTTTCTTGCTTAATGCTAGCAGCATGCCAAAGTGAAACCAACAAACAGTTGCGCTTATTGCACAACACACTGCATACTCCGATCTCATTCTCTGTTTTCTTTGAACCTTTCGTTTTTAACCTCAAAAAGTAATAAGTGAAGAACAAATAGCTTCGTGCAAGAAATTTTATGAAAAATCCTAACAAACAAAAACAATAGCAATAGAACAACACCAATTATAGCAACAATACTCCATACTATTAGTTGCGGCAAAACTTGGCATCGAGAAACCAAATTAGATTTGAAATCGTTGAGATTGTATGAGTATATCGCTTTCTCTGTTATGCTTAAGAGCTGTTGAATGTATTTTGCCATTTTTGTTGTTGATGTTGTTGGTGTGCTCCAATCAAACTTTAACTTTTTCATTGTTCAGTGTTGTGAAGTTAGGTGCACGTTTTGAGTTTCTTGTTTTTCCATATGTTGTTAGTCTTGTTATCCTTACAAAGAAATTTTCAAAAATATCCTGTTTCTTATATTTTGTTGGCTTTTTTTTTGTACATTGTTTTTTTTAACTTTTTTTTTAAATTTTGTGTAACAGCAGTTAAAAGAAGTATAAAAAATAGTTTTTTTTTTCGTTTTGTCATTGAAAATTAAGTTTGTATAGAAATAATAGCTTGAAAAAACTTTTATTGAAAAAAAATTGGTATGAGTAGTTCTTTCTTACCATTATTTTTGTTAAAGACATTGACAAAAATTTTAATAAAATTAATTTATTAATTAAAATTTTTATCAACATACAAGCATGGGGTTTCTTTAATCATATCGCAGAGCTTAGGTATTCTGGATGTTTATGAAAGATTCTCATAGAATACTTGCTCTCTTTCCTTCACGATCATTATAATCACTTAATCGTCCTCGTCGTCAACCTCCTTAAGAGCATTTTTTTTTTTTATCGATGAGTTAACCTGCTTCCTTAATTTTACAAAAGTTCGTTGAGTATTATTGCCACAAAAAGATACTGGTTCGCCTTTTGAGCAACGTGTCCATCCTGATTCTGGTCGGTAAGTGGTGCCTTTGCGTTATTATTTGTCTGACTGGGCTCCTAGCCTCATCGATCCGTAGAAAGTCTTGCATGATAAGTTGATCAAACCTAGTTCACATCTACTTCTCTAATATTATTGCCTCAGCTTCTGGGGCCATATGATATACTCATTTGTGTTTAATCAGCCAAGCTCAGTTGTTTGTTGAAAAAATGTTCCTAAACAGCTTTTCGAAGTATCAGTAAAATGGCAGCAGTATCGGTTCAATGACTTTTCAATTAAAATGAACATACAGACAGACATTTAGCTAGCAAATTTGATTGTTTTTTTTTTTTTGTTTTCCAGTGTTATTTTTCACCTAACCAATTTAAAGTTAAATCTCAATAATTTAAATTGTTGCTTTCGCTTGTAGATTTTGTTTGTGTATGTATATTTTCTTGAAAAATTATGCACATGTTTGTGTGTATGTTACAGTTGATCCTTTTACCTCAATGCTTTATAGCAGGCAAAACATACGTTGATGTTAAAGTCTCAAAAAAGAAGTTCTGCGTTTGAGTTCTTGAAAATTTTATTTAATGTATTGTTACAAATTTAAATATGCCGATGTTATTTCACTTGTGTGTTTGTATGCGTAAGTATGTTTGTAGCATATATGGATTTGCGTGTCTTAAACTTATTTCATTGGTAATAAATGTGAATTTAAATTGCTCGAATATGTTGTTGTACTACATCCTATACATATTACTTTAGCACTTGTTGGTGAGTGTGTGTATATTTTATATTCAATTTTTCAAATGTGTGCGTGCTATGACAACTGCCAGTTGAGCCTTAAAGGCTTTTCGCTTGCATAAGCTTCAAATTTGTTGCTCTGTTTTATTTACGAATAATTTTGAGGTAGACAACGCATAGAATTCTGTTAAATTTATTTTTAACTTTAAACTGTGATATTTTTGTTTGTTGAGTGTTGATTGCGAAAATTCTTGCTTCGAGGAAATTCTTTAAGTGATTCATTTTTGTTAATAGAACATAAATTGAAGGTCATGGCTGCTGTTGAGATATTGTGTAATGCTTACGAAAAAAAAAGGCGTATCACACCAATTTTTGCAAATATCATTAACATAAGCATATGGTAAGTTTTAAATAAAGGCAATATTTATGATGTACATAGGTAAATTTTGCCTTTTTTTCTCAAAAGCCTAAGTACTTATTCTTTTATTGGCAGCCTTCTTAAAAATAAAGCAGTTGTGCAAAATTAATGTCAACACATTTTTTTTTTACAAGAACTTAAAGACTGCTGATGAGAAAATGTTATACTTTTGATAATAGCATTTGTTGCTTTCATTATGAAAGCGAATGATTTATTTTCAATATTATTTTATGATAAATGACTGGCATAAATTTTTTCTATCAAAAGCTATCACAATTTGCTTAACTTGACTGGCATACATTTTTTCTATCAAAAGCTATCACAATTTGCTTTGCTTCGTTGCACTTATCGCTTGGGTTCTCAACAGATATATACAAAAAATCAAACATAGTATGTGGCTTACAAATTCTTACTAATTGGCTTAAAGGTCACTGATGATTCCATCTAGCAATTGGCAAAACTAGTACGATTAGCCTTAGCCCTTTTTTTTTTGCATAATTAACCTGTCTTAGGTGTAATTTTTTTGGAAAGCTAACTAAAATAACAATTCTAATCACAAACGTTTGTTAGCTGTTCTTAAAAAATAACAATTGTAAAATTTAATTATTTAAATTTAAATTTAAATTACGAATTATTTATAAAAAAAAGAAGAAAAATTATAACAATGACATAATATTTTTACTACTAATGCTAAATTTGGGGCGCTGAGGAGAGCATGCGATGCTTATGGAAGAGGCAAATATCAGCATCTTGTTGCATTTATCCTTTTAATATGAGTAAAATTTTTAACAAATGCATTGCTTAATCCCCTAATGTTTGTTATTTTTAATGTAGCTAACTTTTTTCAACATATTAATCACTTTATTTTCTATGCATAGCACAAGAAATAGGACTCTAAAAAAATTAAAAAAATAAAAAAAAAGTCAGAAACAGCAAGAGCAATTAAAAGCAGCACAAAGTGCAAAAAAATGGCGCAAATTACATTTAATTGGTTTTTTGCTGCTACTCTTCTGCTTTTTCATATTAATTTAACCCATTTTGAGCCATTTTTAAATAAAGTTTTGGATAATTTAATAGAACTTATTAAGGCTTTCATAATTTCCAAAAAACAAATATCAAATTTCAATAAAAACTTTTAGAAAAGAGGCCTCGTTTCCATTTGTCGTGAGTTGGCTTAAGCTGTTATTAAGCTTATTAAATATTAAGTTAAAAATAAACGAAAAAGAAAGTCAACTAAATTATAAAATTAATAGACTCTTACTGCTTCAGAATCTGCTGAAAATCCTGTTGCCTTTAATTGGTATATACTCTTCTGTATTTTTAGACTATATACCATATTGCTGTACAAAATGGTTTAATATTAAATAAGCAGCAGAGCTGCTTTAATTTTTTTTTATATAAGAAAACACAAGCACCAAAATACTTTGTATTGGCTCAAACTTTACTTTTCTACGAAGTTTCTTCAAAAAAAAAAAAAAAAACCTTCCAAGCATAAGCATCCTGCATAAATTATAGCACACGAAAATCCTTCAGGTGTTTCTTCTTGTTGCGTGTATTTGCTTTGGCATATTTGTTTTCATGTTGTGTTAGCAAAGCATCAAATACAAAACAGCAAAAAAATTAAAAGAGAATAAGGAAAAGAAAAGGAAACATTAAGCTTTTGTCAATTTTCCCAATCACGTTTTTAACCTCGACCGACCACTTGCCGTTACCCAGGACGACAACGAAGACTTTAACTACACGATGCTCCAAGGCTAATTACGCCCATTTGTCGCCTTGTTATTACGTTTTATTTTATTTTATTTTCTTTTTAATGTTTTTTTTTTATCTCTAATTTTTTGTTTTCATTGGGCTCTCTTCTTTTTTTCTTCCTGTGCCTTAATGAGTTTCTATGTAACTTATTTTCTTGCTAATTTGTTTCATGTTCTCATCTGATTTTTTCTTTCTATTGCAGGTCCACCCGTTCTATCAGAATCAATTCAGGGTACTTTAGGTCGTTTACCCTGTAATGTTACACCGCCAATATTGGATGATCGTGTGGCGTTGGTGATATGGTATAAAGTTGGACTCAAGACACCAATTTACAGGTAAGTTGAAAAGATTACTTTTATTGTTAATAACTTTTGCTAAACAAAATAGGGACCTTATCTAAATGAGTGGTAATTTATTTGATATAGCTGATATAGATATTAAATTATTCAACTTAATAAACTGAATTTCAAGCTGCCTTACTATTTTTTTCGTACTGCATATTATTTTCCTTCAAAGTAAGGCACCTTGTTGATAGAATAATGCCTATTTTATAAATCTAGAAATCAATAATTTTTATATAATATAAAAAAAAAATCATTTAAATTCTGTTAAAGAAATTTTTGAAGCCTGTTCAGAAAACAAAATGTAACCTTGATTAAGACGAAGCTGATTCCGACGTCATTAGAAGCATAACATAAAAGAAATCTGAAAAATATTTCTTCAACAACATTTTCTTAGAAATATTATTTATTCATATAATGCTTTTGTATCTATATTTTTTTCTATCTGTTATATGAATTTCTACAGCGCAACTCAAAGCAAAAATTACGCAGAAAACTTTAATTAAAAATGTTGATTTTTTCTGTCGTCGTCAACGCTCGAAATTGAAGGCAATTCAACAGAATTTTCTTGATGACATTTGTCTAACGCAAGATGCCATTAATGTTAATCTTTCTTGCTGTGAGACTTTATCTATTTCGAATGTAACGTTAAAGATATATTTTTTTGATATTTTTTTTTTGTTTTGCGCTACTTAATTTTCCTTTGACTATCACACGGATGTTCATATACTTTTGGTTTTTTGTTGCATACATTTAAGCATTAAGCTAATTACATGGTCAAAGTAGTCCACGAAACCAAACAGGAGTAGAGCAAATATTTTGCTGTGAGCATTTTTAATGTCAAACTTGGTAGCTAGATTAAAAGCTAAATATTTATTCAGTATAATTATAACTTAATAAACACATGTGTGTGCATAAGTTTATGAGTGTCTTTTTTTTACTGAATTATCAAAATATTTAAAAAAAAATTTTAAAAACTTTTTATCAAATAACAATTTTTTCTTTATATATTGTAACTTAAATTTTTAATTACAGTGTTGACACACGTGACTCCAACTTTTCACAAGGTACACATTGGTCCGATGAAGGATATGGTGAACGTTTGTCATTCACAGTGGAAGGGCGAGCTGGTACATTAGCGGTTAAGAAGACACGTCAAGATGATACCGGCGAATACCGATGTCGTGTAGATTTTCAAAAGAGTCCAACGCGAAATTCTAAAGTGAATTTAACGGTGATAAGTAAGTTATGGCAATTTTCTTTAAAATAGTCATAATATATGAAAAAAGTTCTAAATTAACAAAAACTTAAATTGATTTAAAAGAGTGCCTTAAAGTATGCAATAAAAAAATACATAACAGCCAACAGGCGAAAACTCTAAAAAGTTTGGCTATATTAATTGCATATTTTAAGGTACGTTGTGTTTTTTGTTCAGAATAATTTTTTAAAAATGTTTTTGAGTGCAGTAGAATATTTAAATTTAATTTGAATTTTCAATTTATGTTACCAAAAAGCATCCAGTTTATTTAGTAAAACATTTTCTCATCATGCTATCACAATAACTGGTACTTGATTTCACTGCTGCTAACATTTTCCAATATGGCGAAAATTTTTATTAAAAAACTGTTGTTGCTTGTAAAGAGAACGTCGCTCGCATGTCAGTTAGAATTTTGTGTTTGTTACATTTTTCCTTTTCCTTGCTCAATATCTATGTAGAAAACAGGAATTGTTGAAAATTTATTTTTTGTGTTGTGCACAAATAAAATTTTATTAAATTCTACACTGTGACTTTTTCCAGAAGAGAGCAGTATTTATAGTAGATAAAAGATAAGGATTTATGTAATGTAAGCAAGCTTATGTGCTGCATTTTATGAGTATCAAGTTTCTATGTAAAGGTATCGATAAATAACTTGGAAAAATTATCATGATAAAATTTTAAGTTTTTTAAGACACTTGAATGACTCACGTGCACAGAATTTTAAAATAATTTAAATTGTATTTAGTAAATCATAAGAGTTTGTCGATTAAAGTTCAACAGTATTATCACCAAAAGATAATTCAGTTACCTTTCGTGCAATTTTTTGTAACTCTTTGCATAAATCTGATATGCCTTACAAAATGTTGTTCTGTAAGACTAAAAAATCGCATAAAAGTAAAGCAACGCAAGATATAAATTTGTGCTAAAAAAAATGCTTTAAGTCACGTATGACTGAAAACTCGTGGAAAACTAGAAAATTCCATTAGAAAAAAAGTCCCATAAAACTTATAAATTGCTTGAGATAAAAAAGTGGCAATATATTTTAGAGTCGCATGCTGCTGAAAATATGCTTAAAATAAAAAAAAAGTTACAAGACTAAAAACTGCATACCGTTCAAAAGTAGCATAAGACTGAAAAGTTGTATGTTATTAAAAAACTTACATTGAACTAAAACATTCCTAATTCCTTTAGTAAAGGCTTGAATGCAGCTAAAGTTTGTGAAATACTGGAAACTCAAATGTTATTTAAAAGTCGCGTAAGACTAAGAAGTCGCATAAGACTGAAACTTGCATCTGAGTAAAATCTAGCACAACGCTAAAAAGCTTGCATTTCTCATGTAATTAAAACTCAACTATTACTTTAAAGTTGCGAGTGATTAAAAAATCGCTCAAAAAAGAAAAATTGTATATGAGTAAATGGTCACATAGTGTTAAAAAAATACTTCCATGGTCTCATGTGACTAAAATTGCTTTAAACTTATAAAAGTTAAAAAGTTTCAATTGCTGAAAAATTGCATGAAATAAAAAAAATTTCACATAACTAAAAAATTCCAATAGATTAAAAGTCCCTATTGACTGCATCCTTGCAGAAGACTTAAAAGTTGCATAGTGCTTAAAATGAAGAAAAGTCTCATGAGACTTAAAATTGCATGAATCTAGAAAATCGCTTCTAAACTTTCATAGAGCAATATGACTTGAAAGTTGCATATCACGTAAAAGTTGCATATGAATTACAAGTTGCATGCGATTAAAAACTCGCAGGAAGCTAAAACTTGTTTAATTTTTATATGCATCTTTTCTTTTTTTTTGTAAAATTTTTTTATTAATTCAGGTTAAAAATTCAAAAAGGTTTTCCTTATTCTCTCAGAGAAAAGTTTTTTTCCTTTTCCACAAGTTAGAGCTGAACGTTTTACAATAAATTTTTATGTATAGAAAATAAAAAGAATTTTTTAATAAAATAGAAAGCAAGCCATGAAAATGTTACTAAGGAAGTGCAACAGAAAAATAAAAAAAAATTTCTTGATATTGGCTTTTGAAGCGCATGACATTTGATTTTGATTGCATTTTATTGCGCTGCAATGCAATACTTTCTCTCTCTCTCATGGTTTAAGGACATTTAAAGGATTTTCTTTAGAGTTTGAAGATTTTTATATATGTTCTTTTGTACAATTTTGTTTATTTTGCTGCTGAAATGTTAAGCTTCTCCCAAAATAAAATAAGCGTTGAACATTTTCATTTCCGTTTCAGTTTTCAAGTGCTTATATTAATTTCATGTGTCATATAAAATTGAGTGACAACAAAAAGAATAAAAAAAAAAAAAATAAATAAAAACTAAATTTTGACACTTAAGCATATTAATTGTTTGTCTTTTGAAAAGTTTTCCTTTCCTGTGGTACTTTTTGATAACTTGATTTTTGACCATTATCTACCATTCAGTTTCACATACCACAAGTTTGAACATTTATTTTCATATTTCTTTAATTCTTACGCATAATTTTGCGAACTGCGCCATTTTCACACTTTTCGCCTATTTTCGTATATTTTCTCATAATTTTGCAAATCTTAAAATGAAGTTTCACTCCTGGCACATGGTTTACACCACAAAATCATTTTGTTTTATTCTACGCGCAAATATATTTGGCATTATTACCTACAAATTAATATTCTCTTTTATCACAAAAAAGTTTTTACAGAGATAATTGCCACAGGATACCAATTCGTTTTTTTTTTTTTTGCATTTCGCAGTTCATCTTCTTAAATGACCGTTATAGCAAATTAAGGAAACCCGAGCCAAAAAGCAAAATAAAATAAGCAAAAAAAATTAATGAAAAAGAAATGTGAAACTGAAGAAAATGAAAAAAGGAAGAATTTGAAAGAATTAATTTGGTCTCTTAATACCTTTTAAACGAAAACTTTTGATTTATACTTTTTTTTTGTTTTTTGCGCAAATTTCTTCTCCTTTTTCCGTCGTCTATTAAAAATAGAAAACTTTTAACCCTGCTGGCTTTACGGTCAGCGCTTCCGAAGATAAGATAAGCAGCTTTACCAACACATACGACATTAATTCGTGCACACACACAACCTGACACTAACAACGACATGACATCTATTAGAGTGACTTCATAGTGTTGCCAACTTTCAAGCGGCGAAAAGAAAAAATTCCAAAATTGTCGAAAAAAAGAAATCATTTCGCACATGTGCCTGTCTATGTGCGTTGTGAAAAGTTTTTTTTGCTCGTTGCTAACAAAAGTTGATTTTAAACTTTCGACGGGAAGCGAAGGGCTTAAGCGAAGCGGATGGGTTTTTCTCTAAAGAGTAGACAATACTGTCAGCGAAAATGTAGTTTATAGCGATTTTAAAATAAGAAGCAATAGCAAAGCACAAAAGTTGACAGTTAAGTAAAGATAGCTGGAGTAAAGTTTTCAATAAGATTTCCTATGAAGTCAAAAATGTCCTTGAAGTCTTATAAATAGCGACGAATAGTTAGCACAATGTGTGAAGCAGAGTTCTTAAAGAAATTTTACAATTTTTAGAATCTTTTGCTTTTGTTAAATAAAAAGCATTTTTATTGCTGCTGTAAGTTTGTTTTTTTTTTTATATGCAATTTCATTTAATACGACTTAAATTTGATGTACATATTTTTTAAGTAAAATATACTGAATTGAATTTATTTAATTTTACTTTAAAACGAAAATAAAATTTCTTGCATAACATTTTTTTTTTCTTTTTTGTTTCAGCACCACCCGAAACACTCATTATACTCGACAGTAAAGGAACACACATTAAGGATTATCAGCTGGGCCCTTACAATGAAGGAGCCGTCATCAACATCACATGTGTTGCTGTTGGAGGTGAGTAAAATACCGTAGATGAAGACAAATGAGAAGCAATGAAAAACAAAAACTTTTTCTTTTTCATTTCTTGCATTTGAAACCAAAAATAGATATACACATTAAGGATGTAACAAAATTTCATATATATAACATGCATACCTAGCAGAAAATATGTTTCAGGAAAATCATATTCCTAGTATACATGTCTTGTAGCGAATCAAAATTTTACTGAAGGTGGCAGTAAATGAGACTTTAAAGCTTTTACGGCTACAGCAAAATTTTTTTGCAAAATCTCTTGGTTCATTATAGCTTCATTTGTGTCTCGCTAGTTTTAGTTTTGAAATACTTAAAATGTCATAAAAGAATTAAATATTACTCAGAGGATGTCGCCAATGAACTTAAATATTTATATTGTTTTATGATGTTATTCAATACAAAGTTAAATTAAAGAATAATTTTTGTATGAAAACTGTTTGCTTAATGTAATGTGGCCATTAATGAAACTTTGCTGTTTTTTAAAGCAACATACAATTAACAAAATCTTTTAAGTCAATACACTCTTAAAATTTCAATTTCTCAAATACACAAAAACTATTTAATAAAATCTTACTTATGCACATGTCGGATAAGCTCAAATCTTAATAATATTCTTAAAGTTTCTCTAATATTTACAAATTAAAAAACCATCGTCCTTGTTGAATGAAAACTGTCTGTTCATTTTGAGTCAGCCAACAATGAAACTACACTGTTTGTGTAGTGTAGGAAAAACTGCACAAAGCCTCTTAATAGATATATGAATTATGAGCATCAGGTTTTAGTTGTAACAGCACAAAGTTTTAAAATACTTAATGTGGTTATGCAAATAAGTGTTACTCATACGACATGTCCGAAAAAATGGAATTGAAGAAATTGTAAAATTACTGAAGGAAAACACTGTATGCTTAACTTTAGGTGGCCAGTAATTATACGTAACTATTTCCGTAGAGCAGCAAAAAACTCATAAAGCTTTTTTGTTAAATATATTCCTTGCCGTATCCGTATGCAGTAAGCAATCGGAATACTGATAAGCAAAGAGACTCAAAATGTTGTTATATAACGAAATGTTACTCATACTACATGTTGTATAAAATTAAACAAATCAAGTTTTTTATTTGTCATTTTCTGCTATTTTGTATTTTTAAAATTTTTTACTTCTGAAATCATTGAGCCCATTTCCTATTGGGCGCTACAGAAATATGAAGTTGCAATTTTAACATACAACATGCGCATATATTATCAATAAATTATTGTCAGTTGTTGGCCTTAGCACACATTGATGGGAAAACAACAACAACAGTAACAGTAACTGTAACAATTGAGAAGGGTGTATATTATGTTAATAATTTATGCAAGGATACATTTTATTATCCTTATGTTGATGGTACATAAATGTCTTGTGTACGCGCCAAAACAAAAAAAGAAATGTGAAAAGAACATTAACATCAATGTATTGTATTTAGTTGTTGCTTGTTTTTCCTTGCTGTTTCGCCGTTGTTGTTGTTCTCAAAAAAAGAAAAACAAAAAATTTTAACTTTTCTTGCTGCTGTTGTCTTTGCTACCATATGTATACGCCATATATTATTAGCGAAAATTATGTTACCGCACACCCAACCAACTTACTAACCAAGTCAAGCAAACAATAAGCGAAGAATTCATGCAAGAAACGAGCTCATCACAAACGAGCTCAGCGCAAAAAAAAAAAGCGAAAAAAAAAAACTCAGGAAAACCCCAAGAGACATCCTGCGGCATAAGCCTTCACCGCAATGTAGCATTATATATGTTTATAGTGTGAGCGGACATATTTTTGCATATAAAAATTACGCATAATGTTGGGAACTTAAATGAATTTAAAAAAACGTATGAAATATTTGGAATTGCTAAATACTTAGTAGGAGAAATTGCTATAAAATTTTCTTAAGGAAAAATTACTCAATCGCTACATTTTTTTCCCTCTAAGGACAGCGCATATAATTTTTCATAATTTTTTTAGAAATTTATTTTTTGCTACAGCTACTTTCGCCAATACTAAAAAACCTTTCAAATTCACGATTATTTCTCCTCTTACCCAACGGCGGCATTATAAAGCACAAAAAAAAAAAAACTCTACACAAACTCATATATCGTTGGTAGCAGTAGACGCATGTGGCAATAGGCAAACGCAACTCATACATCATAATTTCACCAAGCGTAAAATGTGGCGTCTTGACATGACTTTTGTTTAATTTTTATTTTATTCCATATTTTTCAGCAACTTCGTTCTTGTTGTATGATGAATTTTTGTACTTTTCTTATTACTTCAGAAATAGTAAAAATTATGAACGTATGAGTTTGTGTGTCTGGTGCACGACGACAGCCTGTAGCAATCACCGTAATGATGAAAGAATGCCTGAATAAATTAATATTAAAAATTATATGTTTCTACAATGTGGTAGTGATAATTCGAGACTTTTTTTTTTTTTTGGCTGTCGCACACTTAAAGTAAAAACTTCGTCTTTAAATTATTTAAAAATAAATCGTGATTCCGTTCTGAAGCAGTAGCACTTTAAATTGGTATGAAAAACAAGTAAATTATGTTTGAATTTAAATTATTAAAAATTCCTTTTTATGGCATTTATTGTTTTAAAATAATTTCCGGTACATGAAATAATACATTAGGATATAATAAATCACATTTAAGGGGGCAGGTCCAGTCATGGCCGTGAAAATTAGAGCATTTTCAATAAGTTTTTTTTTTTGGTATTAATTTAATTTATTTAATAAAAGTGATAATATGGAATTATTACATTATGTTTCAACTTGACTTGACGAAAGTTTAAAAAAAAAATATTAAAATTGAAAAAAGTTATAGCTGGTTGTGTTGGACCCTGTCCCATTACATAGTGTCTTGCGGGGACCATCACATATCCTTGAAAGATCATCTAAAATCAATCGGATAAGAAAAATTAGTTAGTTAAATAAATAATCTAGTGCCTGATCGAAGGTTTTTTTTTTAAAATCAACAAAATGGCGGCTTCAGGAATATTTACCTCCAGATTTTCGGTAAAAAACTAACTGTTGGTTTTTTTTTTTTGATAATAAAAAATCGAATTAAAAAAAATCCTTCGATCAGGCACTAGATTTTTATGTTTTTCAAAAACAGCCGTTTCGAGTTACAGTGGTCACCGGATCCGAAAACATAGTTTTGAGAAAAACGCATTTAAAGTTTTACACTCGGGGTACTCTTAACACCGAGAGCCCTTTGGTTATTGCCGAATAACTCCAAAAGTAATTGTTGGATTGACTTCAAATTTTCAGGATATTTTTTTAAGATATTATACTTTAAAAAAATGCAAAAAAAATCGATTGCTCAAAAATCATGACTGGACCTGCCACCTTAATTAGTTAAAATTTTAACCACTTGAGACCAAAATTTTTAAGTTTTCTTTTTGACAACATCATTGATGTATTGCGCGAAAATCAGGCGTGACATCAATTAGAATGTTCAGTTTCCTTCTATAGATAAGTAATAGATACTTTTTGATTTTTTCGATACCATTTCGATGATGAATTTAAACTTTTTCGAAACTGTTTGACAAATTTTCGGTATTCACCAAATTCGATACTTTGATAATTTTTTTACTTATATCGACTTTTTGTATATTTTTTTTTTGTAATTTTGTTTTATATCGACTTTTTTATAGTCTTCGGAACTTTATCGGTATATTTAAAAAATTTCTATTTCTGAAATTGTAATTAAGTTTCTGACTTTAAAGTTTCACTGCTGGTATGTATCTTAAACAGACACTTTCATTTTTACACAAATAATACATTAAGTAAGAAAAAACAAACCTACATCTTTACAAAAGGTACATCATCCGAAAACTATTTCATTATTTCCATTGGGCTTGAAAAATTTCAAAAGAAGTATAATTTTAAAGCCTATGGTTTCATGTCAAACTTTTTCTCAAAGAAAGCTCTTAAATAAATTTGCATTTTTGTGCACTTCTTTGATATCTTACATAAAATAAATTTCTAAATTTCTTATCACCCACATAATCCCTAATGAGAGAAGAGTGAAAAATTTTTATATAAAGAATATTAAATCATTTTAATGTTCAAATAATTAAAAATAATTTGCGAAATTTTACGCTATATTTGGCAATAAATTTCTTGTGCCAACAGGCAAATGAACGTTAAATAATATTACAACAACAACAACAACAAAAACAACATCAACTGAGTGAACATACTTTTATCCCAAGATTAACGTAGCACCCGCATGATAATAATTACCCTGTGTAGATGTATGTGTATAACATATAATACGTGTGTTGGCAATTAAATAGCGAAACTATTAAGGGAATTATTTATTACCTGAAAGCATATTTTGTAAATTTAACATAAATACAATATGTATAACATTTGTGTGTATGTGTGTGTGTTTATTATTGGTGCTATGTGAATTTAAGTGCGCCGCCAACGCCACTACAGCGTGCGTTTGTGTTTGTGCGTTCATATGTAAATAATGACTTAACTATGCTTAAGTATTTGTATATATATATGTATATATTGTGTGTGTATGTGGGTACATTTGTGGCTTTGATAAAGCTTTCATATGGTATGCATGTGTTAGTTGACATTCACAGCAATTAAAGAAAACTTATGGCGGCAACCCTATTAAATGTTTTTACCCACACATTGTGAATCACTTAAAAGTACCCCCGCCTTCCAACGCTCGCAGATGAAAACAATTTTATAGAAATACATACATTCATGTGCCATTTGTGTTGGTAATAGCGTTAATGTTGTTGTTGTAAGTGTTACTAACAAATAGTGACTCGATGGAGGTTGATGAGCAAATGTTAAAATTATTTTACTTGCAAAATTTATGAGATTTTAAAATTGTCAGCTGACAGCTGGATTGCAGCAGAAAATGTTAAACCTTTGATGTTTTGCTGAGTGTGTCATAGGATTTAGCTTTATTAAAATTTTATGACCAATTTAATAGGTTTGAATATATGCAAGTAATAATTTAGTGTTTTGTAAAACTGATTTTTCAGTTTCAAATACATAAAATTTTTTTATATACAGACATAACAATCAATGCTCTGCCTTGAAGTATGCAATTAAATTTGCATAAATTTTGCCTAAACTTTTAACCATAGCTTTATTTAGATGACATGGTTTTTGACTTTGATGGCAATGAAATATTTCTTTCACATTTATGAAGACCAACTTTCTTCGAATCGGCTTAGATGATTTATAGGTATATTTTTTAAATAATTAGTATCGCAAGAATAAAAAAGAAACGAAATAATAAAACTCCATTCTTCTCTTATGTGATCTTAAACTGAACGGTTCTATTTTTTTTTCTATTTGTAGTCTAAGTTGCTTTTTTAATAACAAGAATAAGGTTTATTAAAAATGTTTTACAGTTTTGTCTCATGAAAGTTTTTCAAATGAACTAATTATTGACGCGATCTAGAATAACAACAGCAACAAAAGCTACATTAAAGTTATATTTTCTTTTAGAATCACTGTGAATTTAAATTGGGAAATTAGTAAGGGTTAGATGTTACTAATGGCCGCAGCACGGCACATTATAGAATTTAAATTGATTTAACCACAGTCATTGCACATTATATTGTATTTGAAACGTGACTGCCACCCTTACTAAATATCGAATTTAGAGTATAAATAAAGTGGAATATTCTTAGCAAACTTCATACCAAGGTTTATTTTAAACGGAAAGAATCGATCCATAGCTCCAACGCATTGTCCGCTAAAATGAAGCTCGCAATATCGCTTTACATTGTATTTTTGATCTTCGCTTTTCTAATGGATACAGATGCGGCTGTAATAGATAAAAATACAGACTTTAAGATATGCACTGATGAAGTATGCAGTGCGATATGCGTAGTGAGTGGATATTCCCGAGGCAGTTGTAAATACGAAAAATGTTCCTGTGCCCCGAGGCCGTTGAAGCCGTGATATATGTTCCTGTTTGTAGTGAATTGTAAATAAAATAAATTGTATCAATTAAATAACGCTTAAGAAGTGTTGAGCTAAATCAGCTCTCACTAAGTAATGTAATAAAATAATGCGATAACATCACAATAAAATTATTTAAATAATACAAATTAAGATTTTTATTTAAAAAAGAAAAAAATACAAGCTCCTAGAAGTAACGAAATATAAAGTGAGTAACAAACAACATACATCATAACTAAATTTGAATTTGAAAAATTCAAAAATTCTCGTTTGTTTCACTGTTGCTTCAGACTTTGATAGAAATTTAAATATCAATATTATTTGTATCATATATAGAGTGACGGTTAAACGAGTGACTCATATGCGAGGTTTTACTGTTTATAATTAAAATAAATAATAATAATTGTGGATAGTAGGGGAAGCAGTCGTGCCCGACGGAGTTCAGTGCAATGAGCCAAACGTGGTGCCAAGTGGTTAAGTTAAAACCCAATAGCCGATGTATTGCGAAATGTGAGTGTTTCCAAACGCTTTAATTTCAAATAGTATGTACCATCGATTGAAGGAGTTAATTTAAGGTCAGGCAAATTAAAGCCACCCGACAACAAAATGTCATCATCATAAGCGCCAAGTTGATTAACAATGCATCCTATGGGGCCACTGAAAAGTCAATTTCATAGACATGGTGAAACTTAAGCCTTAAGAGCAGTCTCAGGCTATCACTCGTAGTGAACACATCGTTTTTCTTTGAACTCTGCTTTCGAATTGCATTATCGCTTTTAGTGGTTTGTGTCCTCTTGTGGTAGTCAAAAAATTGTGAATTTGTTAAAGCCTTTTTGACATGCTGAAAATTTCGATTGAGAATTAGCTTATCTTTTTCTGAAATTTTTTCACTTTTTCACTTTCACTTCTTTTTTTTTTAGTACGCTATTCATAGACCAAATTCTCAACGATTGTATTTATTAAAAAGATTTTCGTAGAGATATATACAGTCACCCTGTATACAGTGACCCCCAAACCATATTATCGCTCACTTTGTCAACCTTTTGCAACAGCACTCCTTACTCATTAAGGAGAACTCAACACTTTTCGGTGACAGCTTTGCAAAGGCCACAATGTTGACGAAGATGACAAGTTTTGTGCATCATACAGCATTTTATTAAGTTCTTGGAAATTATTTTTTATATCTTTGATGCTCAACACAAAATTCTGCTTCAACTGTACGCAGATGTCTGATGATAAAAGCTAGCGGAAAAATTCCTTACTTTTTTTAAAAATTTTTTTATTGCGAATTTATTTGTTCTCGCTTTTATACAATTTTTATGACATGTTTTCCTTTGCTGCACATTGACAACACTTCAGATGTCAACAACAAACAATAACAACAATTGAAATATTGCAAAAAAAAAACAACCATAACTTTTACAACAATAAGGTTATCATCAACAAGAAGTATAATAACCACAAGTATCTACAGCAACAATGAACCTATCATGCACAACTGCAACTTCAGGTAGTGTTGCCAGATAAAAGTTTTTTAACAGCTTGAAACGGATATTTTTTAAATTGAAAAATAAATTTTAGAAATAAATATCTGAAATGTATGCTATTGGTGAAAGCTCTGTAAAATATTTTCTACCTTTCCATATAAAAATTTTGCTTTCAGGAACAAATTTGCGTGACAAGAGCAAAACACTTACAAATATTTGAAAAAAAATGGGCGTCTAATGATAAATAACTTGGACACTGAAAAGAAAATCTTCTTCTCAAATTAATATTTTTTTATTAAATTTAGAAATTATGAAAAATAAAACCTAATAGTGCATCGAATGTTCGGCCATCCTTTTTTCCGTTTCTCTTGAGATATAAAAATTCAAAATCATCAGAGCTTTTATTCTTCACTTGGACATGTATGAACTTTTAATGAATTAGCGAATGCAATATAGTTTTTTTATTTTCCTCTATCTTTCGGAGTGTCATATTTTTTGTTTTTCGAATATCTTCTAAGCCAAGAGTGGACAAACACTAAAACAGCATGGTATACTCAATGTTTCAACAAATGCATTAGAATTTAAATTTCTCCATATTTTGGGAATAAGGCAAAAAAATTGTAGACAACAGTATTTGATTTTATGCCACAATTATAGATCAAATTCACATAACAGATATCCTTTTGCGACTATACAGTCTTGCTAGCTGGCACCATTGCTAGCAGCTTCATCATTATCACTTATGCACACTCTACATCATCTCAGTCTCTTGTTTGTATAACGTACTTACTTTTGTTTTCTTTCTTTACTTTCTTTCGCTCTTAGGACGCCCACAGCCGAAGGTTACCTGGTGGCATGAGAAAACACTACTTGACAGCTCTTCGCATCCACTGTCGGATCGTCGTGTGGGGAACGTGCTATCACTGGGAAAATTAAAACGTAAGAATCTTCATATGCAGCTGACATGTCAGGCGGCTAACAATAATCTTACGACACCAATTACGAACACCGTAACGCTGGATATGAATTGTGAGTATTGGAATTTTACTGTTGTGAATTCTTTTGGTTTTAATGAGTTTATTTGATGCTACAAATTTCAAAAGAAATAAATGATTACGATTTAAAATAATAACATGATATATTCTTTAATTAAAAATATATCAAAATATACTATATATTAATAGTAATTTAAAGTAATAGAAATTATATATATTTTTTTTAGTCTTTCTATAATTTTTTGTAGCTTATTATTTAGCATTCAGCCATCCATCCATCCATCCATTCCATACTTTCTACCAATAAAAAATTTTCGAAATATTTACTTTAAGAATTTAAATTTTCAACATTAATTAATTAATTTTGTTGAACTCATTACAATTAAATGTTGTCAGCAAATAAATGACAAGAAAATGAGAAATCCGACAATCCTAAGTACAGAAATAAAGCTGTAGGAAACACAAGTGTTGCTACACTTTTATGTATTGCTAAAGGCAATTTGTTAACCCTTACATGCTATCTACCCCTACTCTACCTATAACAGACATCTACTCATTTTATACCGCAATTTTAATTGCCTCGACAAGTGAATGCTCGTTGCTTAGTAGCTTGGCCTGGTAGATTGGTTCTTTGTTTGTTTGTTTGTTCGTTTGTTTGGTAGATATGTCATTTTGTAATGCAACATGCATTCATTGCATGTTCCATTGTTGCCAAGTTCATCATGACAAACGGAGTAACAACACTAGACTCAACAATAATAATAATAAAATTAACAGCAATACAATAGCAGTCATCATACAGTCAGTGCTAGTTGCTTAACCCATTGTTTAATGATTTTCATTTTATAATAAAAAGCGGCGTAGAAATCTTCTACTGCCTAGTTTGGATGATGAAAGTGTACCTGTTAAACAAACATGAAGTTAAATTTCTCGAGACATTTTCGTTGCGAGCCGTGGCCATAGTTCGTATTTTCCGTATATTTGATTTTACTTTACATTTTGCAAATACAAAAAAAAAAAATATTTTTTTACCTTCTGTGGAATCTCAAAATGACATTTTTTCATCAAATTTATATGAGAGCTAATCATATTTGTAAAGGAGCCGGAATAATTGACTTTTGTTCGACCTGACCACCTCTGCTTTCTGAACTTAGCTGTGATTTTGATTGAAATTCAATTGACAATCAGTCCAAAAAGGGTTAATGTTGTGCACTTTTTTTTTTGCATTTTGTTATTGTGTGCAACAGCGAGATGACGAAGAAGAGCAAGTGTACAATTGAATTGCAATGCAATTAAACTTAATTGTACGTGACAAATTAAGAATGTTGCTCTCTTTCTCTAACACTATGACTATTACTCTTACTGAGTGAAGCTACTACTCTTCTTCTTCTGCAATTTTATTTTTTATGTTGCGGAACATCAAAAAAAAGTTTTGTAATTTTTTTTTTCTGTCATCTTTTGCTGCAGTGCTTCGTATATATCCAGGATACTCTTTACTTCAATTTATTTTGTTTCATATGAATTTTTGTGGTTTGACACGTCGTCATCGCGTACGCTTCGTCGCGTGACAGTGAACAAAAGAGAGCAAGGCGTTTTTTTTTTTTTTTTTTGAGACAGTGGCGTTTCAGAAATTTTAGTAGGATTAAATAAACTGAATTTAAAAAATAAAATTATAAGAAAAATAAAAGTGTTTTGAGTAAATAGGACCACACTTGATACATGATATATAATTTTTACATAAACTTGGGCTGAGGGCTTTCCAAGTCAGTCGAATGAACAATATAGCACATAAACTGCTTTTATCCCATTCAGCCCACCACTGTCTTAATTCGTGGTGTCCTTACTATCCCTTTGAATTTTTGGCTGGCAATGACTCCGTGACGTTTCATAGTTATTTACGCTACTGTATGAATGAATGTCAAAATTATTGGTGTAAAATTATTTTGTTCGTGCTCACCGCAGAGCGTTGATGCGTAATTTATTTTTATTGTTGTAATTATTTTCGAATTTTTGCAGCTTCGCTGGCTGTCTGCTGCAACATTCCGAACATATTCTTCAATTAATTGAATTCTTACTTTTGCATAGCTTTTTTATTTTTATCGTAAAATTTTGTTAATTTTTTATTCTGCTCTTCTTTCTATTTCTACACTAGTGCGTCCTTTGATTGTTAAACTGCAAGGCGAAAATCGTCCTTTATCAGCTGATAACTCATATCAGCTTAGTTGTGTTATCATAGGATCACGTCCGACACCAACAATAACATGGTGGAAGGGCAGCACACCGATGAAGAATACACATGAAATTGTAAGTATATTGGCTGTTAGTAACGATTGATATCTTAAATGCATTGCAATTGGAGATGACTGTGTTTTTCACCGCTTAGTTCTGAAAAAAAAACAAGTTTCTCTTCAATTTCAATTTATGCACTTCCATCACTTATTAGCTGTAATACAATTCTTTTTAAAATTTTTTCTTATTGAATTTCTTTTCTTTTCAATCTGCAGGCAAATCCTGATGGTAATATGACAACGTCAATATTGACTTTTACACCAACTATTGATGATCGAGGAAAATTTTTATCATGTCGCGCCGAACAAACGATGATACCAGAATCTGGCATGGAAGATGGTTGGAAATTGGATATCTACCGTAAGTTATTTTTCAATGTTATTTTGTAAAAATTTATTTAAATATTGAAATGCCATGACAGAAAAAGAAAAATTACACAAATGTTAAAAGTACTGTAGGACAAATGCAAAAAGTTATATCCAAAAAAAAAAACAACCTTACAATGCTAGATCGACGTAAGCATTTTCTCTCAAAAGAGCAGGTTGATCTGTGCTTAGGCATTTTCTCTCAGAAGAGCAGGTTGATTTGTGCTTAACAAACAACTCAAATTCAGTTTTTTTCCGATATAACTCTTTTCTCTTTCCGATATATTATGCAGTGCCTCTTAAGTGTTATTTTTATGCATTTAGAGCAAAGTCTTAAACTGACGACAAAATTCCAAATTTCAGCAATATTTCTTCATAAGTTTCCTTCAAATATGAGTGCAAAGTATTCATGTAAGAGGTACCACGCCTATTTGTGTTATCTATCTTCTAATTCTTTTGCAGTGAGAAGCGATGACAGCCAATGCACCCATATAGATTTTTTACATAATTGCTTGATTGAATGTGTTAAGCTTTTTTTTAAGGCAGTGACCACGCCCACTAATGGGATTTTCTTCAACTGTAAAATAGTATGTGCTTAGTGATTTTACATCATAAATATCAAATTTCTCTTAAAAGTGTTCGGTAGTTTCCGTAGGATATGGGTTAAAGGTGCTACTATAGGAGTAACCATGCCCATTCTGGAATTTCAGTTATTTATAGTCTAGTGAGATATAGTAATAACCAAAAACTGTGTGCCAAACTTAAACTTAATAACATGTGTAGTTTCCTACTTATGATGACTTTTATTTTTAAGGGGTGAAACGCCCCTTACGTGATCTTATGATAAAATAACCCTTTTGCAATCAGCTTTTGAACTCTAAATGACTTTTATTTCAACAAATATATAAATTTAGAAAAAAAAATTCGAGCGCTTGCCTATGCAGTTAATATGTTTTACTAAAACCTGCCCTATCTACTTTTTTATTTTCTCCATTTACATTCAGTCTATGGGCGGTTTCGCGCCCTCTGACATATTTTTCATAAAATTTCTTTATGACATTTATGTTGCATTTAAACTTGTTTATAGCCCGCTGTGATGCAGAAGCTAAGAGTTCAGCAAACTTTTCCAAGTCACTGCACTGAGCCAACTATGTACCTTATTATTCAACCTCTATAATCTGACAGTAATATTTTCTCCCCGACGGCTTTGTTGCTATAATGGCTGCCTTTGCCACAGTGTTTTCACTGCTCCCTCTTCTATCCACTGTGACAAGTACATTTGTTGGCAACACAATTTTTTTCTTTTCGTTCTTATTCACCAACTCCATTCAAAAGGTACATAGCACATTTATTTGCATTTTTTGCTGCACTTCAGAGCTTTTTTTCTTACTACTTGTGTTTTTATTTAAGTTTTCGTTCGCTTTATTATTGTCTACCTTCTCAACATAAGTTTCGAATCGCTTTCATGGTGCTGATACCATTTCTACTTATTTCTTAAGATTATCCTAGAAAATCGGTTTGTTGTGTGAATTTGCATTACTTTCTAAGATTTTTAAGCTGTAGAGAAAAAAAACAACTTAAAATCCTAACTCAACTAAGATTGATTTGAAAAATCTTCTCAACCAACTTAATAAGTTAATTACATATTTTTAAAGTTATTACTCTGAAATTACTTCAACATAACCTCAGTTTGCGTACAAGTAAAAATTATTTACTCCTTTCTTGCAGCATCTTGTCTTAAGTGTAGTTGATTAAAAATTCCACACAACTTTTTTGGCAAAGTGTACTCTGTGCTGCGTACTTTTCATACAAATGATAATATGTACCATCTTGTCTTCCAAGACTTCACCTCTTTCGTTTTAATACTCTACACTTTGTAGCGTATATTTTTGTTAGCACTTTAAGCAAGTAACCTCCTTATTTAATGCTACTGATTTTATATATATTTTTGAAAAGTTTTTTCTTTATTTTTGGCACAAAAGAAATGGCAAAATGTTTTTCACTTACATTTCCGACGGTATGTTGTTTTGTATCTACTTTTTTTTTCATAAAGTTGTTCTTTTCATTATTTTGCTTTATTTTTGTATTTTAAATACACAGCTGCTTTCTCTGTAAACAAGTAGCAACATTTAATTCTATATGAAATATTTTAGCGAACTTCAGTGGTTTTAAAGCTCAGAATTTTCGCTTTTTAATGCTTTGTTCTTGCTCAACATACTGACAAATGCGATTTATCACTCGTTTAACTAAATTAAAATTTGTATTATGTGGGGAGTGTTGATGGTCAGATTTGTAAGTTTTTAATTTTTTGAGATGTGAATAAAATATCGATAATTTGAATCATTAATTTACTAAGGAAGTTTCTAAAATGTAAATTTTTTAAAGCTTCTGAATTTTATATATATATATTGTTGAATGTAATTGTGAAATTTATTTAAAGATTCGATTGAAATCGATCAGTTATAGATAGTCAGTCTTCATACACTTTCATTGCAAAATGAAAGACTAGAGGTCTGCGTGAGTGCATTCGCTCTGTCAAACGATCAACGTACTTGCTGTCGAGTAAAATGGTTCTATAGACATTATGCGATTCATCAGTTGACTCACACAAAATAGAACTAACTATTGAACAAGATGACTTGTAATTCGTTTACACTCTGACTCGTTCTGACTCGTATTTCGCTGTCAATGTTGTTCAAGCCGAATAAAACGATTTACAACACCGAACATGAGAAAAAGCAGTGAATACAGATTTTTATAGAAAACATTTACCATCGCCGTTTTGAATCAAATATATATGGCAAACTTAAGTTGGTCCGAAAATGCTGTCAATCGATGAGTCCTAGGAATAGTCATTGAAACGGCCAATAAAATGAGTAACTTTGGGCTTGGACACTGAGCTGTACAAAAAAAACCGAAACAATCGAATTGGCTAAAGAGAGCGGTATTTATCATGTCCGGGGATACTCCAAGTGATGTTCATAAGCCAACAAATCACTCGGTGCTGAATGCAATAAGCTACGAGCGCTTCAACTCGCTTAAACTCGTAGAACATTTTATTTGTGCGTGCAGCACTCACCTCGCTTGCTTGGTCTTTCAATTTGTTTTGATTTGATTTGTGATTTGCGTTTGTAAGGGCTTGATAAGCTCGCAATCGTGGCGAATGGCTTGATGGTCGTTTCAGGCGCACTCATGCAGACCTCTAGTACGTAGCTACATACATTGAACAATTATGCAATTTAGGCCGAAATCTTTTACTCACTCTATTTTGATTGTTTAAAATTGGGGTAATTAACTTTAATCTTTTATCTTAAGAAAAATATTTTCAAGTTTATTAAAATTTCATTTAATCTTTCGTTTCATTTATTTGATATTTACTTTTTTTTTAATTAAGTTTTTCGTATTATTTTGAATATTTTGTATCCGTTGCAGTTTGGATACAGACAGGGCATATTTACTGAAAACTTTAAATTTCACTAATTAAATATTACTCATGCCACAATGATGAGCTACTTATAACTCCCACAGCTCTAATAAACCTCAAAAATTGCGGCAACAGTGTAAATAACTGAATTTAAAATTATTTCCAAAACGAGAAAATATAAATTCAACACTTATCCTGAAATCTTGCATTAAACTCAGCGGAATTACACAGCAATAAATCTGTTTTAATTGCAACTTTAATTTGTAATGTTTACAAAAATCCATGTAGACGCTTTTGTTGCTACTACAAAATAAAGTGTTTCTCGTGTAAGACAAGCGTAATACTTTTATACTACCATTTTTGCCTTACACTCTCTAGCTATACCACGCCCACTTTTAGTATTACGAATTTACGCGCAAAATAAAAGCAAAGTGGAAAAACAAGCCAAAATTGCCTAATTTGTTGGTTTTAAAATATTTACACCTTTTTTTTTTCTACTCTAACAACAACAACAACAACAACAGTAACATTCATTCATTTGGCGAGTTGCTACGACGGCTTGGAATTTGCAACATAAAATTAAAATCCTTCAAGGTAATGTAGCGAGTGCGCTACAACTGTGCTGTCAGTGGGGATGGAAGTAAAATAAAATGGGCGGCATAATCTAATGTAATGAGAATGAAATGAAAGACGGCGTAATTTGTTAAGCGGCTTAAAAATTGAAAATACCAAAAAAAAGAGCTGGCTGCGCGAAACAGGACATAACAGGCAGATAGACATTGAAAGAGTTGTAGTGCTGCGAAATTTCAAGCAAGACTAGGATTAGTGCAACTGAAAAAAAAAGTATAAAAACGAAATTAAAATAACTATAGGAAATAAAGGATACGTACTTGGACTTGAGCAATAGAAAAAAAAGGGCAACACAATTTTAATGAGAAATTTTTGCGTTTTTTACAGCGACATAACATGGAGAAGGATAATGCAATAAAACATTTCTTTTTTTTTGAGAAAAGCTTACAAATAAAGAAGTTAAGAATTTTTTTTGCTGTTATGCTTTAAAACGCCTTAAGGTATGCAAAGTATTTTTATTTTTTTTTATGTAAAAAAAAAAAATTAAACTTATTACATTTTTCGACCTACGCAAAACACTCCTTAAAGTAATTTACTTTAAAAATGCAATATTTTTGTAGGCTCGCTTATTTGCTTCCACGGCTGCACATCCAGAACTGATTTTATTTTTAATATTAAGTAAAAGCTTAGGAAATATTTTTGTGCATCAATTTGAAAAACTATTAATAGTTCGTCGATGCATAGAAAAATCAATGAATTTTTAATTTAACAATATCTTTTATAAGGCATAATTTTTTTTTAATAATTTTGTTTGTAAATTCGGGGTCATTTGGCCCCAAAACAAATATTTTCTGAACAGACTTGTAGAAAAAAAATCAATATTTGCAATTTTATTTCAAATGCCTTTACATAAGAAATACACTATGCTAAAATTTTAAAGAAATCTTATTATTTGACTTTTTTGTTTCACAAACTTTTTCATTGCCAAATTCCTTATCAGCGTACTAAACGATAGTTTTGCATTCCATATAATGCAATAATTTAATTATATTTATTTTTTCTAGCTAGCAAAAAATTAGCGGCAATAATTAGTTGCTGTATAAATACAGTGAAATATTTTTAGCAAACCTCAATTTAAAGTTTTACTCTAGACAAAAATAAACAGTGGAGAGTCATAGTGTTTCATAAAATAAAATGAAGATTAAAATTTTACTTTTTGTTGCTTTTTTTTCTCTGCGCCTTGCAAATTCAATACACAACAGCGATGTTTTTGGCGCCACGTAAATGCGAATTCGAACTCAATACGAATCCGAATATCCGAATATGTGGAAGATCCGAATCGTGCGTGTGCGATAGAAAGCAAATTCCAGATTGTTGGTGTCATCAAATAAGACCTATATAAGATCGCTAATGGAGCACCAATAATTTTTTAATTAATAATTTCTATTGTAATATTGTAAAATGACAAAATTATGTTAAAATCGTACAGTAAATTATTAACGGTTATAATTACATGGTGTATAAATAAAGTGTATGCTTTTAGCAAGGCTCAAATCAAAGTTTTATTTTTGAAAAAAAAAGAATCGCTTGAAAGTTGAAATGTTTTTTTTTAAACGAAATAAAGACAAAAGTTGCAATTTAACTTATAAATTTGGCACACCACTTATTAAATACAATATATAATAGCGTTCTCGACCGCTAGATTTCTTTAGTCCACATTTTTAAAATTTATTGAAAAAAAATAATATTGCTCGTTTGCTGGAAGGCCGTCATAAGTTATGACTCATAACCAGTGATGCACCGGTGAGCCAAAAACCCAATTGGCTCAGCATTTATTTCGGGTTTTTTGCTAAAATCGTTTTTGCTCAGTACAAAAATTGGTTTTTTTCATTTTTTTTTTAAATATTTTTTTGCGAAATATAATCGTCGCACTATTGAACTTAAGATTCATCGGATTTTTAGCTATACTGAGAAAAAAATCAACTAGGATCTGGCCTGTGGCCTGTCAGACCACAACATAAAGGTTTGCGACACAATTAGCTATCGCAAAATAATTCGACTTTGTTTCCTAAAACCTTGAAAACTTTATGTAAATTTTATCTTGACTATATGGAGAATAATTAAACAGATAATTAACTTTATTGATTTTGTAAATTAAAAAAAAACAGTCTTTCAAAAACTGTCGAGAATGATCTATTCATTTAATTTTGACAAATCAAATATTGTTTTGTTTTAGCCAACTTGCGTTAACATGCTGTTGAATAATTCTACGTGGTTTGTCGTTAGTTTGCCTTATTTTCTTCAAGACTTCTGGCAAACAAATGATTGTGTGCCATTGAAAAATTACAATTCTACAAGTTTTTAGCAGCACTGTAGCTACATGCTTACTAATTCCCAAAAAAATATGGACTATCATTTGCTTCGAAGTCCTTCTGGGAAGAACAATCTTTGTTGAGTTTTACTCTTCTTTGTATTCCGACACATTTAACTGCGTCCTATTTTCTGTTTCATGCGCAAATACCCTCGAGCTCGATTAAATATTGTAGATGACTTTTGAGGCATCATTTTTGTATTTTTTAACAATTTTCTGGCACCTTATCAACACGGTCCTTTTTTTTTTGAGAAATTGTCATATAATATGTAATCCAATGCTAGAACTACATACATGAACAATATCAATAACATTTTTATCAAAAAATTAAGTACCTCTCCAAGTAGCCTCATCGAAGCATTTTAAAATTTTATATATTTTCAGTCATATGCTTATAAAAATCTTATACGTATTAATTTTTTACACATGTGACCTTATTAAAACAATAAATCTAATGTTTTAATGCGCAACTTGTGTTTAATTCAGCTTGATATATGATGGCATTAAATTTGCTTAAACTTTATTAAAGAAATTCCAAAAATAAAACAGCCCTCACAATCTACTTGAGACAGATAAATTATGGCAATTTATAAAAATATTTGTAATCTTTTATTGTGCGTACATGTTGTATTTTGTTTCTCTTTGTTTTCCTTTGCAGATATACCTGTTGTAACCTTGGAGCTTGGCACAAATTCTATGAACTCAACATTTCGTGAGGGAATCGATGTGTTTTTTGAGTGCAACATTAAGTCTAACCCATGGATATATAAAGTCAGCTGGCGACATAATGTAAGTATAATTATGATAAATTATTTAAATTATTAAGAATGTAAGAAAAATTTTAAATTTCTCAAGAGTTTTGTAAAGAAAAATATTTGAGTTATTATCAAGAAATAATGTTGCTGATGATTTCTTTTGAAAATAAATCATTTTTTCGTATAATGAACGATTTTCTATAGCAAAAATTTAATTTTTGAAATAAAACAATATCGAAATTTTGTAGTGCATTACATTTTGAAGTAATTATGTTTTTAAAAGAAAATAATTGCCACCTTTGCAACAATCGTTTTATTCAATAAATCAAGGCTTAGATTAGTTTTTTCTTCATAATGAAATTACTTCCATAACATCTCATTCTACCTATATTTTCTCTTTAAAAAGTAAAAAAAAAAAAAAAAAACGATTGAAAAAGATCTTTGATCTTTGAAAAAAAAAAAAAAAAACAACAACAACACATAATTCAGGAAGCAGCATACGCAACGAAAAATCAAACAAAAATTTTTGTGTGTGATTTTGCAAGTCCTAAAAAAAGCGTATTTTGCTTTAAAAAATAATTAAACTAAGTATGCAATAATTTTCTTTAGCTTTAACGTTGATTTCAAAAATCAGTTAATAAAATCGGTGCCATATATTTTGCGCCAAAGCGTTACAAACTCTTTCCGTGGCAGCAATTTTGTATAAATATTATAGTTATGGAATTTATTTTCTCGAAAAAGTTTTTTTGTCGTTTTTGTTTACTTTTGAGGCTATATAGGTATATGTTTCAAAAATATTTTCAGCTTATTTCTAATAAACACATCATTTAGCATAATTTGTTTTCTTTAAAATCAGTTTTTAAATGGACATCTATGATGTTTCCGCGCAAAGTTTTAGGCATTTTAGGGTTACATGAATATTTCGAATTTTTTAAATTTTTTTCATTTCATTTCATTTAAAAAAGTTGTTGGTTTGTGGGAGATCATAGTTTTAAATTAACGAGTATCGTAGGAAAAATTTTATAACTTAAAAAATGTAAATTTTGTCTTCTCTACAATTGAAAGTTTGGAATATTTTTTTCTAAGAGTATGTATCCTTTGGAATGATTTGTACCTTCTAATGTTAACGTGTTATGCTCCGACCTGCTACAACGCATCTTTTCTTTGTTATTTGAATTTTATGGTTGGCATTTTCAAAGGCTTTCTTCACGTATTAATATGGTTGCATGTTTTTTTTTTATAGAAAAAAATATTGTTATATAATTTACCATAGGTCTGTCGGCATTTTCAAAGGCTTCCACATATTAATATGTGGTTGCGTGTTTTATTTTTATAAAAAAAAGATTATTCACACACACTGATTTAATTTGCTTGGTACATAAGACGCTTTCATTTTGTTGCATAGGTAAACATTTAAAATTTTTACTATGTTGAATTTAATTTCCAGTTTGTGGATATGTGGACCTATTTTGATTTTCAATACATTACGTTACATTAAAATTAAATCCCTTGCGTTGATATGCACATAACTTTGATACGAAAAACTCTTTATTAATACTTTGAAACTTTATTTTACTGCATGTTCGATATGTGTCACATACACATAAGACTCTATTATCCTTTGTTGTCTCCAATGCACAATAACTCACACCATTTTGGTCACATCTTTCTCTTTCGCTTCAGCTGTGATTCTTTTACTCCATCTCCCCAATACTTTTATTCACTTCAATTGACTGCAGGCTATTTAAAAGGATTAAATGTTTGCAATAATATAAATTGCTGTTGTAATGGTTGTAGCTGTTGTTAAAGTTGTTGCTGTTGTTGGTGCTACAACTACACGCTACTATACATATACATATGTAGTAGTTGTAGTGCATACGTTGAGGTTTTACTTTTGACCTACTTTATATGTATAGTAAGTTTGTTGTTATAATTGTTGTTGTTTTTATTTTTATTGCTGTTTTTTATTGGTATTATATTAATTAACATGTTGTGAACTCTTTCTGTGTTGTGGGTTTTAATTTTGTATGAATTTTTGAAAAATTTTATTTATATTTCAGTTTTTATTAAAAGTTTTTAAGTTTATGAGTGAAGATTAAATTTTATCTATATTTAAAATGATTAATTAAGTTTGCAAATAAATTCATAAGACAATATTATCCTTTTAGTTGTCCATCTGTTTAGGCCAAATTTAAGGACAAAGAAAATTATAGCATCAATTGATTCGAAAGTAGATTTTGGTGAGGCCGTTTGTTTGGCGCATTCTCAATAATTCGTTTCAGAAATTCAAAAAAAAAATCAGAACATTAACCTGCTGTAAAAGACAGAGTAACAAATCCTTAAAACCTTCCAAAATTATTAAGTTTTTCTTATTATCATTGCCTCTATTGTCTAAGGTACTTGTACTAAATAAGACGAACAATATACAAACATATCTAAACTTATGCTTCAAAATATTGAAAAATTGCTGATAAATTTTATAAAAATGCTGCTCTTACTATTTGCTTTTATTTTCAAAATTTAATCCCTTGTGTATTGTTTTCATTGCTGAAATAGCAATTTTCCTCCAAAAGTTTATTTCAACCACTTGGAGGTTGGCAGCATATTAGTTTTACCAACAAATTTTATTTTTTTTTTTTACCACTCCCCACTACTGTTTCGTATCCTACTTACTTCTAAGTTTAGTCTACTATTTTCCAAGTTGCGCTTGGTTGCAATTTTCTCTAATATTGCAAGTTATTTTCCCATAGGAAATAAAATAGAATGAAACTTTTCTTGCCAGTGGTTGTTGACTTTTTGTTGTACATGTGCATGCAATTTGTATTGTTATGTTATGTACTTTTTGAAACAACCTTAAAGCTCAAAAAATAATGAAAAAATTTAGCTAGCAGCCAATCTAATCATGTCGAAATTCTACAAAAATTCAGTGTTATGTATTCTTGTGCAAACATCAAAAGTTCTTCTTTTTTTTTATAAAGCTAAATATTTGAAAAAAAAATATACATTCTTATTGTTCCTTTAATTTAAAGTATTTCAGTATCAGCGTTAAATCTTTTAGTCTTCTGTCTATAGTCATATTCTCAACTCGATATACTTGCTACAAAATGTACACAAATGCAATCGAGTGTAGTTCCTTTAAGTGGCTGCTCGGCTGTCGTCACTTCCGTTTTCCGGTTTGCATAACCAAGCAGTTACGACACAACAAAAACAACAGCATTTGAAGAACAAAAGTTGAAACAGAAGATATAGTAAAAACAAAAATTTTGCACAACATGAAGGAAATCAGTGACAATAACAAAGTAAAGCAAAACTAAATAAAATCGGAACATAGAAAGGATAACAGACACAGAGATACAATTACACAAGACACAAGTTAAAAAAAAGAAAAACAAAAATTGCACATAATAAAATAGAAAGCTGTGAATAGCATTAGGATAGTATTAAAATGGCAAATAATCAAATTGCATGAAGAGTTTGTTGTATTTGTTTTTTGAAGCCAAAAAGAAATGTTATATCTTTTTAAAAGTTTAACTTTTCGTTGTTTTTTATTAACCCATAGGCTCGAAAATTTTGCATATTTTTAAAAAAAAATATTGATATTAGCAATTAAATTAATGTAAATTTGAAAGCTACCTTAAAGTAATGAAAGTTTATACTCTATTGCTTCAGCTCCGATGCAGTTTTGGATCTTTATTCTACTTCGTTCCTATTATGCAATTAATGGTTTACAAAAATATTATGTTTGGTCAATGGTCGCGCTTAAAGAGCTCGATTATTTATTATATCATTTAATTTTTCAAACATGGCGTATGAGTAATAATTATTTTTTTAAGAGCTTAATTTAGTATTGCAGCTTTTTGAGTTATTTATACGTTACTTAAAACGTTGTTATCAAGACTAGAAAGTTTTAAAAATATAAAGAGTGCTGTAGAAAATAATGTTTAGAGCATGGAGCTAGGTTTTCAACTTCAGTACCTATACATGTTTTAAATTTCAATCAGGAAAAGGTTTTACTTTTTTTTCTACTTCCCATGTGAAAATGTTCTTCACCAGAGCAAACTATTATTCAAATCAGTTCATCTCTAATTAATTTCAAAGGACTTATTGACTTAGTACAAGGAAACGTTCGTCAATTTCAGGAAATATTCCTTATATTTAGGAAAATTTTTGTACTCCTAAAATATAGTTAAATATTTTTTATCACTGTGACGACAATGTATTGATTTCCTACAAATTTATAGAAATAAAAGTCTAAAGATTCTACGACTCAACAAAGAGGTTAAGTAGAAAACAAACTATATAGTTTCTTTTCTCACATGATATTTTTTAAAAATTTATTGTTTTTTTTTTCTTTTCATGCTTTCATGCACTGCTTGTGTCATCAGGGCAACGTATTGGAGAACAATATTGGTGAAGGCATCATCGTTGCCAACCAGAGTCTCGTGCTACAGAACGTGAGTCGAGCGCGCAGCGGCATTTACACTTGTGTCGGCAGCAATCGTGAGGGTGATGGTGAAAGCAATCCAGTGCATTTGGATATCAGATGTAAGTAAATGAACTTGTGTGTATATGTAAAATATGTGTATGTGTAAACAAATTAACTACATTTGTAGTCGGTTTGTAGGCAGAGTAATAAGAGCAAAAGTAGCAAAAGAATATAAAATTTCACAAGCAATACTGTGTATAAGGGTGAACAGAAAACTCTAAATTTTTACAATATTTTAAAAATTTTCAAGTCACCCCAAATAAACAGACAACAATACCGTCAGCCAAAAATGAACATGAACACAGAGCATGCCACATATTAATACAAAATTTACTAGCCTGCGTACATATGTACATAGATATGTATGCTATATGTACATGTGTGCGTGCATGTTGTTTGCCTGTATTTGTAAATGTACTATTTGTATAATTTTTGAAATATTCTTTAGCATTGTAAAACGTCAACAGCTTCATTGCTGGTTTTTAACCTTTCATTCAGTCTTTCCAACATTCTTTGTTGCAGCACAGCTTTTGCTTTTACTTCGGTCATGTGTGTATGTGCGCGTGTGTGTGAATAACAGTGTTGCTGAAAGCAGTAACAAATTGCTTGTCATTTTACCGGAAGTCAGACTCAGTCTGTGTTTCATGCCACATATTTCATGTGGCAGGCATAGATACGAAGTTTTGTTTGTTAAAATAAAAAAAAAAAATTAAAAATTATTTTCTCTGTCGAAATGAAATTCAAATTTTTAGTTAGGTTCTTCTGTAACACAGTCAAACCGACAATTTTTGGGCTCTTGTTCTGCCATATGCCGTAGGCGGTAATTTTTCAGAAAAATCTTTTTGTCTTAAAAAGAAAAATTGTTTTTAACTTGAAATTGCAATATATGAACTGTATTAATTTTGGCTTATTCTTTAAGTGTCAGTCTTCGATCAACAGCATACTTTTTTTTTAGTTTAAAAAAGCTGATGTGTAGACTTAATATTTTAAGGTGTATTTTTAGGCAAATTTATGATAATATACTTAGTTAGTAATGAAGTTTTGTGTACTTAGGTACTCTTAAATTTTCAAATAGCTTAGTGTTAATGAGGTGTTTTCCATTAGTTTTTCCTGTGACTTAGAATTTCGGCAGAGCATAGAGCCTTCACAATAGAGTGGGTCGGAAGATTTTGTTTCTATCCCTTGGTCTCTACATCTTAGATATAGTTATTCTGAACATTACTGTGCAGTTAAAGATTTTTTTAATATAAGGATTTAATTTACATAATTTAAAGTATAATTTCTGTACTCATTTCTCTCCTTCGTTTCTTAGCAAAAATGAACAATAAAAACAAAAAATAAAATCCCAGCTGCTAGTAAAACTTAATTAAATTAAAATTTGACTGCGCATCTTGGCTAGTGAACGCATGTACGAATAAACAATTAAACGAAATGTAATTAATTCAAAAGTACCAAATGTGTTAGCTATGCAGACATGAAAAGAAACATGTAAATTTACGCAATTAATTGAGAGATTTTGCACAAGAAATCTCAGCGTACGAAAACATTGCACAAGTAAACAAATACATGTGTACGTTTTATACGAACAACTCACAGATAAACAGAACATAGCAAATACTTCATGTTAACATATTTTTGGCAATCAAATAGTTTTGTACAATAAAATGCTAAAATTATTATTGAGACAACAAAAACAAATCTCTACCACTACTACAAATAACACAAATAAAACAAATGACTAACAGCTATACATACGAATTTTATGCAGTAGTGATGCTGTGACTGTCTACAATATTTGTCATGCTGCCGGTGTCTGTATTTGTGTAGTTTATTTATTTGTATTTGTGTGATGCAACAGCTTAGTGCTACTTAGAACCGGTTACTTATTAAGGTGGAATTTTGCTTTATTAACATTAAATTCAAAAATAGTGACAAAATAAAATAAGAAAAATTAAATGAAATGTCAATAAGATGATATGACTCTATCAATGAATATATAGCGAAAAAAAAAATAATAAATTAAAAAAAATTACGATGCCTAGTGCAACGCACTTGATCCCAAATTTCATATGCAACAAAAATATGAGTAATACAATTTTTATGTCTTATTGGAAATACTCCATTTTCGTGCTGCATCACAGTACTTTGATTTCTACTAAATAGCTACAGTACAGTGCGTGATCACCAAAAAAAAAAAAGAAAAAAATAGATGGTTAAAGCTATTCATACTAGTTTCAACCATTGTTAAATGAAATCATCAGTGACCGTCGAGGTGATGAACGAGAATTCTTGGCATGTTTTCCTTATGGCATAGATTTGCGAAGCCAAAACTCTTTTCTGTAGTTTCTTAATTCTGATGGCTCTGAATGGCTCACATATTAAAGATTACTACTGTGCTTTTTTAAAGTAAAGTTTAACATTTTGGCATATCTTTCTTCCATATATTTAGTTCTGTAGTACTCAAAACTGCGACCGGAAATGACATTAAAATTCTTTGATGTAAAAATTTTTAATTCGCAAGAAAACCGAATATCTTTTTAATTATAAATAAAACTAACATTCCAAATGCCAAATTATTCAAACTGATTTTACAAATCTTAGTGTTAAGGTTTTTTTTTTATTTTTTATGTAAATCTCATGTTAGACTTTTGTAAATATGTAGTACCAAATATTGTCACGAGTTATTGCATTTATTTTGTTGTTATATTAGCTGTTGTTGTTGTACTGTCAATTTATTTGCTTTTGCTGTTGTCGTTCGCAATTTTATTGCTATCAATGTGTGTTGTATATTTCTGTGCAATTTTACAAATTTCTATAACGTGTCAGTCATTGAAAGCATTTGCTCGTTGCAAATAGCGTAAATGTATCATAGACAAGCTCATTAAATATTTGCGAATTTTGGAAAATGAACTTTTTATAGCAATTGAAAAGAAAAAAAATTTCTTATTTTTTATAAAAAAAAAACATAAACGCATCCTTATCACAGTTATTCTCTATTACAACACTATTTATAGGAACAAACATGCTATTTTTTTGAGCAGCATTAAAGGATTTGATTGAGACAAATAAATATGTATTTATTTTAATCTGATTTGATTTGTCTTTATATTGATATCAAAGGTATCAATAAACAAAGATATTAGAGATAATTAGGGTCTTCATCGCATCCAAAGACTATCGATACTTCAATTCAAACATAGACTTTGCCTTATTCGATTTATTTCATAAATCGATATTAATAATTAAACATGATATTAATAATTCGTAAAAAGTTTTTAATGCAACCATAATACAAAAATATTTTTCAAATAAAGGGCATTCTAACTAAGGCACAATACTTCTGCAGGCTTCTACATTTTTTTTCAATTTTCAAATGAAACAAAATTTTGCTACACGCAATTAAATTAATTTTCGTTGTATTATTTACCCTATTATTTTTATACTTAACAAATATTTGTGTGTGCTGTTTTTTATTTGTCAGCCTGTCTTTCTTTCTAAATAGTTAACGTTGCATATATTTTTATTACTCGTACACACACATGCATACACACATGCATGAACACAACACATACATGAAAAATATATAAAATTCCATTTCTGTTGTAAAGTCAACACAATTTTACATGCATATTTTAAATGATTTTAATAGTTTACATATTTCACGCATACAGTGTATTTGAATATAAGCCAACATTAACACACACATACAAAGACAATAGCAAACATGCACAGCAATAACATTTATACACAGATAAGCCACATAACTGTTAGAGTCTTTAAGACATTTGGCTTTTGCTTCGGATACGCTACGTATTCAAATAAGGTGAAAGAACACACCTTTAGGCCTCTTATTGTAGCCTCAAGGTATGCAATGTTTTTTTTTTCAATTTAAAGTAGAAAATATTTGAATTACATGAAGTTGGTGCGTATGTATACAAGCAAAAGTATAATAATTCCTTTGAAATTTTGTTTATCTCTGACCAAAATAGAATTCTGTAAATAAAATGCATTGTAGTTTTTGTGGAAACTATTTAGGTATTTTGCGCATAAATCGAAATAAGAAAATTCAAATTATTAAATTTATTGTGAAAAGTAGATTTAGAATTTGTAAACGAATTTAGTTCGGTTTGATATTACTAAAAAAAAAGAGGAAAAAGCACACAACTTCCTAAAGCAAAATAATTCAACATTTGCTTAGAATATTTAAAATTTTTATTATTTTGATGCATAGAAAAACAAAACTCATTCTATCATATGAAATTTGCACAAATTTTAGCCATCTGCACGGTAGCGCGGAGTAACATAATATTTTTCAAAATATTTTCTAACTGATATTGACTTTAAAGCTTAAAATCTAAATAGATACTGTACAACGTGATTTTTGGCTGCTTTTTCACTTTATAGGCCTAAAGAAAAATGGCATTGATTTAATATATTTTTAAAGGTAGATGAGCGTAGATTTTCTCAAAGAATGCTGAAATGTATGCTACCCCTGAAGTCAATGTTCAATCTTGAACTCTTCAGTTTCATATTTTTCAAGACAATTTATTTCAACTTAATTTCTATTTTGCAGTTGCACCCATATGCCGTCCCAACCAGCGTACGTACTACAGTTCAGGACGTCATGAAACTGTTAAAATTGCTTGCGAAATCGAAGCAAATCCGATGGAAGCGAACTACATTTGGAAATTCAATGCATCACTAGGTGAAACAATTGATATACCAGCATCATTAATAGCAGTGGATCGAGGACGTAGCATAGCACACTATACGCCAATGACGGAAAATGTAAGTAGAGCAAAATAGCGTCATAGAGAAAAATTATTGCAAGTATGAGATTTTTTCCAAAATTTATATATTACATACTTTAAATTTTAAAATTTTTCTCCATGTAAAATTGATTGCTTATTTGAAAAACACATGCGTTCACTGCACGCTTGACTCTTAGCGTCAAAGTACACACAACACAGAAAAGTCAAAAGCCCTACTAAGCACACGCATATCCTTTCAGTTGAAACGATACCTTGCGTGTGTGTGTGTGCTTATTAGTTGTTGTTGTTGTTGGTCTAATAAATCATCAATTTTCCAAACGACTTGCATAATTTTCCAATTGATTTGCGTGTTTTAGAAAATTTTCTATACAAAGTACATAACAGACATTGCATGCAACACCCCATATTTCCTTCAACTTCATAGCTGCGCTAGCTTATATTTCAATTTTTAATGCTTTATCTTTCTTTCCCTCCCACTTTTTCATATATCACCAATGACATTGGCTATATTAAACCTGCTGCTGCTGCTGTACACAGGACTATGGCACCCTACTGTGCTGGGCAAGCAATGAAATTGGCGATCAAAGTGAACCGTGCGTTTACACAATTACACCAGCAGGTGAGTGAGAAAAATTGATTTAAATTATGATACACACGTGAAGGAAGTAAGCACATACGTAGCAAGGACAGAAAACAAAAAAAAAAAAAACAACAACAACATATGATAGGAAGCTGTTTGTTTTTTTTTTGTAATTTTTTTCTTTCTACTAGCGTTTGTCATACGTTAGAGTGACAGGAGTAGCAAAAGAGCAACTATAGTCTACACAGACGTTGGTATCAGCATATCCGTAACAATGGAAAATTTTACATGGTTGTACTTAGCGGGGTGGGGAGTGGGGTGCTGGGCAGCTTAACATGAATATGCTAATTTGCAAGGACAGTGACAACAGTGTTGCAGGCTTAAATTGACATGTATGTTTGTGCATGGAATAAAAGGCTTAATAGCAGCAGCAGTAGTGGGGCAGTAACACGCAGTAACTTATTTATGGATAAGTGCATTTTTTATGGTCATATATAAAAGTTATTTATTGTGATGTTTGAAGGACAAACATTTTTAAATTTCAATGTTTTGTAGATCTCAACGTTTGAGTTTGTGTTTTTTTTAATGAAAGAGATGGTATGGGGAATCATGTTTGGGTTTTTAAATTTTAATAAAGTAAATTAAATTTCCTCATTTCCAAAACATGTATGTCATATGAAAGATTATTTAAAAAGCTAAAATACTGGTTTGAAATCTCACCTAAAGTTTTTGAGATATGTTGATTTTTACCAACTTATGATTTGAAATTTTGGACACTAGAGAAAATATTGGAGTAGGGCCCGCTATAAATAGGCCACACAAAATTTGAATGCACAGGTGATCCGGTTGAGCTCATATAAATTTTATTTTTCGTTTTATTTAACAATTTTGGATACTCGGATGCCACCCAGCATCATTATAACAAGTTTCTACATATTCTCCACTTATGTATGCCCAGATAAAAAATTTCTTGTCGATTATGCTGACTTTATTTAAACAAATAAAATAAAATTCTTTCTTTCTTTCACAAATTAAAGTGTGGAATGGAATTTTCGTTTTCTTCTTATGTATATGCAAATGTTGTGTTCTCCTAAGTATCTCTCTTCTTTCATTATACACAAATTTGCTGACACCGAAAAATATTTATTTTATATAATAAAAAGATTATTTCTTTTGGTTGACTTTAAAATTCCAAAATGTTGTAAGCAAGATATGATATTTCACATATGCAAGCATTCTCTTAACTGCATAAAATATTTACAGTCACTCACTTAATTCGTACATGTGCACTCAAATAATTGAAAAGTTTTGCAAAATTTTCACAGCTTTAGCTGCAGCTAAACTAAGAAAATTCCATTTTTAACACTTTGCGGGTACACAGCTTCTTTGAAGGATGCTTATACGATGAGGGGAATATTAAAAACTGATCAACTTTTAACTGAAGTAAAAACATCGGAATGGACGAAACAAGCAGCAAGTTTACACACAAAAAAAATACTATAAGTTATTGCATTTCTGTAAGAAGAATTTTTAATTAAATTTTCTTAAAAAAAATATTACATTGAACTATAAAAAAATTTTTCACTGCTGCTACAGGCTATGCCAGTAGAACATGCTGCCATATCAATTATACTAAAAATTTTTTGTATTTTATGAATTTTTCTTTTTCTCCGTGTACTTGACGTTAAATTTAAGTAACTTAGCAACATTGTTATCTAAATTTTTCACTACTTCAACACCAGTGTTGGTGCTTTTTGTAACTTAAGCTGCAGCTGCTCAAGTTGTTATACCTTACTATGGTTGTTGTAAAATTGCTGATAGATAATGCAACATGCACAAGTTTTGCTACAAAAATTAAAACGTCAAAAGTTACATTGTTGCTGGTATTGGTATGTACAATATACTGATAAAAACTCAACCATCATGCAATGTATGCAATATGAGTGGCTTTCCATTCATAGGAGATGTAAAATAACGTGCAGTAGAGCAAAAAAACCGAAAAAAAACGGCGCTAGGTTAATTATGATATTTATTTTAAAATTTTTATTTTTTAATAATAAATTTTTTAATAAGTTTAAATTAATTACTCCACTTTTTCGGAAAATATGTTTTGTAGATAAAAGAATAAAGAACAAGTACAGATCTTTGTTGATTTTGAGAAGCAATGAAAGTATAAAATTTTCTTGATGTTTTCAATAGTTTTTTTTTTTAAGTATTTTATCTTAAATTTTCTATAAAATGGTCTTAATAAATTTGGTACAAAAGGTTTGCAAAAAATTTGAAAAATTTTAATGCAAAATTTCTTAAATCCATGCTCATATCAATACCATTTCTCGTCGTAGTAAATTAGACTCAATTTAAATATTTTCCCCAAAACAATTCGTTTTCCTATCGTAAAATTCAAGCAATTCAAAGCCACAAAACTCATTTCAGTTTGCTCAATTTTCCGGCTCAATGATTTTTGTGCTTTTTGGGTCTTAACGCAAATTCATTTTTAATGCCATTTTACCTCCTACTGTTACTTTTCCAACCTTCCCAACAATGAAAATCAATATTTACACGCACACATTCAAGGAATGTTGTAACTATCTGGTAGGAAAAAGCAATGGTTTAAGGACATTTCTAGGGAGAAAGCAGGCCTAGGCCTAGGTTCGCTCTTTTTTACTTTATTATTTGATATCAAATATGATGCGCTAAAACAGCACTATCTAAGGACACCTGATAGAAAGCATATTTCAGCAGGACTTTCCGCTACATTACCTATAGAACTTCTAATTTAACTACTATAAAGAAGGCTGAAGAGACAAATTTTAACGGAGCAAAGAGAAAAAGCGTAAGAAATTGAGCTATATTTTCTGAGATTTTCTGAGATTTATGATGTCGCAGCTTGCAGCAGCTCTAACAAATCTTCTCTGAAAAATGTTTTGTGCTCGATTCCCTACAGGGTGTAAAACCAAATGCGCACTTGATTGTCGGTTTACACATTTTTCTTTGTTGCACTGATTGTCTGCAGTTTTTGTTGTGTTTTTTTTTTGTCCTTGCTAATGTCTATTGCACTATTTTACTTACAGAGATAGACATTCAGACAGACAGACATATAGACAATCGTACGCATACGCAACTAACATTGCTCGTGAAATTTCAAACCATAAACCACTTTAGTCCTCCTGTTCAATTTGTTTTTTTCCTGTAATATCAAACCAGGTGAACCAGATTCTTTGGTTAACTGCACTTTGCTCAATCAAACATCGACCGGTTTTCAAATTGAATGCATCGAAGGTTTCGATGGTGGTCTACTGCAGGATTTTATCATGGAAGTGTATGTGAATGGAACGACACGTCATCCGAAAATCTTCAAAAATAAGTGAGTTTGGTTTTTTTTTTGATTAAGTGTCTCAATTATTGTTGTACTGTGTGTATATATGTTTTTTTTTTTGTAACAGAGCTTTAAAACATTTATTTTATTATTTATTTTGCCAGTCATTCATAAATTTTTATGCCGTCACATCATAAATTTTTAAGGCATACATTTTATCACCACTATGTTATTCATATTTAGCCACAATTTAGTTTTGCTTCCAAATTTTTTTTTCTACCACCCAAAGTGAATGTTTTTCATACAGCTCTGTAATAAATCAAAAATTTTACCGTATACTCTGTTTAGCAAATTCTTTTAATTTTTTTTTTTGATGTTTTAATTTTTGTTTTTGTATGCGTTTTCTTTTTTAACATTGAATTTGATATGCATTTGATTTGTAAATAAAATTTTTTCTTTTTGTTTTCATTCCTTAAGAACTCCATACTTTGAGGTGCGTGGTCTGGTACCTGGTGTTGGTTACAACGTTTTTCTTATTGCACAAAATAGCAAAGGACGCAGCAATGCTACAATTTTGCAAGTCTATACACTGAAGGATCCAGAAAAGCAAACGGGTGAGTGAAAATTAAAAAAAAGGTTATAGTACATAAAAATTTGCGATTAGTATTAATTTTTTTTTTTGTTTTTTTGAATTTAAGTGTATTAATTATATTGAAGACTAACAGACCTGGCAGGTGTGTTCTGCTCTTACCGATAGGTGAGGTGATGAGTTTAATATAGATATTTTTTTCTCTTTTATATATGTACCAATCTACATACATTTCAATAGTCATGAGATATGTTTAATATGATTGTTCTCTTTAATGTAGGGGGCGAGGCAACGCCCGTTTCTTTATACTGTTCTAAGCTAAGAACCTTCTCTAAACCATAAGAAACATATTTACAAAATGTTATACATTTTCGTTGTATACTTAGTTGCTGAGATATAAACAATTTTGGGTTTATCTCATATAATAGGCGTGGCTCCAGCCATTTTAGCATTGAAACTTTTTCTTGCTCGTATATGTAGCAAATCTAATGCATCTGAGTCAAATAGAGTATGAAATATGATGGGTTTTAATTTGGTGGGCATGACATCGTTATTTTTTATCTTTTAACTTTGCTAAGAGCCCCAAATATATACTTACTTTTTGTTGTATCATATTAGGAATTCGATATTTGATGTGCTAGAAATATTATGGGTATTCAGCTAAACGCGCCAAATCCTCGCAAACTGTGCCTTTTCCACCCCCGTAAACAATCTGTCAAAAATTGTATAGATAATTTTGATCAAATCGTTGCGAAAACTTACGCTGCTAATTGTGCATCTCTCTACCATCGTTCTGACCATGGTGTATACGGAAGAATTCAGACGATTTAGTCGTTCAGCTCTTGATAGAGAGGGTGGTATTTTTATCCTAACTAGACGACATCTTTTTGTAAGATATTTCTATGGTTATTTTTTGTTTAAGCTTTGTGCTCTTTTAAGCAAGTTATTGATCAAAGTACATTTGTCATATGAGAATTTTTTTTTTGATTCTGTACCTTATGATATCCTAAATTGAGATTCAATGCAAGCAGAGTTTAGTGCTAAATTATGTTATTCCACACAACATTCATAGACAAAGAAAGGTGCATATTAATAGCACATCATCTCGAAAGTTGAGCCACGTATGTAGTTATTTGAAAGTTACGTATTCAAAGTAAGTTCACTATACAAAACTTTAGAGTTCTAAGACCCTACAAAATTAGGCCGCACAGAATTTTAGCTTTGACCAAAAAGCTAGTGATGGTCAAATGTACATTTTTTTATAATTTGCACTTTTAATTTTTTGCTTTTTTAACACAAATTTCAGTTTCGATAAAAATTATAGCTGGTACACAACAAACAACAAAACCATTAGTATTAACTAAACCAACAAATGATGATATATCTTGTGATGATGATAATGAACAAGCAATAAATGTAAATGCTGACATTAAAAGCAAAAGCAAAGATGATAGTAAGCAAAATTAGAATGCAGAAATAGAATAAAGTAAAGCATTAAAAACTCACACACATAAATAAATACACAATCAAAATCCAATGTAGTATCGCTAATAGAACTTTTTGTTTGCAACTCGTCATCATCAACATTTTAAAAATCCACAAAAAAAGAACAACAAAATGTACAAGTCATCAGTTATCTGTCTATGTACCTACATTACAACAATTAAATTCTAACATTTTCATTCTCTGTTTTTTTTTTCTCTCTATTCTTTGCATAGATCTCTCATTGGCCTATGCACCGGTCATCGAGGATATCCGGCCATTTCTTGGTATCCTAGCTGGCATAGTTGGTAGCATTTTCCTTGTGGCAGTCATCATTGTCATTATTGTTCGCATGCGTGGCTCAACGGGACGTGATCGTAACAATTACTCACATCAGGTGACGAATAACAACAGTAGCAGTGTTCGCGGTGTCGGTGTTGGTGGCACGAGTAACAATAATAATGGCAACATGACCAACACACTGGGTTCACTACACAATGGTCAATCAATACAGGATATACGCATTGGCAGGGATACGTGTCATGTAACAAGTAGCTTGGATAGCATTGATAAGAATCCGGATATAATACCACAAGGTAAGTTGACAAGCAGTGGATGGAAAGTTTACATTGCTGTTGATTTTTGCATTGTATTTCTATTAAGTGAAGCCTAGAGACAACTGGTAGAATAACATTATTTTTACATAAAATATTTTCGGTAATTGTTTTTTATATTTAAATTCTGACTTTGGCAGTACAAAAAATATTTACAAGAGAAACTAATATGATAAATTTATTCAGGCTGAAAGTTCTCAGTATATTTTTAAAATAATTTTTAGTCTAGAAAATAGATCAGTTGTTGATCTTTGAAAGTTGATAGTGAAAAATTAATTATTTTTTATTGTTACAAAAATGTTTCTAATAACTTTTATATAACTTTTGTAAATGAAAACAATAGTCAGCTTAATGTTTAAACCCTCAAACGTAGCCGAAACTCTTACTTTCATTTTGAGTTTAGAGTAAAATAATTTTGTAGCTAATTTAAGTGAAAAATTATAATTGAAACAATCAATTAAATATATTTTTAATTATCATTTTATTTAAGATGGTCGCGACGATGACGACGAATGGACTACCAAAGGACATAATCGTGCATATGCCACTGCAGCACTTGCCGAACAAAATGCTGTAATCACCTCATCAACATATGATCATATACCGACATATGCTGTTGTTGATAAAAAATCACAAAATCACTTGCAACAATTACAACAGCATCAGCAACAGTTGCAACAGCAGCAACATCAACAGCAACATGGTCAATATATACAGTACAATACGTTGATACCAGTTAGTAAAATGAGTGGTTTTGCCACACAACAGCAGCTACAGCAGCACCAACAGCACCAGCATCAGCAGCAGCAACAGCAACAACATCAACATCAACCAAATAAGGTGAGTAGTATATCTGCTATATACGGCTTAATAATAATCTTGATAAAGTCATCTTAATGTTACTTCCAAGACAAAAGCAGAATGGGCTATTAATTAAAGTAATGCAATTATGTATTATGCTATTGTTTGAAATAGTCCCTTTAATGTCTTTTTAGTCGATATTCCATTTTGTTGGAAACTTTTTGTTAGAGCAATGTTATCGTTTTAATATATTTCATAAAGTTTTTAAAACTTTTTCTTAGAAATTTTGGTCCCATCAATTTTCTCATCAGCGACCCTTGAACCAGTAAAAAATATAGCGTCGTTATTATCTTAATTTATAATTTAAACAGAGTTGGTGATTTATGAAGCTTAACGTGAAAAATAATATACAAACAAATAATGCAATTTCAATAGGCTTTTTATTTTTAATACACCGCATCGACTAGAATTACACACTTTCCTCAGCAGCCCTTGAAAAATTTTAAAATTCAATATTTTTATCGTAAATTAGGTGTTGTTAAAATTGAAACAAATTATAATAAACAAATGTAATTTTGCACTTTACATGCATAAAGTTAGTATATGGTTTTACAAAAATATTAATAATCAAAAATTTTGTTACGAACTATACGTGTAAGAACTGTTTTTGTTTAAAAATGTGACATGACATGATATTGAAAAAGCTATGTAGTTTAAATTCTGCAAATTATGTAAAACAATTGTTGAAAAATGTAGCAGCAAAATTAACACCGAAGGGCGTGATAACTCCCATACAAGAAACCTATGAACCCGTGAACCTATGAACGTAATAAATCAGGTATATTTTTATCAAAACCGATTATCTTCAAAATGATATTCGTTCGATACTTGAGAAGAATATTTTCTTAACAATTTTCTAACGATATCATGCCACCTAAGGACAATCTAACCTTTAACATTTTTACTGGTCATAGTTGGCTTGCCTTCATAACGTTGACTTTTTAAGTGAGTCCACTCATGCTTTCCTCGATTTGATCTCTATCAAACACTTTGCCTTCCCTCTCCTTACGCTTATATTATTAGTACTTCACTTCGACACATAATTGATTGTCATCGTAATCAAATTTGTTTTAATATTACTCTATGGTTTTATGATGATGGTTGGCAGGAGGGCACACCCAATAGGGGTAGCCACAGCTCACAGTAACACTTTTTAATTGATTAATGGTTTTGGATGGCACTCTGGAGTATAATATTGATAAATATGCTGTTAGTCATGTTGTTATGGTTGTTGTTCAATGCTATTACAACTAGTTGATGTTATTGTTGTTGTAGTTGTTGTTGCTGTTGTCAGTGATGTGGTTTTTCTATTGTTATTTAAGTGAACGGATGTTTGTTGTTCTTGTCTAGGGACAATGATGCATTAATGCTACGATAAAATGTAATTATGTTTAACTATGTACATACGAGTAATGAAATTATGACAATGTTATGTTACTCTTAGTAATGTATTTGAGGTTTTTGAAGTATTAACATTGCACTTATATCAAATTTAATGCACTTCAAATCTTACTATGCAAAATTTCAATTAAATGCATTTTGTTAATAAAAAGTTTATATGTCCATTTATATTATTTAAATTCATTGTCATATTTTATTGAATAATTAGTGTGTCATATGAGTCCCTAGTTTTTGTACTAAAATTATTTTTGTTTCTAAACTTTATGTAGTTGAATTGTATGAACTTTTAGTCTCAATTAATGTCTCGAAGTACAGTTCCTTGTTAAAAAAGTTAAAAGCATTTGTTTAGAATAATATTACTTATTTTGTAGCCACTATATATGTACATAAAACCTGAAACTTCTCAGATTTATTTATTTTTTTGACTGGCACGATGACTTCTTTTTCTTTTTTTTTTTTTTTTTTTTTTTTAAATCAAAAAAAATTCGACGAGTTCTCAGCTTTGTAAGTTCAATACAAGTGATGGACTCATCAGCAACTTCGAAATCAAAGCTGATTTGTTTATGTTCAACTCACTTTATTTATTTGCTGTTGTTGAAAATATCGCATAGTACCCAAGCATTTATGCTCGTCGTGAGGGTGACCTTACTGAATATATAAAAAAGAGTTCCAAGGCGCTTCATAAAATAATAAAAAAGTTAGAGCTGATTGAAATTGTCTGTTGAAGAACAGTGTCGGTACTAGTGATAATAAGGACATTTATCTGAATACTACAATACATGTTGCACAGTTGTTTTGAATTCAACTAGAAATGTCGGACTTTTTTTTGAGATTATGAACTCCCAAAAGTACTTGGAGTGCCCTAAACTATTTAAATTTATTTCATTTACATAATAAGATTAAATTAAAGTTGATTTTAATTTGAATATAATGTTGTACTTCATTTCAAAATAAAATTAAAATGGCTCGGTTCAAAACAGAATTGACTTGGCATAAAAATCATTTTACAGTCAAGAAAATCAAAATAAATCAATTAAGTAGCGCCACTGTTTTTCCTACTTACAAAAGATTGAATAATAAATTGAATGTGAACTGAATAGCAAGCAAATATTAGCTGCTATTTTGAATTACAGTTGCATTAAACGTTTTTTTTTTTCTACAACCAAACTTATTAAGCTTCATTATGCAAGCTTTCAACACGCTGCTATTCCCTAGCACTTTGCTGTTCAATGACTGCATACTAGGGTGTATATTATATCATTATCTTAAGAAGACTTTTGACAAAGTCATAAATTGTAATGCAGAGAATATATAAAACATGCAGAGTATTTTAATCTCTCACAAGAAATTTAATATAAAATAACTAGATCCACCTTGTCAACACTAATCCTTGACTCTAGCTATCATTCTTCATCTTTAATGCTGTTGCTATTACTGCTTAAGTAAAGAATTCGCAGCATTTAATTAACCCTCAGCTGACTTTATTCCCAGCGCTAACTCATTTGGAGTAAAATAGCAAAGAGCACAAAAGAAAAGCAGCAAATTTACTATATTGCTGCTGGCTGGCAGCCATACTGAGGGCAACTTCAATGTCAGTGTCAGTAGCAAGAAACGACAGCAACAGCAACACTAACAAAACATTTCATTGGCGACTTAGTGACTGCTAGTGTTGCTATTATTGTTGCGCTTTTGCTGGTGACAAAATTAATGTTGCATGCGAATTTAATAAAAATAAATTATGCTGCTCGACTTTGAAAATGAACAGCAACAGTAGTAGAGAGACTAACAGAAGTCACAAAAAAGTAGCCAACAGTATGAGGAATAACAGCAAAAATGGCAAAAGGCAACAATACCGACAGCAACAATGTATTATGGCAAAAACAAAAAAACAAAAGAAATTGCAATAAACTTAGCACACAGCAGCAATGAACAACACAACACAAGAATTTCAGACGCATTAAACATTCGTGCAACGAGCAAAGGAAACGGAAATGCATTTACAGTTATCAACACCATTGAAGAGTAAAAATATGCACGTAAATATACATCTATACATAGACGCAACCGGATGTGCCACACATGCCATAGCTTGGCTAAAAATAAGGCCATAAAACCATCGAAAATAGGGGATATAGTTTTGCTTGATGAAAAAACTCTGTGTTTAGCCATAATTGTAGTTGTTGTTTTACACAAAACTAAAAAATTTGTATTTATTGAAAAAAAATATTTTCTGCCAATTTTTTAAACTTCTAATGTGAAACTTAACAGATTGATTCTAACTTGTTGACAATTCAAGCTTAAGCCTAAAAACATTCTTCATAAATTCGGCAAGCCACCTTTACTAGGGTTTTTCAGATGCCAAAAGTGTGCACGTTTTTTCAGTAATTTTTAGAAATATTTTCAAAATTTTAGTAAAATTTCATATTCAAGACAAAAAAGTGCATTCGGTCTCTGCATAGTAAGTACAATATACTTAAAATGTACTTGAAGTACTAAGTACATTTCAAGTCTTGATTCTGTACCCATATTTCGTAGTAGTACCCATATATAGTTATTGTTATCTTAACAAAAATCAAGAATATTTGATCAAAGAAATATTTTCAAATAAACTGCTTGAGATCTTTTGATATTACGATTATTTCAAAAACTTAAAAATTATTATTAAATTGCTTGTACACCCTATGTTGTTTGGTTGAAATGTAAAATTTCAGTGTAGCCAAGCAACAATATTTCATACATCACCATAGTTTAATATTACGTTTTGCTTTTCCTCAAGCATGTTACCATTTTTGAAATTGTATGCTTTTGGTGCAACCTAATATTTGTATGTGTTGGCGTATTTGAGTTATTAGACAAATATCCTTTTCATATTTTTGTGTTATTGTATTTTTGTGGTTGATTAAAAAGTTTTGAAATTGAAGCTTACTTTTCAAATACCAGCTAGAAATATTGTTTTTATTTTAAGGTTACACAAGGTTTGTACTATTTAATATTTGAAGAAGGAAACTATGATTTCAATATACATACATTGTACATTTGTATAATACTCTACAGCTTATTCGAATTTTTGTGTATCAAATTTTCTGGTACCGTATTCAAAATTGTTAAAAATTATGAATTCGTTTCTTATAATATTTCTCACATTTAAAAGATGTTTATTAGTACCATAATTTTATGAAGAAGTTAATGCCGAAAATCTTACATAAGTGGTTCTATAACTCACTTTCACCTCGTCCAAACATTTTTTTAAAATAATTATTTGTACATTTTTTTAGTAAATAATCGAAAAATATTATGGTTTTAAACATTAAGAATATATATAACATCTGCTCATATTAAATACTAAACTCTTTACTCTTTAGCTGCTTCGTTAATTGTTTTCCAAGCTTGAGACCCAATGAAGATTTTTGTACGCATTGTGCTCGCTTAGTGTTTTTTTCTACTTCCAAAACAGTTCTTTAAAATTTTCAATGTAATTATGTTAGTGATATATTTCACTATCTAATAAAAAATATATTTTATAGCATTACTTTTGCTACTCTTGCTTCCTTTATATTTAGTGCTAGTTTTTTGCTCTTTTATTACCTCTCTCTCTCTCCTAAAGTTGCATTATTGTTATGTCTCATCAACGTTCTGTATTAAAAATTTAAATAAATTAAATAAAAAACTCATGTTATAAAATAAATGTGCCAAATTGGCCGTCTTATAAGAATTAAATTGCATTTTCTAGCCTCAAGCCGTACAATTTTTCTCTTGATTTGCCATTTTAAGCAAAATTGTCATTCAATTTTTGAGTGCAACAACAATATTTGTTACAATTGTAAGTTGAACAGCAAACGCACGTAATTCATCGCAAGTAAATTTAATTACAACTGCTGCTACTGGTGCTGCCAAATAACAAACAATGAACATAAACTCAAATACATCAAGCCAGCACTGTAGAACAGGAGGCGGTTATAGAAAAGTGGCGTGCGCAAGTTGAGTAAATGTAATTTTTGGAACAGATATATACATCAGAAGAAATTTAGAAAAATTGCCACAGCCCTGTAACTATACAAGATATTCAAGGTCAAAGGTCACAAAAACAGTTTTACGCAATTATCTGAACGAAAGTTTTAGATTTAAAAATTTGTTTAAAAAATGCCTGAGGTGTACAGAAAACCAGGCTGGTTACGATGAATTACAATTACTTTTTTACTGTTGGCATTATATTATTGCTATCGGCCTTGAATCACGACAACGCTAAGTCAAATGAAATAAAATATTTAACATTTTTTATAGAAAATCCCATAATCTACAATTATCGCCTAACAAAAATCAGTGGCTGAACAATCGGAAGTCAGATTTTAAAAAAATTCCAATTATTACCATTGACCTTGAAAATAAGTAAACACTGTCATTTTCTATTAGAATTTATCCAAGCTATAACTTTTGTTCAGATTGAATATGCGTTCTATCAATATTAATGGAGAAAATAGCTAAAAACTTCTCTTGTGACCTTTGACCTTGAATAACTTGTATGGGCGCAAGTGTATGTAAAGCAATTTCTTATAGCTACGATATATATAATAGCAAATTCTTTTGAAAAATGCAACTTTTAGTCTAGTATACGTCATTTTTCCACAGCCGCCTCTTCGCCTAGTAGTTATGTAGTATAGTACGCAGCCAACACGCAGTAAATAACAATATGCGTATGTTGTTGTTGTTTTTGTTGCTTCACTTTAATTGCATTTACTGTAGCAGCTGCTAGAGATACTGAATGACTTAAAAAAAAAAAAACATTTTGAAATCACTTTATAGCCAGCACAAAAACAATAACAATACACAGCCACACCCGCTGAAAATCAATGAAGGCGACATTGTCCGTCAACATGTCAGTAATATGTAATAGTGGTAGTCGTAGCATCAAGCGTGTAAGCACTTGCAGCAAAGTAAAAGTTAAGTGCATTTCAATGGCCATCACTGAAATGACGATTTGATTTGATGGCAAAGCACAAACAGTAGGTGGAAACAACGGCTATCATTGCAATTCGCACTTAGAAAGGCAGTGTATACGTAGTTACTATCACAACGATGCATATAATGACAAAGTAAAAAAACTTGAAAATATACTATGTAATTCTGTACTAAATTGACATTAAAAAGAGTTTTAAGTTCTTAGTAGGTGTAAATACTTAATAGTGTTCAATTTTGTTAGAAACTAAAAGAATTCAAATTAATTCGTAAGCAGTTCTTAAGGATTCTTTAACAAAAATAAGATACGGCTAAGAAATTTGGCAACAAAACGCAACACTTCTGTTCGTTTAAGCCAAAGCAAGATATTGAAGACTGTTCTGATTTCGTATTGGATTTGCTTTGGAAACGGAATTTAAATTCGTAGATTATTTCAGGATCAAACAAAAATGAACTCTGACAACTCAAGTTGTAAGTTCAAAAAACTCCATAATATTCTGGCCATTATATTTAGAAGAGATATTGACATTCAATTCCAAACTACAAATCCACTTCTGAAATAAATCGGAATCCGAACACACCTGTTTATCTGCTTTTTTGATGCTTTTTGACTATCATAATGTTTTTCTATATACGAAGTTCCATCTAGAGTTTGAAATTTGAACTATACGTATTTACACGAACCCACTTTCTATTATTAAATAGTGCAAAATATTAAATTAAAAAACTAAAATAAAATTTTTTTCTTTCTCTACTTTCATGTGCCAATTTTTAACAACAACAACACATTCAACTCTTCATAGACTGATTTAACCTATGCCGAATTAGCTACACCCGGCGGTCAAAGGATGACATCATATTGCAGTGCAACACTGGGACGACCAAGACAATCTGATATGAAACGTGCAGAGCCAAACATTTATTCACAGGTAATAAATTTACAGGATACAGAAGCAGGACAACAACAACAAATTGCACAATTGCCAAGAATACCAACAACAATTGCAACAACAACACTAACCACAACAAAAATAAAACAAATTCCACCAACAACAACAACAATGACAACAACAAAGACAACATCACGTTATAGCATATATTTGGGAAGCTACTCGACAGATATTTAGAAAGGTAGACAACAAGCCGACACACAGACACACGACGGGCTGACGTTTAGGATGTTACTATAAAGTATACGAAAAAAATAGAAAAATAAAGGATAACTAATTGTTGTGGTAAACGATACCTGGGGGCCTTTGAGACACCAAACAAGAGTTGAGGAAAATAAATTATTTTGTCAAAAAGTAAAACCAAAAAAGAAATAAAAAAAACTCCACAGTAGTGAGTTATTCCTTTGATAGAAATAGAGTTGTTAAGTAATGAAAAATGAATTGAAATATAAAAAAAAATTTGATGTCATAATTATCTTTGTACGTTTTTTTTTTTCATCTTTTATTAAAATTGCACATTCGCAATATTTTTCATCATTTTTTTTTTACATTTTTTTATTTTTGTCAAATAATAGAAATACAACGACCATGTACATATGTAATTGTCAATTAATATTATATCAAAATTGCTGAAGTGCATTTTCTGAAATTATTAATATTATTATTTCACAATCAAAGCTCTGTTAGTCATATAAATGTTTCTTCAAATTAATTATTGCCAAAGAACAATAAATTTATTAGAAAGTACAATTTGAATTTAATTTTTTTTTTTCAAAAGTGGCTTAATCCACATGGGAGAAATAGATTTAATAAAAATTAAAAACATTTTTGACTAACTTACCTTCCGAAAAAAAGTAGAAATAGGATGAAATAAAAAGTAAATAATGCTTTCGCTTTTCCATACTTATATGACTAACTTTAACAATTTAAAATTTATTTTTAATGTTTTTTTTTTAAACATAACAGAAATATTATATAAGTAAGATTGCTTAGCTTGTATGTATTTTGCAATTTTCTCATGTAAGTGCTTTCAGTTGTTAGAGAATCAATCTCAATAGTTTGCTGGCAGTTATTTTTCTAATTGTATTGTGAAGTAGAATAGAAACAGTTTTACTTTCTCAAATATATTTAGCATATCATTATCATATGTATATCGTTTACCATCACTATCAACAATTTTATGACAAATTGACTGACTGACTAAAAAACTCCCAAAAAAAAAAACAATTTCTTAAAAAAATAGATTGACATTTCTTTGAACTTTAAAAGCAAACATACAAAAAATCATTATGATTTCTATGTAAATATTTATATACTTTCAATATCATTGGCATGCTACTCACGAATGCAACATCATCTTTCGTTGCTCATTCACAGATTGATCTCGCTCATCATCCCATGTACTCAACAAGTCCAATGTTTGGTAATACTAATACCATCACTGGTGTTACCATGTCACATCCATCACAATTGGCAACATTTACAACGCCACCTCCGATATTTGCGCATAAAGTTGTAACAGCAGCAACATCATCAACGCTGTCACCCGGTGGCGGTAGTGTGACAAGCAACGGCCTATTGCAAACAGTGACAACAGCACCTCCAGGGAGTATATTGTGCATGGGTTTGCCAGCGCATTCGGCAGCGTCAATAATGCAACAGCATCTGCATCAGCATCAGCAACAGCAACCTCAATCACCGCCTATACCTGCAACACAAAGTATGGTCATAGGAAGCGCTGGTGGCAATGGTAGCATTGTGGGAATTGGCAGCAGCAGTGGTGGTGGTCTTGGCATCTATGGCTTAGATACGGTAAATAGCATTTTTTTTAATTTGTTTAATTTAACAGATATTTTGGCTGCTTTGCACATATAGCACATAATAAGTCACAGCTTCAAAAACTTATATACAAAAATTTTAAGGAAAAAATTTGTTGGCCAAAATTTTGACCTCATTTTTATTTGTAAAAAAAAAATGTATTTCGCACTAAACACTCAAGTTATAAGCGCAAAAAAAAAATCACAAGCACCCGCAATTCAACTTTTTGCACCCACAGCGGAAGCTCTTAAGCACTTTCGCCTGCTTCCGACGTTAATTTAACAACCAACTTAACACGCTGCATTGTTTTCGGAGTAACGCAGCAGGCAGCAAAAAAAAACGTAAAAAAATGTGAAACAAAATTATAGAAAAAAGAAAATAAATAAATAGAAAAAATAGCAGGGTTAACGCCCTTTTTATTTGTCTGCACTCGACGTGGCACTAACGACCACTTCACTGCATAGAAAGTGCACTACAAAAAGTTACCAAAATACAAAGAAAATAAAATAAATATATTTTTTGTTGCCATTGCGGTATACGCTTATATTATGACGAAAATAATAATTGTATTTTTTTCTACTTCTACTTCTACTTCTGTTCATGGAGGGGTAGCAGCGTGTTCTAAATATGGAATAACTTAAATTTCCTTTTGTTCTTGGAAGCAGCACAAGCAATCGTAATAAAATGGGTAGACAAAAACAAATGGGAAAAATTGGCGGTATAGCGACAAAATTGCAGCAATATTTGCCTCATTTATTACGAAAAGTTATAAAAATATTTATAAACGAATGCTTCATTTCATATGAATTTTAAAATGATAAAAGGAATTGCCATAAAATCACCACGGTTTTTGTTCTAGCCCTGCTTTAAACTTATAATTATATATTGGGTGAGTGTGGGCACAATTGCTCAAACAATAATCCGCAGTAAGCGGAAGTGGAAAAAAAAACGCTTTGAGTTTTTAATCACATGCGATTTTCGTCATATAAAAGTTTATTGCATGAAATTTTTGTAATGCTGCTATGCTTTATCATGTTGTTTATCACGCTGTTCAAATGAAGATATTAACACACGATTCCCAAGGACACACACACACACTGTCTGTCATTTTCACAAAAATTTGTTTTGAGAAAAACTTTATAACTCGTATAGCGTCAATTCAGTTTACTACCCTATCAAAGTTTGACCGTTTTCATTTTTTTACCACAAAAAACAAAAAAAATCAAGCAACAGACATATTTTATGTTTATTCTTAAAAACATTTTTGTTTTTTATTAAAAATTACAAAATCTCTTTCATAGCTTTTCTTGCACGCTTACTTTGCCAAATCATGATGACTTGACGAGTCTGACAGCTAAAGAAAAACCTTTTTTTTTTTACATTTATTATTACTTATAGATGAATAAAAGCCCTCATATCATAATTCCTTCAAAATTCGCTTATTGTTGCTTTAACAAATCATCAACATTTGTTCTTAATGTCAGACCATTAACTTGCAATTTGACAGCAACAATTGGACAATTGCACCCAGCTCAATATCAAGAACAACAACAACAATGTATGTTATATAAATAACAACAATCAAAATAAAGTAATTCTTTTGTTAATCGCTGCCACAATAGTCAAGGCAGGTGGGGGGGGGGGGGGTAGGTCAAAATACTAAAAAGAAAGAAACAAGAATAACAAAAAAGGAACAAACATCTTACATTTGGATTAAAGTAGGACAAGAAATATAAAACCCCATGCTGTAAACAACACTTACACATGTCTGCAACAAATATATAGAACAACAACAACAACAACAACAGCAATAGCAACAAAAAAAAAGAAAGTTTTTTTTTTTCAAGTTACGCTCTGCTTATTTATTGGCAAAACCTTTTTTTTTTCTTGGATTAACCCATTTAAATCATTATTGCTTTTTGTTAAAAAATTGTGTGAGTTTTGGCAAAAATTTTATTCTAAAAAAACAGAATATTTAATTTTAAAAATTAAAAAAAAAAATATTCAATAACTTACTTAAGCACAAATTTTCGTGTGTAAACTGGCACTAAGAGAACGTCACAGCTAATATACAAGCAAAACGTTTTATGAAGTTAATGATTAAAAGTAATTGCATCAAAATTGAAATAAAAACAAGCAATAGTTTGGTTTAGCACCAGAAACAAAAATAGCATATTTCCACAAGTGGACGTGGCACCACCTTTACAAGAAAATAAATCTTCAAAACGCTATACTGAGAGAAATATTCAGTGTTAAGCAGCCAAATAACCTATATATATACCCAAAAACTGTTTTCAACGATCACTACACAAAAAGTAGGCAGATTTTGAAAAAAAAGGCGTTGCACACACCCCATACATACAAAGTACTACACTACTAAATATTAGAAATTTCTATAATATTTTTAATTAATTCTGAACAAAATTAATTCATGTTACTCATAGCGGATTTTTTGACAGCGGATTTATAACAATTTTGCCACCACCGATTTTGTTTAGATCCGTTTATAGTTCTTTGGATGAAAATTTTCTTACAAAATGGGTTAAGTCTGATTTTTTTTGCACTGCCCATTATTTGCAGAGATCGTAGCATTTTTTATAAAAATCTTTTTTTCATTGGACTCTTCATTACATGTCGCTTTTCAGCGGCTTCACATCATGACTCAACCTATTCATCTCATCACGACTATTATTCCCAACGTCATCATCATCATCGTCATAATCATCATCATTGTTATCAACTTACAACTTGTATTTTCTTTTGCAGTCATCATCATCAACATTGTTTTTTAAGTACTTTTTCTTATATATATTTTGCTGCTGCTCAACAAAAATTCACAAGAAATGAACCCCAAGTTAAGCATGAGATTTTTATATTTTTTTTTTTGTTTTTCTCGGCTACGGTTTTACCCATGTGTCCAATTTAAATTCATTTTTTTCACATTCTTAAACTTTTTTTTCTATTTTTTTGCAACATTTTATTTTGTTCGTATCCATCCACCCACTCCAATACATTTTCATTGTTTAGTTTTTTTGTGTGTGCCAATTTTATACGCTTTTTAACTACTAACTTTAGTCAATACTACTTGGTGTCCTTCATATCCTTAAGGATGCTACTGCATTTATTCTTCCATGTTTTTCTTTTTTCTTTTTTATATTTATATAGTTTAGAACATTTAGGTTTAACGAGTAGAAAAAAAATGTGTATATTGTTAAGGCAAAGTCAACCCGTGTCTGTGTAAACACTTTAGCATTTTATCAAGTATTTGACAAGAAACGAAGAAAAGAAATTTGCTTAAAAGAAGTATACAAATATTTTCACTTTTTATGTCAATCTTTGTTGGGTTTTCTGTTGTAGGCTTATCAAAATTTTTTAAATTCTTTGTGTCATCATTCGATGGTTAATACTTTTTGTAAGGTATTTCATAAATGCTCAGTATATATGGTTTGGAGCGCAGAAATCATTGCCAGCCGCCACTTGGCAAAGTCTGTCTTAAAGCGTTGACATTTAAAAGAATAATTTTACTTAATTTTTCTAAGAAAATTTCCTGTGAAATCTCTTCTTTGTTGTGCGACCTATACTTTTTCATTTGGGACAAACTCGCTACGATAAATAAAGAAATCAGTAAAATTATTTATTGAACAATATATTATGAAATGTGTTTTAATAAATATTCTTTATTTCTTCAAATTAATTTTGACAAATATTTTTCGTATTTTATCTTTTTACAGTCCAATACTGGCATCTTGAAAACAGTACCCGAAGAATTGCATCATCAGCTTAACGGAGAAGATATGCTCATGAATAAGGAACGCAATCATGCCACAAGATTCTGACGGTAAATCTATAAGGACAACAAAATAACAATTGAATTAGTATAATATGCAAGAAAGTAAAAAAAAAAAAATGGCTTGCTAAACAAAAAGGGAGGAAAAACATAAGATAAAAAGAAAAAAATTCAATGAAAAAACTGACTATAATGGAATGTGATTAAAAGTTAAAATAAATAAAAAACTAAAAAAATTGGTTAACAGGAAGAACTTAAATTTAACATAAAATTACATTGAAAAAAAAACAAAAACTAACTGCCAGTGAGAAGAGGTAAACTAAAAAAATACTATGACAAAATTGTAACTAACAACAGCCAAGATGCAATTATTTTACAAGTATCGTATGTACTAAAAATAAAATGAAATTTTAAATGAAAGTAAACAATATTTAAGACAACTTACAACAATGAAGTGAAAAAATATTTTTCTTTTCAATTTTCTATATAAGAAAATATTTAACAGACTAAATAATAGACTAAAGTGTCAATTGCAAGCAAAATGTGACAGCTATAAATCGTTTTAAATGAAATTCAATTTTTTTTTATATTTCGTTTTCGAGAATAACTTAAAATGCGCTGAACCGATTTTGTTGTTTTTTTAATTATTTTATACTCTACATCCTTAGGCTACATAAAACTTGTTTTTAAATGAAATTCAACATTTAGTTGTGAAAATAATGCTCATTTCCCAAAGTACCCTAATTTAATGATACTCATATATCACGTTGACTGCATTTTTTTTGTAGGTAACAAAACTCACTTTTTAATAAAAAATAATAATAGCTTGAATCCTTTATTGCTGTCACAATTTGTTGTAATATGGCGTCAGCAATTTCATACATTTGTAAATAAACATTTTTCCCTTAATACTATGCCACATAAAAAAAAAAACGAAAACAAAATATTAAAAATGAGTGAAAATATTTAACAAAAAAAAAAAAAAAAAACTAAATAATTTATGTTTAGTTTAAAGCATGAGATTATGTAATAAAAAAAAATAATATATAAAATATTTTATAAATGTAAATTAAAAGTAAAACTGAAATGAAAATCTTTTAAGAAAAATTCTTGTTATTAATTTAGCTTTAGAAAACTCTAAGTAAAACAAAAACTAAAATAAATAAAAACCAAATTCTCTATTGTTGTTATATAAGTATAAAAAATTAAAACTAAATTTAATATATTACCAATAATAATAATATTTCAATTGCATAGCATAAGTTAAAAACTAATAATAATAATTATTGTAAAATGTAATTTTTCTGTTGTTGTTTATTTGATTATAGCAAAAATAAAACGAAATGTAAACAATTCAAAACTTTAAAATCAAATTTAAGCTTTTAAGTAAAATATAGTTAAAAATTAAAATAACAAACCAAAAGAATTAGACTTTGTAATCGGGAGAGCAGTGAAAAATTTACAAAAATACAAAATGAATTGAAAAACTTAACGAAAATCATGTGGAATTTAAATTTTGAAATTCATATAAGCAAAATAAATTAAATTTTATACGTAAATAGTAAACAAAACATACAAAAATTATAAAAATGTAATGAAAAAACCTTAAGCCAAAATTCTATAACTTCTATGTATAAATGATTAAAATACAAGTAAAGTGAAATAAAAAAAAGAACAAAACAAAACAAAACAAAATGTAAGCCAATTCGTGGAGAGAAGGGTTATTAACTGAATAAAATGTAAAATAGACAATTAAATAAAAAGACTTTTCTTTAAAATTCTGCTAAACTTTTTTTTTTAGCAAAGGTATTGTACGTGTAAGTATTGCATTTCTCAAAAGTAATTTATTGAATAACCCTTTATTTTTATTATAGCTTTTCACTTCCTAAATTGTCCTTAATAGTTTAATTTCATATTGACATTATTATACTCAGGCAAAATACTCCAAAAACTATCGCCAAAACTTTGCGCTACTCTGAACATAGCCTGAAAATGACATATAAACTATAATCCAACAAAAGTTGCTTAAAAACATAAAAGAAAACGCTCAAAACATAGCTGCGAAATAAAGTCTTAAAAACCTTCCTATATTCACTTAAAATAAAAATAATTAATAAATTATGTGAGTAAAATAATCTGCGTCGAAAAATACATAAAAAGCCAATACTAAATTTGCCAGAAAAAAAATCGGCCGAATAATGGCTTTGGTTGCGCATACAAACTTCGTTTTCCTTCATAGTAAGAAAAATAACATCAACGAGTTCGCTTCATCAGTCTTTAAAATTTTGGTGAAACACCAGGCGACCATGAACACGCAGAAAGTAACTCAATTTATGCATATGCCCAAAAGCACGCAGCAAATTTCTAAAATTACCATATATCAACTGATGACGTCATGGTTGTTGTCTTGGCTACTGATATATCAACATAGATCTAAAAGCATGCTACATAATTTTAAAAATATTGTCAGGTCAGCACAATTTTGGCTAGTAGTGTACCGACTATTTTAAATTGATTACGTATGGTTGGCTACTGATTTATCTAAAAGCATGCTACATGATTTTTAAAAAAATGTCAGGGCAGCACAATTTTGGCTAGTATTGTACCGATCATTTTAAATTGAATTTAGTGTATGAGTAAGCAATATGTGTGTGTTTTTTGTGATGAAAATCTAATTTCATAAATGTTTTCGTAATGAAGTGTTCAGTTGGCAATACTTTCTTATAAAATAAATGTCTTCGTCTTAAAAATCAAAATTTTTACTACGTTTTCTCTGAGCTCTAGCAGTCCATCACGAACGTGCAGCAATAAAACCAATTCTAGCATATACCCAAAAGCGCGCAGCAAATTTTAAAAGTTTTTATTTTTTTAAGCAATTGATGACGTATTGTTTGTTTTGCCTGTGTGGCGGCCATTTTAAATTGAATATTGAATATGAGAAGGCATCATATGACTCTTTTTGTAATAAAAATTCAATTTGATGAATGTTTTCGGATTCAGAATTTCAGTTGGCATTACAATTTTCTCAAATTAAATAAAAAGACTTGTGTTTTTCTTAAAATTCTGCTAAACTTTTCTTTAGCAGTGGTATTGCACGTGTATGTATAGCATTTCTCATGAGTAATTTATTCATCAATTCTTAAAGATAATTAGGTAAAATTTTGGGTTTATTTTTGTTTGAGTGAAATAATGCTAAAAATTATTTATTTGTTTATAGAAAAGTTTTGAGTACAATTTTAACTTTTTGACAGGGTTTGGAGTATTTTTTTTATTTTGTAATACAAAATTTGTTGATGATTCTGCAATTTGAAAAATTGGCATCCTTTACTAAAGTGGTTATGCGTAGAAGAGGTTTTTTTAGTAAATTCTAAATTTTTTACATACATGAAAATACTATATTGGCATACAAAACTCAGAGCACAAACATTTTTGTGTGAGCCTTTGTTATTTAACCAAAAACAGCTCGAACTATCGCCAAAAATTTTGCGCAATTTGTATAAAATTTGTTTGAGTAAATCTAAATTTCGTATACTTCTTGCATGATCTTGTTCAGTTTCATTTTTACATTAATATAATAAAGAAATTTATAAAAAATATTTCCATTGAAGCTACTTACCTTATTTTTTACCATTAAATCACATAAATTATAACGTATTATATTAAGTAATACAGTGAAACCTGGTTAAGCGTTACTGGGATAAGTGGAAAACCTTTACTAGTGAGACTCACTTCAAGGTCCCAGCACTTTCGCATCAAAATACCTATATTACTGGGACTATTAAACCTTTATAACTGGGATATAATTTGTAAAGTTTTTGTGCTTTTTCGCCTCTATAACATGGGCTTTTCCTTCTATAGCTGGGATCGTTTAAAAATAATCTCTATAAGTGGAAAATAATATTTGTGTGTATATAATTTGTTATTTTGTATATGAATAGGCACACTTTTATGGGTCTGAGTATAGTTATTTGGGAAACTGTGTAAGCGAGAAACCTCTTTAATTGAGACAAAAATTTTGGTCCCTTGTAGATCCCAGTTATCCAGGTTTCACTGTACATACAATAAATTTTGAAACAGTAGTAAAATTTTGCAACAGCACGGTTGTATGCTTTTCATGATTTTAATACATAAAGCACATAAATAAAAACACTTACCACAAAATTTTCAGCAAATTCTTGCTGCGGGTTGTTGACCAAGTGAAAAATGCTAAATTTTAAATATTGAAAAAAATAAAAATTTTATTTTGCATTTTCGGCGCGCGTTATTGTTTTTCTCTTTATTTCATCTAAAAATTTCGTATTGCCTTTTAATGTCTAGCATTATTTTCACATAGTCCTTTTTTTTTATACATAAGTAACTTTCCATTGACATTTTATTTCGCATGTTTCCTGCCCACTCAATCTGGCTGTCAAAGTGTCAAGTGTTTTTGTTGTCTTTTTTTTCATTCAATTTTTCTTTTGCTATCTTTTTCACAATCCTTGCTGTCCTTGTTTGATTTGACATTATCGTTATCTTTAGCAGCTCATCAGCGAGGTTTTCGGTTGAATAGAAAAACTTAATGTTAAGATAGCGAGCAATACAAAAAGTAGAGAGAAAGCAGGAAATGTGGCAACATTAATAATTAATGTGTTGCCACTTTTTCATTTGTTTTCAAATATTGTGCCATGTACATTTGATGCTTTATGTTTTATGGTACTTTTTGTGTAAGTTTTTTTTTTGATTTAAATTTTCATCCTTCATCAACTTTAATGTTTATTTAAATGTCTGCTCATTTGTTGTATTTTGCGTGCATTTATGGCCACTCATTTGTTGTATACCATGTGTATGTCTATGGCAGTGGATTGTCATGAATTAAAATTTTTGTTTCAGAAAACTTTTCGTCAAGTGCAATGTTGAGCAAATTTTTTTTTTTTTTTTTTTGCACTGATGATCTGGCTAATCAGCAGCAAAACTAAAGTTCGTTGATTACTTTGTTAAAAATAAAACACGGGTGAGAATGGATTATATTCACTTACCGTTGAATATAAAATTGTTATATATTTAGCAATAAAATTTATTTTTTAATAAAAATGATAACATCAAACCTAGACACCACCAGAAATATCAATGCTTATAAAATTTTATTAAAAAATTTGATTAAGGTAACTTTAACAATAAACAAGACATAGGTACAATATATGTTGAGTAAGCAATCAAAACGAAACATATCCATCCAATCAAGAGTTTCATCAAGTAAAATGAAGGCAGCAATTTTCCTTTACATTGCGATTTTGATCGTCCTTGCGATTCCGCCGTGCGTATAGGATCCCAAAGCAAAAACGTGTATTTCCCCCTTTTGACGCTGAATAAGTATTGATCTGCATTATTTCTCATAAATAAAAGAGAATAACGCATATGCGATTACATCAGAATAAAATGATTTAAATATAAAAAAACTATAATTTTCATTTAATAAAAGGATATATCTTGAGCAATCATGAATCGAATTTTGGGGGTTGCAGGTGAATTGCTTAACTCTTTCGAACTCAGCTGATAACTCGTCGACTTTTTCGCTTTGAAATTTTATATTCCCAAAAGTTATTGGAATATTTTGAAATATTTAGCTTTTTATCATTTGTACTAAAAGAATAAACTGAACCTAATTTTAATTTGAATAAAATGTACTACATTCTAAAATATAATCAAATGGTTCGGTTCTAAAATTAACTGACTTGTAGAATCCACATGTCAAAAAACAAAAAAAATAAGAATTAAAACTAAAGTACAGAAAAATTTACTGGCTATTGGCTAGACATTCTGCCTTGACATGATACAGATTAATTTATCAAAAGTAGTATTAATTGAATATACTATGATATATTTTATATATATGTAAGTCCAGTGAAGTTATAACTTGAGCATTAAGAAAATGGCCCACAGTTGCTTTCCCTTTATTAGTTTCATTGACAATGCTGTCATTTCTTCTAAAGATGATGATGAAGTTACTAAAACATAGTCTTATGTTACTCATAAGGCTGATTTTAAATATACAAAAATCAAAAAAAAAAAATTAGGTTCGAACGGAAATAATGAGAAAACAATTCCACAAATGCATTACATATTCGATTAATGATTAAATTCAGTTTCTTCTCTTAGTCAAACATTGTCTGACCTAAAAGATTTTAATCTCATTTTTCCACCTGTTCCCAGTTGGACTGCTTAGATTCTATTTGTCTGCCTTTTGAACTGCTTATTTATGTTAGGTTCACTTGGTGCGCTACAGTTTTTGGGAAATGAAAACCTTATTTCCGGTACTAAAGATTTTTTCCTCTCCATAACACAATTTTATTATGTTCATATGATATGCGTGCGTGTGTGTGTGTGTGCAACTGTTTTATTTACATCCTGCCCCCTGTGGTTGCGTAAACTTTTTACCGTACCATCCGTACGCATCCCACATACATACTTATGTACATATCATCTATGCGGGTGCATTGTTGTGTAAGTAATCCTTTAAGTGTGGAAATCATTTGTTGCTCTCAACTAGATTTTTATTATCCTTTTATCTGCGTATTTTTATTTATTTAATTTTATTTCTGTTTTTTTTTTTTTTTTTTTTGCTTTTTCTTTTTCTGCCATTTTTTCCCTTATGTTTTGAAGTTTCATCAAATGTTGGCAGCTGGGATTTCAGAAATTCAATAACCTTGACACATGTTTCAATGTATTGGGATTTCGTTTCGTTTTTTTTTTTTTTCACTCTCTTAGTGTTTTTGCTTGTTTACTGTTGATTTGTGTTTATGTTTTTTTTTTTTTCTGTTGTGAATATGAAAATTTCACTGAATTTCAATTTGTTGTATTGTAAAAGTTCGATGTAATACACAGGATAAATAACTGAATTGATTTTTAAGCACTTTATTTAGCACAAGCTTGAGTGCATGAAACAAAAAAGTTCTTAGTATATATTTGGATTTTCAATTTTCGTAATATTTAAAAAGCAAAACTTTTAGTAACTTTTTTATTAGCCTTAAATTTTCATTTACCGTTCTTCAGTGTTATGTCTCTCGCGTAACGCCCATTCAAATTAAACCCAAAAATGTTGCTTTCACATAAATAATTAATTAGGATTGTAACGCGCGCCGTCTCTTTGTTTTTCTATTTTAGATAAGCCACGAAAGTAAATATATACATATTTATATAGTGTATATGTATAGTGTTATTTTCCTTCAAAGAGGTGAGTAAGCATCAGCGCATTTGATTCGACCAAAAACTTTATTTATGGGTTGTTGGCGAAAACTTTTGTTTCATATTTGAATTTTGCTGAATGTCAAATTATGTAGCTCTTAGGTTGTTATTTGCTTGTCTCAGTTGTTGCTAGAGTTTTAGTATATTGACACAGGCGCGTGTTCATTTGTCAAATTGTTTCAAATTTCTACTTTTGCCGCATATATTTAAGCCAGTTAGTGACAGCATTTTAGACGATACTGAATAATCGCTTTTTCTTATGATATCTATGTGTGTAATTTTTTTTAATAGTTCAGAGTTTCGTTAAGTACTTACAAAAAAAATCATTGGACGTAACCTTATACATCAAAATTTCTGAATAAACTGAAAAATAAACTCTAAGCAAATCAAGTGGTGCTATGATATGCTATGTTAAGTAAAGTGAAATTAAATTCATACAAAATAAGTAAAATACAAAATTTTGTATACCTTTTCGTTCAGTTTTTAAATCCATGATACTTTCCAAACATTCAAACATTTGGTGTTGAAATCATTTTATTTTGCGTGAGCTGTTTTTTTTTCTGAAACTGAAAATAAAAGAATAATATTTAATAGTTATTTTTAAAAAAAATAAAAAAAGTTTAATTTCCAAAAAAATGCAAGTTCGAACATGATAAAATTTAAAAAAAAATATCTACAAAAATTTTGTGATGCAGTGGCCACAATGGAAGCCTGCATCAGAGTTGCAAAAACTGAGTGAAAGATGTTACCTTAACAAACTTTGCATGTGAAAGCCATCGAATCCAAGATATGAGAGTTTTAACATTAAAATGAGCTATATAAAGTAAGTATAGTTTTACTTTTAAATAGCCACTTGACATTTTTTTTTTTGTCAAATTTAACTGGCTTCTTCTTTGTTCAATAGACGTTCGTTTGAATTTCAAAATAAGCAAAAATTATATAAACGACGAAAGAGTTTAGTCTCCGACACAAGATATCAGCAAGTCAAGTAGTTTGGTTTAAGTGCAGCAATATGCTATAAAATTTGAATAATTAATAATTTTTGACTTGGCGGCCATAAATAAAATTAATTTTTTTTGCACAAAAACTATGAATACAAAAAAGTATTTTGGTATTGAATACCCAAGTTACGTCGCACCGAATATATGTAAATCTCAAAATACATTAAAGTAATAAAACAAAAGTTGCATGAGAATAGTTGTTACTTAAACGCCTAAGCGATCTTCTTAAGTGCTTACACGTATTACTTAATTTGTTACGCTACTCGATACTGCCATAGATTTTCCAATACTATGTACCTAAACCCACACCATGCACCACAATCAGCGACATTTAGTTTTTGCTGCCTTCCTTGCGTTGCTATGTACATATATATATATATTTTTGTTTTGTACATAATAAATATCTAAAACTTTAACGTAAATCAAAGTTACACAAGTCACCAGCAGTCAAAAATTGTGTTTACTTTTGCGTTTGATTTGGGTTTTGTGTCCCCAAGGTCCCAAAGGATTTTCGCACCACAGCAGCAAGCTACTCCACGTCGTACTATTAAATTGGAGTGAGTTTCAGTCTTTCTTTTCTTTCCTTCCTGCCACATAAACTCACACAATTATTTCAGAGTTTTTGTTTACAGTTATTATTGCTACTATTTGTATATTCTATCCACTGCCGTCATTTGATGGTAAACAATTTTAATATGCCTTGTTGGAAGGATACACAAATGTGACAAGTCATCGACATTTGTTTACTCAAATTATTTTGGGTTTGGCGAAGCTTAGTACTTTTTGGAAGTGAGTTATAAGCGGCAAAATGAGTGACAAGTTTATGAGATGATATTTTTTTTTTTCTTATCTGAACAAATAGTATACCAATGTTTGGAGCTGCCCGCGCTTGATTTTTGAAATATGCAACTCAGCAGAAGAGCTTAGTTAATATATATATATAAGCTAGAGAAGTTCAATTTTTAGTTATTTGTTTATAAAAAATTATTATTTTCACGGTATTTTATCATAAATCAATTGAACCAAATTTGCTAAACAAAAAGGTTTATGCCGTGAAATTTTAAATTATTCTTTTCTTTTGGGTATTTTTTGTTGAGGTGTGGTATTTAGAATAGTCAAAGGACTGAAGTACTGAAATTAAAATTTCTATTGCAAAAAATTTTTAAAATACTAACAGCCATTTAATGTACGCGTTTTTATTTATACTGAGTATTTTACAAAGTTATCATCCTTAATGCTCGTACGATAGAAAAGTTGAATGCAAAAAAACAAATCCACAAAATATTGTACAATATTTTAATTGTGCAACACAAATGAATGCAATAATTTTTTGTCAGTGACTGCCATTTTACAAAGTTGACCACTATTGGCACACTCACAAGCACAATAGTTGTCATTCTCATCGTTATGCTTTCCACAACAGTCAAACTCGCGAGCGCATAAAGCAAAAGAATTACTGCTGTATGCATGAGTGTTTATACGACGACGTGCACTTCTGCTGGTAATGGTGGTACTATGTGGTATTTTATTGTGAAAGTTTTGCCACGACAAGAACTCACGATTTACAATTGAACAATCAATTTTCAAGTGCCACACAACAATTTAATTAACTTTGTTAACAATTAAGTTGCAACACAGACACAACGTACAATAGAGACAGTAGTTTGCAAAATTATTCGAAATAGATTTGTAAATTATCTTTGAGAAATTTAATTGGAAAATCTTAATGACTTTTAGGCAGCTACGTACCAACAAAACTAGTTTTTTATGAAAAATTTTTTTAAATTTATTTTTATGAAAATTCCAAAATTTTTCTCTAAATCGTTGTAAATTTTGTTTTTTCTCGACGACACATTTTCTGTGGAGTTGTGTAATTTAAAATGTTCACCACTGACTTATAGATTTACTATTCTCCGTGTTAAGGGCGTTAAGAGCGTAAAGCAAATCTATAACTTTGCTAAAAATATTATCGTTGTTTCTATTTGACTGCAACCAAACAGAGTAATTACTAATTCATATAGTAGAATTGATTAAAAAATAATTACTGAACGTTTTTTTTTATATTTTTATATAATTACTAAGTGCTTAGGTAGTTAGTGGCCAACCCAACAAGACTATAACTTAACAATAATATGATAGTAGTTTGTAACTAATTGCAATCAGAAAAACGAAGTTGACAAACAAACGAATTCATATATCTGAAATGTATTAACCTTCATAAGATCCTCAAAGTTACTGAATTTAACGTTCTTTGTCTAGCAATCTTCGTTCGCTTCGAGAGTCTCTATTGTCAAATCTTATTACTCTCGAAAGATATTTGAACCTCTTTATTGACATGATTGCTCCAAATATGGGTCTAACCTTCTCAGAATGCCATGAGTAATCCAATAAATGTGAACATTTCGATAACTCAAGTTACGTTTATCCTCAATGTTTGTATTTATAAGAATAGTGTTGGGAAGGTGGGAAAAATAATTGAAAGCTAGAGATGTCTTTCTCTGTAATTCGTGAATGAGAATAATGTGTCAAACCTGCCATTATACTGATGTTTGCCATCGAGGATCTTTCATGTATAAAAGTACAACCTACGTTGGAGTATCATATTTGGCCATTTTTTGATGTCGTTGTCTGAGCAGGCGTATCTTCACTATCACTTTCAGTAGAACTGTCTAATGGCATATTGCATATTGTTTTTACTTCCTGAACAAATTCCTTCCTCGTCTGATATTTCATTCAAGATAATCTCTATTTCACTATTCTTCATTTTCCGATAAAAAATATTTCGCAGAACTTTCATTCTTATACTCATTTTATTCGTTCTTTGTTTACTCTACAACTGTAGCAATATTCCAGTAAACAAATATGAAGTTATTCGATAGCATTTTGTTATTACATACAAATCAATAGCACGGGTATTCCCCATCATTTTCAAACAAACTATTGTACTGATATAAGAGAATAAGAACAGATTAGTAGGATGAAATGAAAAGAGACAGCTTAGATAGCTAATTGTTTATTTTGAATTGACTAGTGTCAAAGTTATCGTAAAAATCGATTATTGCACAAATTATTTCACGAAGCATCACAAAAAAACGTAAATTTTTACACCAGGGCAAATTTGACCCGAAAACCCAATGTGCTGAAATAATTTTAAACATATTTACTCAGAAATTTTAAAAATTTCTTTAGTCTTTAAATTCAATAAAAATCATAAAATATCAAAAATGGATAACACTTACTTTAAGAAAGAAAAAAAAACAATTTTTTTTCCCAAAATGGGTCAAATTTGACCCGAAGACCTTATGAAGGTTAATATAGAAATTCTTGAAGAACATGCATTCAGTTCCCCGATTATAATCTTTCTTATTAACAACTTGTGCAAAACCGCCACTTTGTTGTCAGTGCAATTTCACAAAATGTCATCTTAATGTTCAATTTCAAATAAATAATCCCACTATTTTAGTAATTTTCCAACACACTGTATACGAAGACCACATATAAGACAAACTGCATGAGCAATTTTTGTTGTCGCGCATAAATATTTAAGAATTTCCACTTTTTAATTGGCAAACGATCGAATGTTTGGCTCAATTCATTCAATTGTTAACTGCGGCTGAGAAAGGAATATAAACAAAAAAAGAGACAGAGAAACAAGAGACTATTTCAATTGAAAATGTGCTTTATTGTTTTTTCTACAATTTTCTGGAATATTTTTTTTTTGTTTCATGGTTTTTGTGTTTCTTTTTTATTTGATTTTATTTTATTTTTATTTTGTGCGCTGATGCATTAAATTCAGATTCGGAAAATTGCTTTTAAATCTCGAATGACACCAAATGCACATACACATGTTAAACGTATGTATATACCACATAACTGCAGTAATACCAAACACTAACAAACAGTGGCATGTGAGTTATTTCATGAAAATGGGAGATTTTTGTGGTTATAGTCAAAAAAAAAAAAGGATTTCGCAAAATTTTGTAAAATTTCAACGGAAAATGCAATTTCTTGTAATTAAAGGTTTTTTCATAAAATCGAATAAAAATTTTTCTACAAAATAAATTCTTTGTTTTAAAAAATTATTTAAGGCTATTTATAATGCGATACTCAAATTGTTTTTGAAAGATTGGAATTTTTAATATTTTGTTTATGTCACTGACTTGTGAATTGACCACTACGGTTTTTACTCTGGCAATTGCTTCGATCTTGCAGACTTATTTCAAGTCACATTGGTTGTTGCTCTTGTTTCATTGCTTCTTTTGTTTCTGTTGCAGTCACATAATAAAAAATGGCGCAGCCCAAAGTTCACTTTTCTACTTGCTAGCGGAAGTGCAACTATTGCCAACATGCACACACATACACACACACACAAATTTCAACAAATGCAAGGATTTACTCACACATGTGCCGTATTGTGACAAAGAAGAAATAAACGCGACAATGTGAAATTGAAATTGTTTCAATGATTTGAAGCGGCAGCAAAGTAAAAACAAATGAAATACAAAGGGAAAGAGAAAGAGAAAGAGAAATTGAAAAAAGGTCTGCTGATACAAAGACAGTTGTGGTACAAAAAAGAAAAAAAGAAAAGAAAATAAAAAAAAATCATAGGATAGGAAGTCATATCGTAAAGTTGCATGTACGAGAAATTCACTCAACTGCTGGAGGAAATTCTTTTCCCTTGCTGGCGTTATTGAACCTTGGTATATAAATTTAATGTTTCTTTTTTTTGTGTTTTTCTTGGGATTTTATTTGTGTTTTTGTTTTGAACGCTTGTGAAACAGTTCCGCAGATTTGAACAAATTTTTGATTGAACTTTTATGACTTTTGCGTAAGCAGCATTACGCGTTTGTTTCCATTTTATTTCTTTTAAGCTTAAGTAAAAAACAATATAGATACGATCAGTGAACGGTGTTTTCTTAATCCAAATGCATTTTCCTCAAGCCTTTTGATAAATAGAATAGACGACTTTCATATAGTTTTGAATTTAATTTTAGAAGTGCTCAACTTAGAGATTTTCTTCGATTTCATTTTGTTTGAAGAAATGCATATGCACTAGAATTTGAAATTGACAGCTCCATACCAAAAATTAAATTTTTGAGTTGCAAGATTTTATTTCAAACCATAGAATTAGTGTCCACAATCAAATTACTTGGCACAAGAAATTGTTTCCTTTGTCAATTGCCAATTCAAGTTAAGTTTAGGATATAAAAATTTTCAGTAAATTGTTAGAACTCGTATTTTTAAATCGATGCTTTCAATTAATTTGCAAAATAAATAATTTTTTTTTTTTCAATTTCATTCAAGGAAATGCAATAAGAAGTTGAAAAATTAAAAAATTTGATTAGCCTTTTTTTCGTAAAAGAAATGTAAACAATTGTGAAGAAAAAATTTCAAAGTAAATTTTGATACCATTGGAGATGCTACCGGCAGGCCCGGATTTACCGGGCACACACTAGGCCCATGGTGGCAAGAGTTTAGTGGCGGCAAATATTGGGAACTTTGAAAATTTTTTGTTAAATTTTTTTAAGTTGTAATGCATTGGTGATGATGAGTTACACAGGGGAAAAAAGTGGGAATATACCTAACAAAATGTTGATACCCAAAAAAAAAAAAAAAGGTCCTCACTTCTTTTGATATTAAAATTTTTTTTGTGAACGGCCTAAGGGCGGAAAATTTCTAAATCCGGGCCTGGCTACCAGGATCATTTTGCGATTTAAAAAAAAGTTTTTATAATCGTTGCGGAAACTTTAAAAGTGAATACCTCAGTATACGAAAGCAAAATGGTATACGAGCCACTCTAACAATAAATAATAAAAATAGAGCTTAGCTACTACAGCTATTAATTAGTCTTCTTAGCTATTTAGCTTGAAGATTTAAATAAAACAAAAAGTTCATTAACAAATAATTAATTAAATAATCAGACTCTTCAAAATTTTTCTTTCTGGAGAATGTCATTTGCTATTTGGTATTTATCAGGATTCAGATGTAAGCAGGCCCGAACTTACAGGCAGAGTCGGCACGTGCCTAGGGCGTCAAGAATTAAAGGGCGGCAAATATTGGCAGAGACTTTGAAAAATTTTTTTATTCGTATAGATTGTCGTCTTATCAAAATGATCATAAATTTATAATAAAAAATATATATTGCATTGAAATATAAATATAGCTCTTATGCAGAAATCATTAAAAAAATCTCCAAAATACCAAAAATCTGTATGTATTGAGCTCTAAAAACTTAAGTAGAAAATCAATAAGAGATGCATTTTATTGATTAAAAAACTTTTCGTACAATATTATTTCACCATTGAAGAAGTTTTGAGGGAGGGGTGGGGGGGGGGCGCAGTTTTTCAACTGCCTTGGGGCGGCAAATTTCTAAATCCGGTCCTGGATGTAAGTATACTCCAAAGGAATACAAGTCCGACTGAAGTGAAAGAGTATCACCAACACGCTTTCTACAGTTTCTTGAAACGTAATTAAAATGTTATCAATTTAAAATTGATTAATATAATCAATTCCATTTACCATGAAATTGAAAAAGTCTTCAGAGAATTTCAATTCCATGAAACCGGAAAAGTTCATATTGGATTTCAATTATATGGAACTGAAAATCTGTATGGACTTTTCTATTTACTTGGAATTGAAATGATACTTATATGAACCTTTCACTTTAATGGCAAATGAAATTGATTGATTTGCCGATTTCGTTCCGGGAATTAAAGTCGAAATCAACAAGTCACAATTTTAATTGAAGATATTACTTCCTTGTCAAAAGAAATAAATTGCTTTGTTGATTCACATTCGGGAAACAATATTTGACTTCAATTATTTGGAATTGAAATTCTGCAAGAGTTTCATTTCTTATGGAATGATTACTACACAGACGCTGCTTGCGTGTGTATTTTCAAATTTCAATTCAAGTAAAATTCTATAAAATCATTATCATTGAGTGTTATACAACTCTGTGCTAAGTATCAAAAAAAAAAAATTTTAATTTGAAAGTTTTAAAATTACCAACAGCTGGCACGAAAAAAAAACTCCAACACAACCATCATGAAGCTCAAGTTTTTCTCGTACGCGCCAAATTGTTCAATATAGCTCACATGTCATTTTAAAAAAGCGAAAAATGCCATCAAAACCCTGACGCATTTCTCTTTTTAAAAAAACATAAAAAAAATATTAAAAAACTAAACACCGCACAACGCTTAAAAGACCGTAAAAAAAAATCTAAAGTGCGTCTGTGTGCGTGCCTGTTTTATAAATTATATTTATTTAAGTTTTACCATTTTGTAGTGACACCCTGTTTGTTTTAGTTTAGCACCACAGCTTGATCCTTTTTTTTATGTTTTATATTTAAGTATAAGCGTATTATTATTATACACACAAACACAACTATACAACATTGCCTCACCTACGCTTCGTTTATTACAGAAGTTATGACGTAGCTGTTGAAGGATTACCTGAGCATATGTGAAGGATTACTTGGGTGCTATTTGGATAGCACTGCTTCAATGAGTTTTTGCTATTGTAGGTGTATGTGTGTGTGCGTAAGGATTTTATTCAGCTATTAAATAACTCGTGCATAAATAGTTTGTTTATTTTATTCTATACTTTTTCACTTGGTTTTATATATAATTTTCAGTTAAAGTGTTATGCTCATTGAGTAAATAGTAGGGATTAACATCGAATTAAGTCATACAAAAGCTGACCTTTGCTAAGTTTTCCCTAATTAAGACTTTTGCTTGAATTGGTTTTTAAAAATGCAATTATAGTGATATTGATGCTTGAAAAATTCAACTTCTCAATGACCTAATATAAATGGTCCAAGCTCAATTGTTTTTTATATACATAAGTACATATGTGTTTTGAGCATAGGTTGGAATGATATTAACTTACCATTATAAAACAAATTGTTAAGAAAAATATAGTCAATTTTTATTTTGTTGCAGTGAAAAACCTTTTCAATACTTTGACGTAAGAATTATGAAAAATGTTTTCACTTTGATATTCAACAGCACCAGCGTATCCGCGTTGATGTCTTCAAAACTTACGCGTGTCTCTAAAAATTTCCTCATTCTATCGAACAATTTAAGGACTTAAACGTTCGAGTGCCATGCAATGCAAACGCCTTTTTATAACATTGAACTCGTTACACAAAACTTTGTCCCAGCTCATCAGAGTTTTCCCAAAATGCACTATCTATTATAAATTCACTGAAAAGATTCTTATCCTTCCTTCCACTAAATCCTTTGAATTTAGTTTGCAATTATCAAAATGCTAAACTTTTTTTAAGCTCCAAATGCCTTGAATTTATTGGAACCTTGAGTGTTTGTGACTGGTTAATTACGAAAATTAGCTTAACGTCAATATAACCCATATAAATTATAAGCTTTAGAACTGACCAACTGCAGCCTAACTAGTTTTAGGAGTATTAAAAAAAATCCTATTTGTTTATTAAAAACAAATTAATTACTTTCAAAAACTAAGCCTACTTTAAAAAAACCTCAACTATTTTTACAGCAAAGACAACCTTTATCAAAAATACACATATACGCACAAATCTCTGCAAGAGTTGTTATATGAAATCTATTTGAAATATCCCAGCAAACATTTTTTAGCGAGCTACAGAAAATAATTTGCCGAATTTGCCGAATTTGCCACTCCCAGCTATCACACCCTATTAAAAAGCTGCTTGATAGAAAGTATGATATGAGTACTTCATACTTTAGACTGAAAAATTTGCGTCAACGTAAACTCTGGATAGTTCGAATTCAATTCCAAATTTTGAATCTTAGTGAAATCAGCCTGATTTCACCAAATCAGCTGTGATTATTTTGACTAAACTTAAAAACCTTTAACTCAGTGCGTTTTCACTGAAAATTGTTAGTTTTGGAGATAAGGTGAAATTTTGACAAAAACTGTTTCTATCAATAATGTTAAAATCGCCAGAAATACGAGTATGTTGACTAGGTTACAGCAAGCTCAACTAAATGCTTATCTTAATAATTACCTGCGCACCAGTTAAACAAAAGGATAATGGTTTCAGATCGCAAATTTAAGTTAAATTTCAAATTTTAATTATCGCATTTAGCTCAAAGTGTGTCAGCATGCTTAAGGCAGAGTGTTGTAATGTCATTTTAAAATAAATTTAACCCTTATGAAGTTTAAGGATAAACTGACATTGACAAGCAGCGCCGCCAGTAGCATGCATCAAAAGGCATATACACTCACACACGCTACTCTGTAATTTAAAATATATGTGGCACTGGGGAAATAAATAAATAAAAGATTTTAAGGCTTAATTGCTGATAAATAAATTGGAACTATTAAAAAGCAGCAATATAACAACAACAACAAAAGAAAGTAACAAAGTAACATCTACCTGCGGGCAGTTTCAAGTGGATAGGCTATATGTCCAAAAAATGTTTAATATATATGTAGCTGGTTGTGTAGCCTTGAACTTTAACACAAATTGAATGTAGGCAGAAACAATAAAAAAAGCAGCAACTTAAAAAAGGGTTTTAAATGAGTTAAAAAATTCATTTAAGTGAAAAATAACAGGCCAAACGATTTAGTGCTAAAGGATTTTCACGTAGTGCCGAATTGAAATTACACTGAAGGAATTTTTCACATAAAATGATTTTTATTTTATTTTGAAGAATTTTCCAACAAATATGGAGAAAATTATATTTACTTTTTGAAACGATTTTCAAATTTTATTTAAGTTCGATTAATGCCTGTGACTTTTTGAGCTATTTTTTAACAGAGCTGTCTCTCTCTCTCTCTCTACTGTTGATAAATTTTTGCTATAGAGCGTAAAAAATATGTGGAAATTTTAGAAAAGACTCTGCAAAAATTTAACTTTCTCATATAAAGAAATTGTCTTCAATAAAAAAAGGACGAATTTTGAACAAAATCAAAGGAAACGAGTATAAGTAGAAATAAAAACTATGTAAAGAAATCTTTTTGGAGAAAGAATACAGACATTTTGTTTAATTTCTATGTAAAATCGTCAACAATAATTTATTATTTTTTATTTGTGTTTTATCTTTCTATGTATTTTTTTCTTACAAAAATGTGTTAAAATTAAAAATCTCCAAAAAAAAAGTTAAAATTCATTCAAAATCTTTAAGCCTTCATTTGGCTGAAGTTTCCTTGTAGAAATTTTTTTCGCGTGAACTTACCGAAAATATTTTGTGTGATACATTGCCTACACCCAATTTAAAGTATTTTCGTTAAAAGTAAAAAAAATATTTTCCTTATGTAGGTGTGTATGTTAGTGAAATGGCATAGAGTATACATAGCATTGTAAAGCAACTAAAGTGAACGCAATATGACAAAAGCTATTAAAAAGGGTCATGCTATTCCCCGTTTTTTTTTTGCTTGTATTCCTTATAGCACTGTTTCTCTGTGTTTGTCTCTTTTTTTTTTTGAATATTTTTTTATTTTCACTTTTCCATCGGACATTTAACAACGTCAACCAACTGAACTGAACTGAACCAAGTTGGACCCTACTGCAAAATAATCAGTGTCCAATTTCACACCCGGGAAATGTGCGGCGGCAACCTCTCATTTCCGCTGTCAAGCATTGCCTTTTGTTGCCAATGGTCGCATATCCGGTTACTTTAAAATGTAAAAAACAAAAAAAAATAACGAAAAATGTTACACTAATAGACAATTTTTATTTCCCATTTTTATTTATTTTTTTATGGTGTCATTTTTGCTGAATTTTTAACTTTAATTGAACTTTTCGTTGGCCTTCAATGTTATTCGACTTTTATGAGATATTCGATATTTAAACGTTATCTAGCAAATGGCTATACTATTTAATGCATGAATTCGATATGGTCTATCTTTTTCGATATAATTGAATAGTCTTTAAAGACTTTTCAATATTTTTGTCAACTTTTTTAATATTTGAAGAGCTGAGATTCAAAACGCGCCAAGTCCATATTTTGCGTAAGGAGAAAAATTTATATCACTGATTGATCCATTGAAATAGCTGTCAAAAGCTATTAAGATCCTGATTTTTCATTACATTTTATGACCTAATTTAATTTATTATAAAAAAACGCTTGGACTTGGCGGGTTTTGAAGCAAAAAATGTGGACTTGGCGGGTTTTGAAATTGAAAACGTGGTCTTGGCTGGTTTTGAAACTGAAACCCTGGGACTTGGCGGATTTTGAAAAATAATAATAGTAATTTGTATTTATGAAGCCGATTCTTTTTTAATGAAAAATTGGACTTGGCGGGTTTTGATAAAAAAAATTTATCGGAAATTATTGCAATCAAAAGTTTGTGAAGGGAAAATTGTTTTTTTTTTACAATTTAAATTATTTAGGCTTGTAGACAAAAATTTTTTCCGTCCCCTCCTACAATATCAGATAGATTCATTTTTTGGACTTGGCGGGTTTTGAATCTCAGCTCTTCATTTATTGATTATTATCGATATTGTTTGAGAAAAATTTTATTTATTATAGACCTATTCGATATATTTCACCGACATAAGAGAACGTTTTTTCATGCTTGAATAATATGCGATTTTTATTAGTACTGCATACTCATATAATAAAAGTAATATCATATGCCACCTATTTTGTGTCGCCCAGTGTAATCTAAAAAATGGTAAAAAAATCCCATTGCGTATGCCCGCTTTCTTCTTTGCTTCATCTCTATTTTACTCCACTTTAAGTTTTCTATCCCTTTTGATTCGTAACGAAAATTGCTTAACAGAAATAAATCACATGGAAATTTCAGTGGTCTGTTGGTATCTAGTTGGGTATAAATCAGCGTAAGGCGACGGTGGTGGCGGCGGCGGCGGCAAATACCTAACGAACGACAATTGACCATTGCAGCATATAACATCGAATTCAAGGCACCGTTAGTTGGTTTCAAAGTAGACATTTGCTGTTTGTAAGGATTTTTTTTTTGTTTTAGTTTTTTATTTGACTCTGTTGTAATGTAGGAAAAATTTAATGTTTTTTTTTTTTGCGCAATATGTGTTTGGGTATGCAGACATACATATAATTGAAAGTGTTTATTGTTAAAATTGTTGTTGTTGTTGTAAATGTTAAACAGCATATTTAGGGACGAAATAAAAAAAATATTTTCTTAGTTTTTTAAAAAACTTAAGTACTTCAAAATATTGAGCTGCACCAAACAAATTTTATAGTAAAATATATAAAGCTGTGTTATGAGGGTTTAAAAATAAAATTTAAAATCTGCACTTGCATTAAAACCATTAACTACAAAACACAAATCTCCACAGCAAAATGAACGCAGTATATGCTTTCATTTGCATTATCGTATTTGCAAGGCATTATTTGTATGTAACAGATTTAAAAAAAAAAATTCACTTTTTTAACAAATTTTTTTTCATAACGTTGCACGCGTATTTGTATTTGTTGTGGTCATACAGTACTGTAAACCAAAATGACCAAATGTAGAATTAAATATTTACCACTACCAAAAAGATTTACAGCACTCAAAACTAAGCACACAAAAACACTACACTAAATACCAACGTGTTGAGTTAACAAAAACAAAATTGTAAAAAAACAAAAAAAAAAAAAAAATCCAAACAAAATCCCACAACACAGCTTAGAACACTGTATGTACAGTGGAATTTAAAATAAATATTTTTTCCAACATAGCCACCAACTTCCACATTTCATTTAAATTTTTCAAATAAAAAGTACTGCGGAAGCTTAAAAATTTTCTTTAATATTTCATTTTTTTAACCCTCCGATGGGCGTATGGGTCTGGCCACGCCCAATCGGTTTTTTCTAGGTATTTATGAGTGTGATCCCCGTTCATGACTTCCTCAAATAAGTTAAGGCAAACGCAATAGAACAGTAAACGATACGTTTGCGATATATTTGTAATAAAAAATTTAATTTTAAACTTTTTTCCCAGTCAAGTGCACATGGGTCCGAGTAGACCCAACAAATTTTATCATACGATATTGTTTTGAATTATTTCGATGATGACGATGTAGAGGAACTTTACACAGAAGATTTATTTTCTTTGGATTGCATACTGAATTTCTCAATAATCATTCATCTATATGGGAATCTGATGATGATTTCAAAAATGTACTCTCTTTTTGCAAAGGTTTAGCTTTCGTAAATAACACCGCTGAAAGACGTGTTGCGTTTATGAAAGACTACAACCAAATTTTGTCAAATGATGGATGGTCAAAAATAGCTAATGCTACAAATCGTAAAAAGTATCCTTTTTGTGAAAAGAGCACGATGAACACAATAATTATTTTTTTCAAAATTTTCTTCATTTCTGCAAGGGATCCCCCCAAAAGATAGGTTGAGATAGGGGGTAAGTATGTCCGGAAAAAATGTAGCGAGGACCTGGTAATACATTCGACCCCTCAACGGGTCACTCCAGGAAAGCTGTGATGTTTTCGACATTTTGTGCATTTTTTTTGCAATTTTTGTAGGGGGACCCCCAAAAGGGTGGCAGATAGATGGTAAGTATGTTCGGAAAATATATTGGAGAAGCAAATATAATAGGACCTGGTGATACATATGAACCCTCACGGGTCATTCCCGGGAAGCTATGAATTATTGTTCCAAATTTTCAAAATTTTTTGTGTTTTTTGTATGGGGACCCCCAAAAGTAGGTGGCAGATAGGGGGTAGTTGTTTCAAGAGAAAAGTTTGGGAGAGTATAAATAATAGAAGTTGTTCTAACATTTTACCCCTCCAGAGGAGAGGGGGAGCCAATTTCATAATTTTACAAGAATGTCATTTTTGCAGGGAAGCCCCCTAAGGGGTGGTGATAGGGGGTAAGTATGTTCGGAACAAATGTTGGGGGAGAAAAAATAATGGAACCTTGTCATACATTTGATCCCTGTAGGGTTAAGGTTCGGGGAAATATTAATGATTTTCGGTAGATTAAGGACCTCTAGTTTTCAAAACGGTGGCGGGACCAAATTTTACGTGGTTCTTATTGGCACCAATACGAAACTTTTTGTGCCCGGGGATGTGAAGTTTGGAGCAACTTTAATATTTTAAATTACCTTAATATATATGGGTCTGGCCAGACCAATGCGCTCCACTTACCGTCTCGGACGTCATCGCCCATCGGAGGGTTAAAGTGCATATGACAAAAAGAGACAATCGAAATGCTGCATCTGATATGACGGTCAACTCAAGGTTAGGTTGAGCTAGAGTGTATACACATAGATCGAGGTGCATAGTGTTACCACAGCAACTCTGACGTTGTGTGACGTTGCACCTGCGTATTTGTTGTTTGAAATCGTAAGTCTAAATTTTAAATGAATTAAAAGAGTCTGAAGGTTTTGTCTTTTCAGAATACTCTTGACAGTAAGACTACTGCAAGTTTTCAAACAAAATACATTTTTGGCTTGCAGTAATCATTGATTGCAGCTATATCTTATGTGAATATGCCATAATACTGGCTCAAATTTTAGTATTTACTAATTCTTAATTTTTTTGCAATGTTACATTTGAAACCGAAAACTTCGTAGTCGTAGCTTCATTACAAAAATATTTATAGATATGAGCTCACCGTGCAGTGCATGTTATATTTATAAACTTTCATTTGTTTCTGCTTATTTTATTGTTAGTTGAAATAAACAAAAACAAATATTGAAAAATGAATTTTCTAGTTGGTTATGCTCTCACTAAAGGTGCATATTATTTTTTAAAAACTAAATTCACGTCCTTGTTTTTATTACTTAAATGACATTTCAGATTCATTCATTTTTAATTTTTATTTTTAAATTGTTTAGTATTTTTTATTTATTATAAGCTCCTACTCATAAAGTTGAATTTGAATGATATTGTAGTTTTATTTTTATTGCAATTCTTTATGTAGTTTTTACAAACTTGTTTTTTTTTTTGTATATTTAATTTTTTTATTGCAATTTTTATGCTATGCGATTTGCTATTTCGCTTGAATGGCGCAACAGAATTCATAACTTAACAGTTAATTTAATTTATGCAATATTTCATATTTTTCTGGGCTATAGTACAGGGGGAATGATGATTCTCTCATTTCGTTTTTATTCATTTAGAAGTTTATCGTGAATGTTGTAGTGATAAATGTTTTACAACACACTACCAACACAATGTGTTTTTCTATTGATTATTTGCGAATTGATAAAAATATTAATAAATTATAACTGTAATAATAATAAGTTTGGTGTGAATTAGCGTTAAATTTGAATTGAATTGAATTGAATGGCGGCTGTGTGTGTGCGTCTCGTTTTTAATTTGAATTATAGCATCGCTAGGGATTATGGAAAATTAGTTTTATTGCTTTCAATTGAATAAAATGACTGTGAAAAATTAATAAATTTAGCAATTGTTGATTGAAATCGATAGCGAATTATTATTGAAATTAATTGAAATTAATAGGAAAATGCTTATTGAGTAACTAATGTAGAGTATACATAATTTAAATGATGCAAAATTGTTATGTTATTTTAGATACAAAAAAAAAAAATTGCTTTGAGTCATTGAAAATGCATGAGATGAGCAGAAATATGAAAACGTTAGTTATGTAGGCTGTCAGGTAGAGAGAATTTTTGAAATTTAAGTTTTTGGGAATGTGGTTGATGATAAAATTTCAGTTTTTCAATATTGAACAGTTATGTGATTAAAAGATTATCATAATAATTTGGTGGTAGGTGGAGCGTTTCTAGTATATATAGAGGTAATTAACGTATAGAATTCTATCAAAAGTAATATGCTTGATATATCATGTTTTATGAAATAGCTGAACGGAAATTTGGGTAGTTCACCTCACCAGCAGGGAACTGCCAGAACTGAATTTTATTGTTAAAAAAAAACTACTCTATCGAAGAACCTAAATAATACTTTATAAAACATTCATTTTTCTGTTGTTCAATATAAAACCTATGGTTAAGCAATAAGCAAAAAGAAATAATCATTGCATGCCTATCTCGCAACTGGTTTTTACTATACTGCCCTCAGTAGCGTAAAACCTATCTCTTTAAGGAGGCAGGTCCAGTCATGATTTTTGAGCAATCGATTTTTTTTCCATTTTCTTAAATTTTAATATCTTAAAAATATATCCTGAAAATTTGAAGTCAATTCGACAATTACTTTTGGAGTTATTTGGCAATAACCAAAGGGCTCTCGGTGGTAAGAGTACGCCGAGGTTAAAACTTTAAATGCGTTTTTCTCAAAACTAAGTTTTCGGAACCGGTGACCACTGTAACTCGAAAACGGCTGGATAGATTTCAATGAAATTTACACAGTTTTTGAAAAACATATAAATCTAGTAACTGTTCGAAGTATTTTTTTTTTTTTTAAAAATCGACTTTTTATGAACAATTAACTGTTGGTTTTTTACCGACAATCTGGAGGTAAATGTTCCTGAAGCCGCTATTTTGTTGATTTAAAAAAATAAAATATACCTTCGATCAGGCACTAGATTATTTATTTAACTAACTAATTTTTCTTATCCGATTGATTTTAGATGATTTTCCAAGGATTTGTGATGGTCACCGCAAGACACTATGTATGGGACAGGATCCAAAACAACCAGCTATAACTTGTTTTATTTTTAATATTTTTTTTTCAAACTTTCGTCAAGTCAAGTTGAAACATTATGCAATAATTCCACATTATCACTTTTATTAAATAAATTAAATTAATACCAAAAAAAAAAAAATTATTGAAAATGCTCTAATTTTCACGGCCATGACTGTACCTGAACTCTTAAAAAATACGTTTCGAGAAATTTAATGTTTTGGTTATGTCAATTTGTTGAAATACCTCTAAAATTAAGATAGAGGAAATTCTCCTAGCAGATTTTTTGTAGGTTTGAACTAAGTATATAAGATACTGGCATTTGACGTAGCTCATTAGATGCGTAATTTCTTAAACTATTCGATGCCATAGGAATGCAGAACTGAGTGCAGTATACCAAATCAAATTTCGTAAACAGCAGCGTTATATTGAACCACCAAAGTTTTTACGCAAAATTGCTTTGATAAAAACAAAGGTTTTTTGAAAATATAATATTTAATTTACCTGAAAAAATACTGTACAAATTAAAGACTGCAATATATTTAGTTTATGTTCAGACACACATAAAATTCTCTTTCAAATTCTTTTTTATGCGATACTTTAAATTCACTTTTCAATACAACACCTCTATGACATGTTTGAAAAAATGTATATGGTATAATATAAATTTTTACAAAATTCAAATAAAAGCATCTGTAAAACGCCTCAATACACAAAAAACTCGCTCACAATATAAAACGGATTTGTGTATATGAAAAACAATAAAATTACAAACAATTTCCTCAATTATAAAAAACAAACAAGCAAATATTCACGCAAAATTAAATAAACACCTGCATATGTATTTGATATACAAACACACATGTATATAGGTATGTATGTTAACCTTGCAAAATTCAAAAAAAAAAAAAAATAGGAAGGCGGCTCAACCGAAAATAAAAAAAATACACACGATGTTGGCGCCAAAACATATGCTAAAATAACATAAATTTGCGCCTTAAAACCCTTTTTATTGCTTCAAAAGCAAAAGCAACAGCAACAACAACAACATAAAACATATACAACAAATTGTAACAAATTTTATTTTATGCCAACACACACACACACACACATGCAGTCAGTCGTCAGGCATCAGCCAAGCACCACAGGAATACCAACAAACACGGTAATGTGGCAGCAACATCAACAGTAACGTGAACCAACAAATAACAACAGTTGCAAACATATCCGTTGGCTGGCAACATGGCGGCGCGTCAAAATAACATTAGACATCAAAACCGGAAGTTAATAAAACACGCGACTGAATGTGAGTCAAATTAAATTAAATAAATACATACACATTGTATGTGTATACAACTACACATACATGTGTGCATGAAAACACGCAAGCCGGCTTACTTTTGTATTAAATGCAACGCATGGTAGTGCGTGAGTGTTGAAATGATTATATCGTGTTAGTAGGAAATTCTTTAAGAATATTATTGATAGTAAGAGAATTTGGTGAATTTTGTAAATTGTAGAGGAATTGTTCTTAACGAGTTTTTAGATATTTGTGGCTAAGAAATGGGTATCAATTTCTGAACAAATGCGGTCTAAAAGTTTCAAGTTATTTGAAGTTTGCGCATCTTGAAATTAAAAGTGCATTTAAAAAATTATATGCTCAGAAGGACTATAAGGAAAACAATAATTTTTTCAAGCCTCTAAAAATTCATGATGGGTAGTGAATTGCTGACAATAATAGGCAGTACAAACAGTCATAATTCGCCACTAAATTCAGCAAAAGCACTGGAAGCTTATGTTCTCAGTGTACCAAAATTTTACAAATGTCATGATTTTTAAAATTTCTCTCAGTTCTTTACAGTTATTTTTTTAACTTGTATTAGCTTGTCATCATTTTTATGATTTCCTATAAGGTATTATTTAGCAGCAATTTGTTAAAAGTAAAATATTTTTTATGTTGTTTTTATTAATTTAATGCCGTATGTATGTAACGTCTTACATTTCTTAGATTTTGTGGATTCGTCAAAAATAACTTAAAATCTGACAGAAGGTGCTTTCTTTATATATGGGTATTCGTACATTTACTTTAATTTTTGAATTTGGATAATTCGTTACAGCAACGCTAGTTAGAGATGCTACGGTTATAATGTTTTTGAGGGAATTTAGTTGCTGCGTTTTTTTTTTCCATAGTTAATTTGGAGTTTCACTTCATGACTCAGTTAAGTCAGTATGAGATTTTCTTTAAGCATCAAAGAAATTCTAGCAAGTTACTAAAATATATTTATTGCCAATATAGGCTCCGATGAAGACGAAATGAAAACAGAGGCAACAAAATGTGGAATTGAGGATGAAGCCGAGAAATCAGTTGAGCACTTCAGCTAGAGGAGTAGAAAGATAATTTTTTTGGTATGAGTAAGGACAAAACTATAAGAAGCAGAACTTCAGTCGCATTGCAACATATGCAACAACTAATTATATTCCGTGAAATCCGTTTCACTGATTCAAATCTATATGGAGAAATGTAAATGATAGAGAATAAAACATTGCTGCTCGTTTCAAATTGAAAAAAAAAATGCAATGGTTTTACATTCAGAAATTATTTTTAAATAAAAGCCATTGTGTTCCCATGCTAAGATTTTAAAACAAAGTAGCTAATTTATTAATAATTATCATGTAAAAAAATTAAGGTATTCAAAAAGGATTTATTGGGGGATATAAATATTTAAATATAAATTTCCTGTTATTTAATTTTCTTAATTTTAAAAAAAAATTTTTTCAGTATACCTATTTCCTTGGAGCTTTGAGAACAATTTGAAATTTTAGTATAAGATAAGTTTATATTTTTTTGCAGTTACTTGTGAACACAGTTGTTTATTTATTGCCCATAACAACAAAAACAGTATTTAACAAAATTCTTGCAGTAAACAAACAGTTAATGCATTTCTGTAATACAAAACCACATTATATAAACGTAAAGTAAATAGTAAGAATTTCTTAAAAAATACTGTAAAAATACTGACTTAAAGACATACAACAACAACAACAACAACAAAACCCTCAGTGCAAAAAGTGGAAAATTTCAACTAAAGCGTAAATAAGTGTTATCCTGGCATGTGTTGAAAACTTTTGCAATGGATGCAACATAAAATACGATGACAATGACAACAGCAGCAGCAGCAATGGCAACAGCAACAGCAACGACTACAGCAACAAAAAAACATAACAGCAACTGTCAGCAGGCATTGCAATAAAAGCAACAGCAGACAACAACAATTTTACATCCTGCCGCTCAATAAGCTTAAAATACAACACTATGTCACTCGATGCGTTCGATGCTCCAAGCGACGCATCGTAAATTTTCGGCTATTGTTCGTGTAGGCTGTTGTCGTCTGTTGTCGACTTAAAAAATTGTTCAACTTCTCTTGGTTAACTTGTACTTGTGCCTCGTAGCTGTGCTGTAAATTCCCTAGTGGATACTGGTCACACTCTGACTGACCAAGGCGCAATGACTTTTTGCTTTGCGTTATGTGGCATTGTGCTGCGCGCAGTATGTGAACGCCAAAAGCACTAACAACAGCAGCAGCAGCAGCAGTGGCAGCAACTGTAAGGCGATAAATTTTGATTGCTGAAGTGTCAAAAGCACAAATATTTGACATAAAAATACAGCACCAGCAGTAGTAGCAGTAGCAGTAGCAACAACAACAACAATGGGTGGCAATGCTTCAAAAAAAAAAAACACTCACAGAAGACAAAAAAAAAATCGTTGCATAAACAAAGACGCAAAAACGGATTTGGTGGTATGTGGTGGGGAATTACCATTCCATTTCCGTAAAAACAAAAAAAAACCGAATGCAAAAAATGAAAGGATACTTGCAATATGTCAGCTGAAAGCGTGGCATAAAGCCAACAGATGACATCGCACAGTGTAGCATCAACAACGTTTGGAAAAACTGGAATAAAAGTGTTCGGCAAAAATTGCGAATTGGGTATTGTTATGCTTTGCATTAGGTATAAGGGAGAGTTCTATATTTTTTTATATTTAATTTTTAAATATCATGTACTGTTGGCGGAAATGAACGTTTGAAACTCAATGGAGATAGGTTGAGCAGAAAAATAGAATATCCGAAAACAAAGCTTTCCGAAGCTTTTAACTAATGCTTGTCCTAACTTGTACTATTTGTGAGCAATTTGCTTTCATAACATTAAGTAATTTTGTTGATATAGCGTTTTAAAGATTTTGCTTTCATGGGCCCTCTTGTCATATGCAAAGATATACCTTATGTGATTATCGCTCTCACTTCAAAATTTTTTCAAATTTCTAGAACCTCTTTTGCGTCAAACAGTTCTAATATATCATATAGTTATTTCCCACACCTATGTATAGACGTCTTAAGCTTCTTGTGCTACAAAAAATCGTTAGACTGCTTTCATTTTTTATGGGCCTTATATTACTTATACTGCATACTTTCAATACTTCTGATAAATTTTCTACATCTTGTACATCTTACACTCCTCATATTTGTAGCTATATTTTTTATTTCTATATATCCTGATACCACCAATAACTCTAACTTTTTTATGCAATGAACATCTTGAGTTTTTTTAGATATTTTTTTTTTTTATTATAACATCAAACTTGTCATCATTTTTGTCAATATCACAAAATCGGAAGCGGCAGACATTTATCATGGAAATTTATATATTTGCGCTTGCAGTTTATGTGGCATAAAATACAGATGCAAGCTTATGCACACAAATACATATAGAAGAACTAAAAACAAAACATATTTGCTGTTGTAATGCACTGAAGATAAAAGCATGAAAAATAAAACCAAATAGCAAATGCTGCACTGAATGATCTGAGTGACCTTACACGCATACTTTAATATACCTTGTGGGAAATGTGGTCAGTGGTACAATTGGTCAATTTGTAACAACGCAAATTATCATCGAAAATGAGATTATATTCTAACAAAAAAATTACTTCAGCAAAAGCATGAGCTTAAAAATTACAAAATACTTTGCTGTAAAATTTTGTTTAAGAAAAAAATTATTAGAAAAGAATTTCCAAAACAACTTTGTGTTGAAAACGAAAATAAGAAAAAATTCTTAATTTTACTAGTATAGTTTTTGCTGCGCCACGCCCTTTTGTCAAATGCGAAAATATACCCTACGTGCTTATCACAAGAAGGCAGACAAATTCACAGGCATACTGACCGCTAAAGAGAAAGTCAGACCGATATGGAAATATTGATTCAGTAAGTAGCACAGATCCACGCCTTCTTTGTGACTAACAGATAGGCATAATGTTCAGTGGCAGTTATAAAAAGCTCACACAATAATAACGCAAAAAAAAAACGTAAAAGCAACTTCAAATTTTCCATTGGGCATTTGCGTAAACATACATTCATACATATATGTATGAACATAAATTCATATATATAAATTCGCACGTATACATCTACATATATGCTCATATGTATGTTTGTATGTCTCCAACAGTTATTGTTGGTTATTGTTCATCTTAATGTTTTTGTTGCTGCCGTTGCAGTTTAGTATGAAGAACTTTTTTTTTTTTTTTTTTTTTGTTGCTTAGCCCTGCTGTTGACATTTGCTTCGATTTGTTGTCATCGCATGCTGTGCCATTTTTTTATGCTCCATTGTATGCGACTAGCCTTCACTTGTATGCGTACATATTGTGTGCATTTTTCCATTGCTGCTTCTAGGCGCTTTTAAATGCAATTTTTCCGTTTGCGTAAACAGAATTAGGCTGACATTTGGCCATTGTTGTTTCCGTTGACAAATTTTTGTATTTAGGAAAAATTTAAGCAAAAAGTTTACTTTCACTTGCTAACAATTTTGTAGCATTATTTTGGGAATTGTGAAAATTAGATATTACGCATGAAATGTTGAAATTGCATTTAAATATTTCGAGTTTTATTCTTCTTAAATAAAAATTAATTAAAATCCTAAACCAAAGGCTCCAATAATTTCTTTCTCAAAAAGTGAAATTATTAATTCCTATATATCTGCTGTTGTAAAATGTTACAATTATTTGAAAAAGTTATCGTATTGTACAGCTTTAGAATTACTAGACGTTCCTGCAGCATGCGAAAATGGCACGCAAGTACGTCCGTAATTGTTTTTGATCTTATGATGTAATGAAACGGTATGAGGACAAGAGACTAAACTCATTATTATATATGATCTTATAAAAAAATCGATAGTGCGTCTAATAATATGGTCATAGACATAGTTGTCTGTTTCATTTAAAGCAAATCTTCGCTGTTATAGACATTACAAAATGTAAAATTAGCAAATTATTTACAGATGAATTTTAATAAAGTGACCAGCTAAATAAATTTTATGTAAAACAAATTTATTTGACTGCCATTGAAACGTGACTGCAATACCTTTACTGGTAGCCACCTTTGGTGAGTGCCGCCTTTAGCGCACAACAAATTTGTCAAATATAAAAATTGAAGTATAAATAAAATGGAATATTTAAGGCAAAATTTATAACAAAGTTTTACTTTACACGAAAAATATCGATCTAAAACTCTAGTGTTTCACCAAATAAAATGAAGCCAACCGTGTTTCTTTACATTACGTTTTTGATCTTTGCATTTTTAATAGAAACAGACGCGAAGTTAAAGAAATGCTTAGATTATGATCCTGTTTGGTCCAATACTGACTGCTCCGCGTGGTGCAGATGGCAGAGATCTTCTGGTGGTGACTGTAATAGTGATGGTTTTTGTCGGTGCTACCCATGGGATTAGTGCCAGCATACGTATTATAGTAAATTTTATTCATTTTATATCGCGAAGGAAAAATTTATATAAATCAGTTCCTAGTTATGAAAAGAAAATAATACAGATGCAATTATATTACAATAAAATTATTTAAATAAAACAAATTAAGAGTTTCATTTAATAAAGCAAATAATTGCATCATAAAGCAAGCTCCTAGACATAATAAAACATATTAACTAAGATAAAAGTTAAGCATAAAATTCCATTGAAATCTATCATCAAAGATAGAAAAGAATAAAAACATTGTACGCATATATAGCTTTTTTGCTGACTGTACTTTTGTGGGTTTTGAATGTTTTGCTGGCTTGACTTTGTCAGCGAAAAAGCTATATGTGCGTACAATGTTTTTATATATAGTTCCCATGATAAAGAGCTATTACGAAAATAACCGGAAAATATCCAGATTGCAAGCACTTTTTGCAGAAAGTAATTTGGAAAGTTGCTTTTGTTATTTGCTTTGAAAATAGTACCGTAGAGTGGCTTGGCAATGATGAAAAAAAAAAAAATTCACATTTCGACTTTGGAAAAAAAAATCTCCTGACCTCTAATATCTTGTAGCGCGCATTAAACTCATGTCATTTTTCTCTCATATTAATAAAAATCAGCAATAAAATTATAAGCGTAAAAACCATTGGGGTTTTTGAGAAAATCAGCCTTGTTTTTTTTCATAAAAAGTGCTATAACTCCGCCAATTTTTAACAATTTTTAAAATTTCTTAAAGATTCTGACAGAGAATCAGAAGTTCTATTGGAATCAAAAGACAAAAATTAATTATTTTGATTTGGATGAAAATGCGACTATTTTGAAAAACTTTTCAGCGCTTTTTCAAGTTTTGACACTAAAACTTGCCTAACTACGTAAAAAATATTTTTTAATCAAATCGGGGGAATATGTATCCCCTTATATTCATGGTTTTAAATGGATTTGGTCTGTATTTTATTTCAAAATTAAAAAGATGTCACAATTTTAAAAACACTTTATATATTTCTTCATATATATTTTTATATATTTATGTATATATGTACAAACATAAAATTTTTGCTGGTTTAATAATAGTAAATATACAAGAAACTAATTTGCATGCCAATAAAACGTGACAGCGGTAACTTCAATAATAGCCGCCTTTAATGAATGCCGCCTGACCAAATCGGAATATAAATAAAGTGGAATATTCTTAGCAAAATTTATAACAAGGTTTTATTTTAAACGGAAATAATCGATCTATAGCTCTAACATTTCATTAAATAAAATGAAGCCTGCAATACTTCTTTACATTGCGTTCTTGGTCTTTGGTTTTTTTATGAAAACAGAAGCAAGATGCCAAGATGAAAATTGTGACAATTTTTGTATAAAAAAGAAAGGACTTCCCGGTGGCCATTGTGATGACAATGCTAAATGTAAATGTTGGACTAAAGGACGTTAAGCATTTTATATCACTGAAGAAGCGCTGACCTAAGTCAGTTTTTATTTAATAGAAGAAAAAACAAAAAAAAAAAACACTTGTGCGTTTACATCACAATAAAATGATTTAAATAAAATTTTCTAAGAGTTTCATTTAAAAAGAGAAAAAAATTCCATCATTGTGTAAATTCTCAGAAGTAATATATTTTAATATTTTATATCATTAAAATTAATAATGATAGGTATGGAAAGTGAAGGAAATAAAACCAACTCTTTGACATATTAGATAAATTTTAAAGAGTTTCTTCATATATTTAAAAAGTTTCAAAATATTTCGCAATTGCACGATTTTCTTCACAATCGCTTATTTATATATTTCTTAGTCAAAAAAAAAGTAAATAAATTTTTATAAAATTAAATAAAATAAAATCGCTTTTAAGCAAATTTTTGAAAAAAATTCCTTAACTGGACTAAAAAACAATTGTACTGAAAACAAAATTTATGAACACATGTCAACTGCAATGCAGCGCAGGCATGCAGACAGCAAAATAATATAATAGTAGGGTATGCGGGCTTTTACAAGCCCAACAGGAAAGACTGATTGGGGTTTGTACTTTATACTACAGTTTTACTTAATATATAGTTATAAGTATGTTGCACTGCATTTAAAGTTCAAAGCATATCACATATTTAATGCTTAAAGCACTTGAGGTGTTTGTGACAATAACAATTCAAAAATAAAGCGCAGTTTCCTACTGGTCTATTCAAACCAAGTCAAACACAATTTTTTAAACTCAGTGGTAACACCAGCAAAAAGTAAAAGAATGCAATGTTTTTTTTTTTTATACAAAAGGCATGTGTTGACAGCAAAAGAAGCTCAAAAACAGTCAAGTATTTGAATTGTCCTTTTTTTTGTAAATGTACATATAGTACATACATAGATATTCAGTTGAACTGTTTGTGCTTCTTTTAGCAGTGACAAGAATTTTTTTGTTTTGTCAACAAATTTTTACATATCTTTAATTGTTTTTATTTTATTATTGTTATTTTTTAAATTGTCGTATGGCAATGATAACAACAAAAAAAAATAGTCTGCTTGCACTTCAAAGGAATTGTTAAAATTCTTTGCTTGTCGTATGCTGCATATTTTTTTCACTTTTCACTTTTATTATGCTAAAATTTTGTTTTGTATGAGAAGTATTTTTTGTCAGCTTTATGTTGCAGCCTATGAGAAAAATAGGTGTGAAAAATATTTAAATTTCATTTGAATTTTATATAATTTTTTGCTTCTATTCTTTGTCGACTTTTATTCTATTTTTTCTTTTTGGTTGCTAAGTAAAGTCAGTTTTTGGTTTTATACATTTCACTCTTTTTATTTTAACTAGACGAGTATTTCATCTAAACCGCTAAAGCCCACGACAAAACTCATTCGCGGGTAACCAAAGCAAAGAAAAATCAAAGAAAAAAAAAGATTTAAATATGGGGTTATTTCAAGAACTACAGATTTTTCACAAGTTTAAATTTTTTATTTTAAAATGAGCAGAAAAATATCAACTTCTTTGTAGTTGGTTATCTAAAAAACAACTGAGCCGATTTGAAGTAAAGTTTCATTGTTATAATAATGTTGATTTTAAGTTCTAAATTATTAAATTTTATTTCAATTCAACATTTATTTTGAGCTTAAAGTCAACTTTTGTGTTGTGTTCATAAAAATTTTATTCATACGTCATGTTAAACTCATAACATATACGCTCAAAAAATTAGTTAAACATATTAAGAAATGTTCATAGCTTTTGTACTAGATAAGTTCACTCATAAATTAAGGAGCGTCATTCATTGCTTCAACAATTCCAAATTTTAAACACGAAAATTTCCGAAAAGCAAAAATTTGCATATTTAAGACCCAACTTGATTTTTGCTTTGTTCCGTTCAAAACTGAAAATTGCAAAAAAATCAGAAATAAAAAAAAAACGATTTTAGTTTACCCCTCTCTGTGTGTGTATGTATCACCAACATATTCTGCGGTGCTGCATGTCAGTTTGTCGTATAATGTGGTGTAACTGCCTTTTCAGCGCATTGCTGCAACCTCAATTTATCTTTTATGTAGCGATTTTTATTCTTTTTCACTACAAAATTTTTTCTATTTGGTTTTATTTTATTATATTTTTACAACTAAGAGTAACAAAAAAATAAAATATAAAAAAAATGTTGTTGCTGTTTTGCAAAGCGCGCGACATTTTTGGTGTTGTTCTTGGTGCCTGCAACTACGTTGCTGAATTTTTTCTGCTTTTGGCTTGCATGCTGTTGTATTTTGAATTTTTTTTTTTCTTTTGCCATAGTGGTAGTTTGTGTGTTTTCAGAGCACACATATTACTTACTTACTTGGGTGGCCATAACAACCCGTTACCGGGTTACGGCCGACCTCAAAAGCTCTCTCCAGGCGCCTCTGCTTCGCGCGCGCCTTCTCCAATCAGGCACACCAAGCGTGGATAGGGTTTCTTCGGCTTGGTCTTTCCATCGGAGGCATGGTCTTCCTCTCCGTCGTCGCCCAGCGGCTTCCGCATCAAACACCTTTTTCGCCGGAGCTTCTTCGTCCATACGCACAACATGTCCCAGCCAGCGCAGACGTAGGATAGTGATGCGCTTGACTATGTCGATGTCATTGTAGAGCTCGTACAGTTCATGGTTCATTCGAATACGGTAGTCGTCGCCGACGCGAACAGGACCGAAGATTTTGCGAAGAATTTTTCTCTCAAACACCCCAAGTGTGGCTGCATCGGTCTGCGACACAACCCATGCTTCTGCACCGTAGAGTAGCACGGGTAAGATGAGCGTCTTGTAGAGTGTCAGTTTTGTCGGGCGAGAGAGGTCTCTACTACTCAATTGCTTACTGAGACCGTAGTAACACCTATTAGCAAGAGTGAGTCTTCGCTTTATCTCCAAGCTGATATCGTTTTGAGTATTCACGGCGGTGCCAAGGTAGGTGAATTCCTTGACAACTTCGAAAGTATAGCTGTTCGCAGCAATGTTGGATCCAATGCGCCGCGTCTCCCTGCTTGTGGACAGCATATACTTTGTTTTGCCCTCGTTCACCGTCAAACCCACTAAAAAAAAAAAAAAAAAAAAAAAAAAAAAAAGAATCCAATGAAAACTAAAAAAAAGAGCACACATATACAATAATAAATATCAATTGCAACCACTTAGCAGCAATATAGAATATGCAGCGCATTGTAGCAGCCTTACGAATTAAAAAAGAAAAACTTCAAAATTTTGAAAAAAAAAAACAGAAAAGAAAGTGTGAAAAAGCCACATCAATCCAAGGCAAACAAATTAAAATTAATTACATGTCATTTTTAGTTTATTTTTTTGAATAATATTGCTTGCAATTTTAAACTGTGAGTAACAGATTTATGTTGTCAAGCTGCATAAGCTGGAAATATATAGGTTTTTTTTTTATATTTTTGTGAGGAACTTATTGCTGAGCTAAAGTTAGTCAAAAGTGCTAGTTTCATTCATTGCTAAATGAAATCATCAGTGACCGAGGTTGATTTTTTTAGCCTGATCTGATTTCCTTTCTGCTTAGATCTGTTGCGAACCCAAATAAAAAATACGACAAAGTAAAGCCAAAAATCTTGTTTCTGTTTTGTCTTTGTTCTGCATCTATATTACACTTTTCTCGTAAGTGCTTCGTTGCCAGCTATTTTGACGAATGAAAAAGAAGTAGCAATCGCAAGTCGTATAATAAATCGATGACTTCATTTGGGCTTGCATTGTTTCACTTTATGCCTGGGTTCGCAATAAGCCTACACATGTAAAAACTAAACATATCAGGCTTAAGTAATTTCACTCGTCTGTTCAAAGGTCACTGATGATTTCATTTAGTAATAGACGAAACAAGTATGACTAGCTTCAAATTAATGTTTTGTTGAATTGAAATAGATTCTTGAATTAAAGTTAGCTTTATGTTGAAATCTAGAAATAAAATTCTTTTTCTCTAGAAAAGTTTTATTTTACTGCTACTCTAATGCTTATTTTGTACAAAAATCAATAGCAGATACATTGTAAAATTTTGCTCATGCCTACTCTAATGACTTTATTTCCTACCGGTTCGCTACGTTTACAAACCAATACCACAGCAAACAAATCATATTTAGAACTCACTGCTTCCAAATGATGCGACTCACAAACGAAAGAAAAATTAGCATTTCAAGATAAATTTCAATTTTGTTATAAATTATTGAAATTCCTGACGTCGTACACTCTGGTGCGCAAACTTTGACATTTCAGCTGTTTGTCTATGGAGGCAACCAACCAGCTATCTATCCCTTCTCCTAAGCACACTCAATGGTTTTAAGTAAACATTGAATGTAAAGCAACACAATAAGAATAAAAAGTATTGGAATGATAATGTACCAGCAGCAGCAGTTGTAGTAGTGGTAGTAGCATTATAGTTAATGGCACAATGGACGCCATTTTTGCGAAATTGTTTTGGCGCGTCAAGCGACGCTTTCTGTCAAAATGTTTATCTTTTGTTTGAATAGCAGTAGCACCAGCAAGAGGTCATACAAAATTCCGTATGCCACCCCTTTGCTTTAGAATAACTCTGATCTTTGTAGCTGTGATAGTTACTCCTTTTAACACGCCACTTTTGAAGCTGAACAGGGACTACTTTTACGTTTGCTCATTTCAATTTCAAATAGTATGAATTTTCAATAATCATACCCCAAGTGCCATTAATTTTCTACACCTTTTTTTCGATTCACTTTTTTTTTTTAATGTAGCAATCATTTTCATGTTGATTTCGAACGATCGTGATTTCTGCTACTTTGCGAGCTACAGTTCAATGATTGCCGGCTAACTTCAGTTAGTGATTTCTGCAATTTGTGTTCGTATGTTTCCACTTTGTGGATTCGGGCATGTATGTCCTTTTTTGTACCTTTGTGAATATGCTGCCCAAAAAAGTATTCTACTAACAAAACTAATACTGCCTACTGCTTAGGCGCATAGAAATGCTTGCTGTTTTATTGATATCGATATTCTGTATCTTCTGTAGAAGCTCTGTCTGCAGTGATTTTTACTTGCACGTCAGCTTGGTGGAGAAAAGTCATATGCTATTGACATAACCGAGATTTTGACATACATACAAATAAAGAGTTTTTTATTCGAATAAAATGAATGCAAAGAAAATAGTAGTCTGGTAAAAGCTTAAAAAAAATTCTTATTTTATCTAAGCAGCTAAGCGTTTTATTTTTCAACTTTTTTTTTGTGATACTTCGACAAACGACGCCATATACACTTTCTATTTTTGTGTTCATTGCCAAAAATCAAATCTGCTTTTCTTGCTTACAAAAACTTACTACTCTCCGGATGCTGGATAATACATATTGTTAGAAGTTAGAATATCAAATATTTTTCAGAGCAAATTTTTTGTTTGCTTGAAATAAAAGTTAAATGAAATTGTTAGCGATGAAGATGAAACAAATAGATAGAGATTACATTTGCATAAAATATGCAAAACGCATATGAAATTTAAGCAAAAACAAAACAGAAAATTGTGACGAGCAATTTGAATTTAATAAAAAAAAGGAGCGGAAAAAGTTGTAAAATAAATTTTCTATCATTTAGCTTTTAAAAAGGCTTTCACACAGGCATCAAAATCAGTTCGATTTTTATTTATGTATTATGATTTTGTACCAATAACAGACACTTTTTTTAAAATATATCAGAAAACAAACTTTAACATTTGGATTTCGATTTCTAAAATAAATTTTTTTTTTTCATAAAAATTGTCGCTATTGCTTATGACATGTCAAAGCAGTGCTTCTCCCAGCACTTTCCTCAGAATGCAACTTAAATTAAAATGGAGCTAATCACAGAATTAGAAAATATTGCTGTAACGCCGTAGCCTCTGTCATACAATAAACTCCAATATTTTAAAGCAGCAACTTTTATTCAAAAAATTATCATAAACTGACAATCGTAGCGTACCAATAATATTCATGTTTCTTATATTAAATTAAATTTCGAAACTTTTGCTTAAGAGTACAATATTTATGTCAAATCTTATTCATTATGTATTTAGTTGATAGTTTTTCGAAGTACAGTATAATAATTGTATTTGTTCAGAAACAAATTTAAAGTACTATCGAGTAAAAAAACACTTAAATATAAATAACAAAAAATGCTACTAAACAAAAACAAACTAATGCCTTAACCCATGCAGTTCGCTTAATGCGAAAAGTTTATTCATTTCGTAAGTAGAGTGGAAGCGGAAGTAATTACCAACAACACCATTTTTTGTTTAGTTAAAAAGGTAAGCAAATAAGTGAAAAAACTTAACATTTGCAACTGAAAAATACTATGCAGGATTAAATATACGAGTATATAGCAGAAAAAAATACAGGCAGTAAAAAAATTGAAACAAAAGAAATAGAAATAAATGCTAATGTTGAAAAGCGCATTAGAGCTATAATTCACAGAAAACAGCAGATTTTTTGAGAGAATATTAGAGCTGAACTATTTCGTTATTTATTTTGATATTAATACAATAGAAAAAATTATTATTTCATGTATGGAAATCAAGTTAGAAACATTTATTAACAAAAATATATAGCATCCGCTTGGAGTAAGTTTTAGCAGCTTTATTAACGCCGTATAAATTTGCTTACTTCAATATCAAATTCTATTTAAAATGCTTCAAATTCACTTACCATCTTTTGCATGATTACGTCACAATGATGACAATTCAGCCGCATTTGAAAGAAGTCTGCTCATTATTTGCACAAATATTCAATTCTCCTCCAAGTAGGTGCTTCTGTAAGTTATTGAGTTATGTTGAAAATAGCAATGATGGCAGCACCACAATTTTGTTTAATTTCTGAAAAGATTTAAAAAATTGTTTTTCAGTTCAGACTTTGTGTGGTTATGAATATTTTTAATAAAATTTAACATTTTCAATGGGGCATTTTTTTCGCAAAAGCATATCGAAATCCGATCGATCTCTAGAGTTCTTGATGTATACATAACATGACCTACCGTGCTTCTTTTGTAAGTTCACTACCTATTTTTGGCCCATTGTACTGCATGCTACGAAATACAGCCAAATTTTCTTATTTGAATTTCATTTTACTATTTTGTACAACAATATTTTTCTTGCTAAATTTTCAGCTTTTTTTGGTTATAAATATTATATATGTACTAGCATTGCCCTGTGTGCTTCGCTTCACTTTATTTTTTATTACAATAAAATAAAAAGCAGAATCAAATATCTTTTTTAAATGAAAAAGTTATATTATTAATTTGTATGTAAATTTAATTCAGTTCAATGCTGAAAATATTATTAAAAAAATTTTTGTATGAGGGTCACCCTAAATATACAACCTTATTAAAAGTTTTATAGCGTGAACTATACCCCTGAATATAAAAGAAACGTGGTGTAAAATTCATTGTGAAAATGCTTTTTAAAAAATATTTTTGTATGAAGACCACCCTAGATATGCAGCCCAAATAAAAGTTTCATAGCTTAAGCTACGCATCTAAACACAAATGGCACGTGGTGTAAATTTCATGTGAATCGATAAATGGTTTTTATGAAAATATTTTTTTTATAAATATTTTTTTATGAGAGCCAACCTAAATAGAATGTTTGCCTTAGCTATGCCTTTTAATATGAAAGCTACGTGGTGTAAATTTGGTGTGAATCAATTAACCGGACTTCATGAAAATTATATTTTAAAAATATATTTGTATAATGGCCACCCTAAATATGCACCCTTAATGAAAGTTTTACAGACAAAGCTATTCCTTATCACATAAAAGACACGTCGTGTAAATTACATGTGCATTTATTAAGTGGTCTTTGTGAAAATGTTATTTTAAAAATATTTTTGTGTGAGGACCACTCAAAATAAAATTTTTGTAGCCTAAGCTATGCCTCATAATATAAAAGCTACGTGGAGTAAATTCGGTGTGAATCGATTAACCGGTCTTCGTAAAAATGATATTTTAAAATATTTTTTATGAGGCCCACTCTAAATATGCACCCTTAATAAAAGTTATTTTTATGAGGCCCACCCTAAATATGCACCCTTAATAAAAGTTTTATAGCGTAATCTACGCCTCTTAACATAAAAGACACGTCGTGTAAATTCCATGTGAATCTATTAAGTGGAAAATGTTATTTTAAAAATATTTTTGTGTGAGGGCCACCCTAAATAAAAGTATCGTAACCTTAGATATGCCTCATAATATAAAAGCTACGTGGAGTAAATTCGATCTGAATCGGTAAACCGGACTTTGTGAAAATGGTATTTTAAAAAAAATTTTGTATGAGGGCCACCCTAAATATGCAACTTAAGTAAAAGTTTTGATACCCGCCTAATCAATACTAACGTACTTCAAAAATTTCATCAAAATCGGCCGGATAGTGTCCGCGTCTACTAAAGACAGACAGACAGACAGACAAAAACTGCATTTTATATAATAGATATAAAAAAATTCAATTCTTAAGCATTTTGTTAAAAATCCTTGGAAAATCAGTATTCAGCAAGAACAAGAAAAGTGGATTCGAGCAACGCACAATTTTTTGTGTCACTCTTAAAGTGATACCACATGATTCAAAATAATTTTATCGAAATATTCGAAAATTATTTTTAAATAAAATATAATATAAAATATAAAAAAGCCAAATTAAAAGTCCTAAAAATTTAATACTTTTAATACTTTAAATTTTCCTAATAACTTTAATTTTTATTAAACTTTCGTGTCATTCTCATGATGCAATATATTGTTTTTGTTTATTTGTTAGCTGCCTTATATCACCGAAACATGAAACATCATCATCACCAGCTACAAAGCATAATCATCATCAGCTGTGTGTGTGTCTTTGTTGACATGCTTTCCATTATACTTCGTTGCTTTCATACAATTCACTTTGAATTTACGCTCACAATACTAATGCATGCTCATTTGTTTATACATATATGTTTGTTTTTTTTTTGTCTGCGTGCACTGACGCCGGAAATGAAGAAAAAAAAAAACAACACCGGCAGTTGCATAGGTAGTAATCGCAATTGTCACAAAAAAATAACTTAAAATGGCGAGTGCATTTTATTTAAAAGAAAATGACAATTTAGAAGAAAAAAAAGAAAAAATGCTATCACTAATGTTTTATGTTTTGCTTTAACGTACATATGTATATGTAAGTGACTTGCATATGTGTAAGTAATTTTTTTGTTTTTGTTTTATGCACTGTTTATTGTCATTTTCTATTTTGCAAAATAAAAAGAAAATGCTTAACTTAATGTTTGTTAGAGTAAAGTAAATTACTTTCTTTAGAAATTATTTTTTTCATATGAAGTGACTATTAGCACAAGCAGAAATGCAGTCAGTAAACTCATTTAGAAAATATCATTGTGATAACTATTTATTTTTTTTTTTGTTTTTAATTTCAAAAGTTTGATAAAATTTTTAGTGCTGTAAACAAATTTGAACTTCTTGTAATCAACTAAATATACATTTTTTTATAATATTCTCAACACACACTTGAAATCATTTTAAATTGAAACTTCTATTCTTTGTTGTGCCTTCCCTTTTTAGTGCATACATCTCCTCAATAAAAGCACTCAAAAAATTTTCAGCCGATTTTCGAGCATAAAGTCAATATTAAGCCAGCTTGAAATGTAGAATTTTATCCTCAAGCAAGCAAAACTTACTTATTATCTACCATAGCAGTAACATAATGACGACAGCAGCATGCGTGATGTTGCGCTTTATGTGGCTGTTCTAGTGCTGCTGATAGAAATAGTCGATAATCGGTATTTTTATATAATATTCAAACATTCAAATGCAGTCTATCAGTAGCTACATTTCATTATTTTCCATTCAAAGTTTTTTTTTTCAAATATTTGTTCTTTTAACTGCTTCACGCTTAAACTATGTACATAGCTATTAATGAATTTACTTTTTAAGTTAATTTTTTAAATTTTTATTAGGCAATTTTCATACAACACTACGGCTTTTACTGTGCATGAACTGGGTCTTCTCTTAATGTAGGCAAAAGCAAATTAGAGCGTGCATCATAAATGTTTTTGGACGCACGATTATTAGATTCTGCCAACATAGCACGGCTGGTTATTGTTGCATGAAGTAGCAAAAATTGTTATCATATTAAAAGTATCGATACATTAGCCCTTATTATAGACAATAACGGATTCAAGTGCAACATCTTCTTTTAAAAGAATTCCTGCCAAATGAACTGAAGAGTCCATCAAGACCAAATGAAACCAAAAACAAAGTAAAGCTGTAGTAATCTTTTTTCTATTATTTTCGCGAAACGTCTAGTCGATGAAAATTTTCTTTCTCCAATAGTAGGCGGTGCCACGCCTCTAACAGGAAAATATATTTCTACGGCTCACTCAAAGGCAGTATATTATGGATTTTTCTTTCACTGGGCTTCAAATGGAAAAAAATGCTTTCACGACTGAGTCGCTACATTGCTTTTGATGAAATTTTGTATGGAGATTGATCTTTTCCTGAGGAAAGATTTTATTTTTTTGTAGGCGATGCCACACCATTTAAAAATGCATTTTCAAAGCTAAACCAATTAACCAATTTGGTATGGAATTGATTGAATCCTGAGAATGATATTTAATTTTAAGTGGGTGGTGTCACGCCCCTAACTGCGAAATATGTTTTCACAGCAATACTAATAAACCAATTTAATGAAATTTGTATAGAGATAGAGGGAACCCTAAGGAAGGGATGAAGATAGGTATAGGCCAACTTAATACCAATGTTTTCAATTTAAGGAGCTATTACAAAAAATAGCTCTATGTCAGATTTTAATTCTGAAGAATTTTTAATTATTTTTATGCGCACTTTATAGAATAATTATTTAGCTGATTTTGCATATAAACGAATAACAGAGTTGAGACATACACATCTTCGTACCCTTTGTTTGTGAGATATTGAGGACTTTCATATACCGGACTGCTATAATAGTTGAATTTCAACGAGTGGGCGTAGGTACTTCTATAGTATTTATATCGAAATCCATTTTAGTAGAGTTTTAAAAATTGAGAAGTTGTAAACTGTACAACACAATGTCACTATCCCAAAAGGCATTACAACTTAGATTGTCTGTTCTCATATCGGTCTCCACTAGCTCAGGGGACGACTTAAATGGAGGCATATTACAACAGCTCATGTTATCATTTGCATTTGAATTGGATTTTGTGTAAATTTTATATGTATGTTTGTATTCATAAATGTAGATGTGTATGTTTTATTAGTGTATTTTCATCAGCGTTGCTTTGGCTTTTTACCTTCCACTACATTATTATCAACGTTTTGTTTGCGCTTCGCTACGGTTCGTTGCGCGCATTTGCTATGCATGATACAGTCTATACTAGTTAATGTTAACAGTAGCATGTATGTAGTTTTAGTGCGTTATAAGACTCTTAATAATATTTTAGTTGGCCGTCAGACTTACCTACAAGATACGCTTGTTTCCGACGGCAAAGTTATCAAGAAAAAAAATCCAGCTTACAAAGCAGTGATATCTCTAAATATCTTAATATCATAATTGAACAGATACTTTGTTACAAAGTTTTGGTTTTATAATATCTTGCTAGAGCATGATATAAAATCATAATAAAGAGTTAACTGGAAATGTCTTTGATATGCATTTTTAAGGCTGATTATGAAGACCTAAAGTGTCACGTCTCGTTTGTGTCTTTAAACTGTACACAATAAAATGCCTACAAAGACATGTGGTGACATGTCTTGTGAGTTTCTTTAAACTGTAGAGATAAAAGTCACTTCTGAAATCACATGCTTAATATATGAGCATCTATCCTTCAAATTTTTTACAATATGTTGAAGAAACTGGCATACCAATGCCAAATATTAAACCGGTTACGTGACTGGTCATTTAACCGTTAGTGTTCTTGTAAGACCATGATTAGTTTCCTTTCGGAAGTAACGTTTTCGTGTGCGTACTGTATTAATAATACACAGAGGTTTAAGTGTCTCTGCTTTCGCTTGTTTTTGCATTAGTGGTTTTAGTATGTTTTTTTCTTATTATTTTCGGAGTTAAATATGCGATAATGGAATTTCATAATAAATTTAATACAAAAGCACTGCATGAATTAGTACTATAAATGAACCTAGTGTCCAGACCTGATACTCGCTGCTGTGTGGGTTACATAAGGTTCTACGTATGACTAGAGGTTAAAAGTGCAGCACGGTAAGCACACACATAAATTAGCCAAATAATTAAAATTTTAAAATTTATATAAAAGAAAGTGTGTATGTTGTATTTTCATAATATTTGCGTGTTACGTGATATGATTTAATAGTGGAGGTCTCCCTAAGTGGCTTTTGAAAGATAAGTTTTAGTATATTTAATAAATAATATTAATAATTCATGACATGCTTAAAAACTATGCTGATTTTAGCAGACTTAGTTGCAATACTTGAACCATCCAAAAAAATATATTAAAAGACTGAGACTGGTTTTTTTCATAGAAATTGTTTGCAGACAAATAAAATACTGCGGAAAATTTAAATTAAGCTTATTTTATATAAATAAATAGTTTAATATACACATACCATTTATATAAATAATGATTAGTTCGAAAATGTTACAAATACACACGAGCACATAAATTATACTTATCGTCTAGACGGACGTGTCTATCAGCGCATCAGATATAAAATAATAAATCACAAGAAAAAAGTTTGCATTTATGATGATAAGACTTCATAAGTCGCAAAGAGAAGAAAAAAATATATGCAAAAAAATATGACATGCCAAAATATATTGACAATTTATGCAAATATTGACAAATCACATCCATGCATAAAATGAATAACGAAATTGTAACCAAACAGCAGTATCAGCTGGTGCGACAATATATGCAAAATAAATAAGCGCTGATAAATATGCTATAAAAATAGTATTAAATAATATTAAGTTGTATTTAAATGTTAGCTTTTAATAAATAAAATTAAGCTGCTAAAAAAAAATCAAGAAAAAAATAATATTGAAAATATTAAACTATTTTACACTACATATTTTGTAGTTTGAGTTTATTATGCGTAAAAGATGAAGCTAAGCGTGTAAGCTAATACAGGTCCTGTTACTGTGGGGAATTTTATTACCTTTTTTTCAAAATTTATTCGAACAAAATCGGTTTATATTTGGATGAGATATAGCCTAAAAGCTAAAAAATACACTGAAAATACACTAAAAAAATTAAAAAAAAAAACTAGCCATGAGAAAAATCTATCAAAAATTTTTTTGAACTTAGGGGACCTTATTACAGCATAAAAATTTAATAAATACTATGGAACATTTTTGGTGTCGGATAGTGTAATTTGCTGACTGTAATGCAACAATTTTTTGAATTATGCTGTGAAAATACACAATTATTGTACCCGTTATTTTTGAGTGATTTAAAATGATAAGGCTCCAAAGTTTGCACTAAAATATCACTAATGCTGCTGTAACACAAAATAAGCATTCTATAACATTTGATACTGTTATTTTCAGCACATGGATTACTAATACAAAATTCTATTATTTGGCAAAAATTTCACAATAATTATTAATTGAACTGTGCGTCAAATGTATAAAACAGACAGAATAATAAATGCATGGAACGAATATTCGCACTACGCACTAGCCAGAATTTTTGTTTTATTTTGCCACCCAGCAAACATTTAGAAGAATGTTGAAGCTTACAGGATATGAATTTATAACTCTACTAGAAGTACTGAATTTATTTTTTGTGCATATTTTAAGGAACTTTTTTAATTTGATTTGTTGCAGCGGATTTTCAATTAATTACATTGCAAAAATGCGCTACCTAGGGTCGTTAAGTGAAAACTTTAAAGTGCGATATCTAGGATCAATATATTATAATAATATCGCGATAATTCTGATCGCGTGTAGGGTCGTATTCTAATGTCAAATGATAGAAGAAAAACTATTCAGGATTTTCCCATAAATCATAAATAAATATATAAATGACAGCTTCAGAGGACTCGAAATTATCAACAACTATCCATATAGTTTTCGTGTATAAAATCAATCCGAGTTAAAGACGTAAGAAACATTTCTCGCCCACAACAATAATTGTTAGAAACTCTTTCTTATAATTCATACCCAAATTTCTATGACAAGTCGCTACAAACGCATCGATTATTTAAATCCTTTCGCCTAATAATATTTTACTGGGCAACAATATATCGCAATTAACAATCGAAATAAATACCTAGATAAATTCACAAGGGAACATTTTTGAGATGCAATGTTATAATTTTACTACCAATTCAATATTTACACAAAATAAACGGAATCGATGTACGCGGCATATAATAATAATGAAAAATAAAATTTCATTAAAATTGCGTGTGCCGCAAAATAATTCCAAATTTCATTTACAATGAATTTGTATTGCGTTTTTGAGGCTGCAATTAATGTTTTTTTGCTGGCTAAATACCAATACGCATGTTGGCGCAAGATAATACATAGATATTTACTGTAAATTGACTAAAATGTATAGCCATCAGAAATGACTATGTTATTAGCAAATAATTATGATTGCTTTTGTGTTGCTACATTTTGACTTTATCATTTCAAAATTTTATTTTTTTTTTTTGGTATTTTCCATTAGAATAAAGTTTAACAATTACATATATATATAGTTTTTCGTAGAAGGCAAAGCAACAAAAATTTTTGTTATAAAATGTTTTTATTTTTTTTTTCCAAAATATTACAGGAAAATCAAGCAATATTATTTTTGAAGTTAAGTACATAGATCACTTCTTCAATTATATAATTCATGGGATTAAAAATGGGTAAAATTCAAGCAAGCCTACCGCCCATGAAAATAGAAGACTTTAAAATGCTATACTGACAGAGTAACTTAAGCTAAAGCAATCACACAAACACAAAAATTGTTTATACATACTGGTTCCAAAAAAAAAAAAAAAAAAAAAAATTGGGCGTATTTTCATAGAGCCTGAGGTACTTCTTTCAAAACGTTTCACTGGAATAATTAATAATGGTAATCCAAGTAATTTTAAAATATTTTATATAAACACAGTACCATTCGCAAATCGTATTGGAAAAAAGTTTGCACATTATCACAAGTGGGCGTGGCACCACTCATATAAACAAAAATCTTAAAATGCTATACTGAAAGCGGTGTATAAGTTACTGAAATGAAATTTAATACAAATAGAAATTGTTCGGACAAGTTTAAAGGAAAAATTAAATGGAAAAGCATATTGAGTACATTCTAAAAAGAAGGCGTGACAACTTCCATACAAGCAAAAACTTAAAATTTAGTATATGTTGGCAAATTCAATATGGTCTATAACATATGTATATTTGACATAGAACAATCAGTTATTTATTTGAGCCAAATATATATATAATTTGGAACATATAGTGACAAGTCTTGTTTGGAACATTATATGTTTGAATCAAATAAATATTTGGTTGCTCTTTTCGCGTGAAATGACAAGCGAAAAACTAAAAGTTTTTATTATTACAGTTATCAGGCAAAGTCTAATAAAAAGCAATGCAAAAAAGAAAAACCCAACTCTACAGGATATTAAAATAATGTCAACAGCGGCGCTTAACAAACATAAAGGCAAAATAAGCGAAAAACTATTAAAATGAAACAAAATAAGCCTAATTGAATTGTTTGCGGGTATTAAAAGCAGCTAGAAAGACAACAGCAGCAGCAGAAGTGGCTGCTAATACAAACAAACAGAAGAAAACAATAAAAAAGAAACGAAAGTAAAGAAAACAAAAATTTAGCAAAAATACACCAAAGAAAAATGTAAAAAAGAAAGGAAAATAAAATTTACATAAAATTTACGGTATTTAACCCTTTTAAAAGAATAAAAAACGAACACACACACACACACATAGAAAAACAAGCCAACAAACCGTCAACAGCATGTTAAAGGAATGACATACAACAAAAAATAAAATACTGTAATAAGAATAGCGTGGAATGCTGCAAAAAAAAAGAAGGTATAAAAACAACCATGAGAACAAAAGCCAAAAAAAAAAAATGCGGAAATTAAAAATATGTACAAAATGTGAGTGTTGTTGGTGGGCATTGCCAAACGCGAAGAAAATAAAACCCACCACAACTAAATAAAGAAATTGTAAACAATAGCACGTCAAAGTCAAGCGAAAGGATTAAAGCGCCAAAATGACAACAACAACAACAACAACAACCGTCACTGACACAAACAAAGTCATGAAAATAAATTATACCACTTTTTTGTAAGTTTTTCTTCATACTATCTACGCCGAAGGTTGAGCGCCAAACATATATTTAAATATTTTTAATTTAAATTAATCAACTAAAATTGAAAAAAATATCTAAAAAAAAAAATTTATATAATAAAAATCGTTAAAAAAAATGAATAATATTCCTGCCTGAAAAAAATTTAGAAATCTATCGAAAATGTTCCTATCGAATCGTCTAGTAAGTAGTTCTTATATGTCCTTAGGTTGTCAGTTTATTTGAGCAAAAACTCAGCTCTATAAGAGACTAAATTTAAACTTCGAACTTCGAATTTCTTGTACGTTTTGTGGGATATTATATATATTTTGTAAGGCTCAGAATTGTACCTACTGCAACACGTGTCCTTTATCTCCTCACTAAGCATATGATGGGCTCAACAAAACTCATGCAATGTGCACAAGCAGTAGCTAGGTCTCTAACATTTTCCTGTTTAACTTATATCCTGTGCTGGCGTTCATTTCCACAATAATTTAAGTTGGCTGAGTTTTATTGCTACTCTGAAGGTTCCACACCCATACAATTATAGTATAAAATTAAACTTTAAAATGGAGTTGTGAACTTGGCAACACTAAGTCTGCTCATATCAATATTCTTGGTACTTAGCCACACTATATGCCAGCTAATCAAACTTTGTAAACAAATATAGCTAGTTATTTTGTTAGGACTCACGCTGCAAAAATCATTGGAAAATATTTGTGAGCATGATTTTATAAAATTTAAGAACTCGTTTTCTGCTTTTCAAACTCATTTCCACACTTAAATTTCAACTTCAGTCCCAGAAATAATCATATATTTTGCAATTGTCTATTTAAACTCACTTTATTGTATACAGATTTTAAAACTGCTATTAATTAATCCTTTCAACAGCTACCGCCATTTGTTTTATTCACTCACGTACTATTCACACCCTGTATAAACAGCATTTAACATGTTTTATTTAAGTACATATAATAAATGTTCCGAAGAAAAAAAAAAATCATGAAAAAAGTTATAATAAAAAAATAAAAATAAGTCATAAAAAATAAAAACTGAAATAAGCAAAAACAACGACAAGGACAAGAAGCAGTGGAAAACAAATAAAATTATGCATAAAACTGAAAATAAAAATATAAAATATAAAAAAAAAACAAAAATAAACCAACAAAAGTCCAATGGCAAGGAACTGTAACACTTAACGAAAGTATGAATTTCATACAGAAAAATAGTTGGTCGCCATATGAATTTTTTTTTGCTTTTCAACATACCGCACTCTGGTTGGAAATATGAAAACTGTACAAAATTGCAGCAGATCTGTACTAATGTTGCTAGAGCAAAATATTCGGGAACGAGGTAATGCTCAAATTTGATAATTTTTAAATTTTTTGCTCTTTATCTTCTGGCGTAACTAGGAGACTCCGCAAAACTTTAACAAAGTCTCATGAAATTCTATCAGAATCTGAATTAGTTTCGGTAATATGACGCATATTCTGCGCATGTAAGCAAAAAAGTTGGATTAATCGAGCTTTATAGCTATCGTCAATAGCACTTTATTTTATTTAAAAATAAATTTGGTAGTATTTTTCAACTATCGTCGCAATACTGTGTACCTCTATTTTAAGTCAAATATTCACATCATACTACCCCATGGTCAGCTTTCAATTATTTTACAACTTTCCACGCTGCCAACGAGGTGCTATATAATATGTTCATATGTATATGTGTCAGCGCTTTTGCATTTTTATAAGTGTACATAAAAGGGTCTGTATTTAAGCTTTTGAATGTTGTTTACTTTTTGCAGACACTCCACCCCTCCCTTGCCTCATTCTACATTCAAAGAACAACGAAAATCTCAAGGCTTATAGTCACCTACTTTTTGCTGTAACGAGCGCTCTTTCTTTTTTCTTTTTACTATTTTATTGTAATATTTGCTAACTATCTCTGTCTCACAAACTGTATGTATGTATTGCTTTCTACAGCATCTCAAAAATGAAACGTAGCAAAAGCTTTTGAAGAAAATTAAATTATAAATTCATTTCGGTTGCAATTCCCAGCTGATAAACAAACAGACAACATACAACACCAACACTAGCACTAGCACTAGCACAAGCACCTGCAATGGTATTGGTGATGACGATAATGCCGCGCCATCGTTAAATGAAAGGGGCAAGCAAATACTCTGAAGTAAGTGAAGCAGGCACCCGAAAAACTCAAGCTGCTGGGGAAAACAACGCGAAGTTACAGAAAAGCGGAAAAACTTCAAGCACTTAATATACATACATATACACACAAACCTTCATACTACACTATGCATATGTATGTGTAAGTAAGTATTTATTTTATCGATGGTAATGAAGTTTATTTATGTTACAAAGTAAATTATGAATATATTTACTTTTTATATTACAAAAAAAAAAAAAAACAAAAAAAAGTAGACGAAAAATATTAAGTGATGCGGTGGCATTAAGCAAATGAAATGAAGTAAAGAGATCATGTAAGTGAAAGAGCTGTAATATAACTGTAGTGAGATTTTCGAGAAAATTGTGAAGAATCAGTGTAAAAAGCGAATACAAGAAGGTAAATGAAAATTGTATAAATGGGTATTAAAACTTAAATGTGAATTAAAATTAAAAATTATGTTGAAAAAATGAACGAATGCAGTAAACATTATTTTGAAACTCAACTGGTCGTATGAGTGATTTTATTATTTTTCATTATAATTTTTAAAATAAAAATCATTTTCGTAATTTTTATGAAAATTACACAACAGGTGTGATACAATTTTTAAAAGGAATTGCATTCGTTAGGTATGTTTATTGAGTGTCTTTTTTCATTACAAATCATCATGTTTTTATCACTATACAAACGAACAACTTACAAATTTTAGAATTTTAAAAAATTCACTAAAATTGCAACTTGCGAGAGTTGAAAGCAATCAAAATTCACATAATTTTATCAAATCATGAAGTTAATTGGGCGCCAAGATCAAGTGAGTTAACATCATTAGACTATTTTTTGTAAGGACAAGCCTAGTCATTGGCAAGCCCGGATTTACAAATTTGCCGCCCTTCTTCACTGGTGAATATGGAAAAAAAAATTTTTAATATCAAAAGTTAGGACTTTTTTTTTTTTTTGGTTGTCAATATTTTTTTAGTTTTTTAGGTAGTTTAGGGGGTGACATTCCAAGTATTCGCACTCTCACCATCACCAATGCATCACCACTTAAAAAAATTTTTAAAAAATTCAAGTTCCCAATATTTGCGGCCCCTTAATTCTTGCCGCCCTAGGCACTGACCTAGTGTGCCTCTAAGGTAAATCCGGGCCTGGCTATTGGCTTATGAAGATTAAAAACGACCACTTGATGTATTCCAACGATTCACGATAATCGTATATGCAAAAAGATATACAAAAATAGGTTTGATGGAATTGGCTTTGTTAAACGTAGCCAGAGTTGACAAGTGGCCGATTTTGACACGGCAAAGGCTGGTAATGGCTGGATTTTGGTAATTGGATGGTTTTTGTTTTTGATGAGCACTAAAAAAACGTAAATGAAGATTTTTCCACACAAAAATATTTTAATTTTGGCGGATTATACCGGATTTTTTTTTTTTTTAATATTGCTTACCAAAAAAAAAAACAAAGTCCTCATCTTTTTTTTGCCAAATAAAATTTTACCTTTTACCCAATCCAAGAAATTTTTTTTTTATTTTGGGATGGTCAGGAATTTCTTCTTTTCAACTTGGATATAATATATAGGAACATTCTTAAAATAAAAACAATAAGAAATTGTTTAACATTTACGATATTTGCTTTATTTCAAATGAACATTGTGAAATGCTTAATGAAAGAACTTTTATTTTATTTCTATCGCATGCAATTTATTTCTATTTCTCATGCCATTTATTTCTCTTTCTCGTGCTATTTATTTCCAAACTTTAAATATTAATTTTCCTGAACAAAAAGTATCACAATTTTGGTATTTTTTTTTTTTTTTGTATAAAAATGTCATTTAATTTCTTTTTTTTTGTTCTAAGGTCGAATATACATACGTATGTATGTATGTATGTACATTACATGTACATTAGAGTGGTTCAAAAAAAACTTTTTGATTTTGTCACGATGTGTCAGTGGATTACAGTAGCCCTATATGTCTGGACAAAACAACCCATAAGGATTTTAATCAATTTTGAACCCTGGATTGCCGTCGCCTGTTTTAAGTTCCTACCCATTTTCGAAAATATTGATTTATAAAATGGTGCAAGCTAAAGAGGATATCAAATTTTGTAACAAAGTGGGTATGCTTTTCGAACTACTATCGATCAAAGAATTCGAATCCATGATCCGTTTTTCTTCTTCTTCTTTTTTTCTCATAAAAAAATTTAAAATTGCCCGGACAAATATTAAAAAATGCCGATTTTCTGCTTTCAAGTTGCAAAATTTTGATATAATATTTTACCGCCGATCTAGTGGTACATTATTTTTAATGAACCTTTATTTGCTTAACCGCATATCAATACCTTCTTTCAAAACCAAGATATCTGCATTTTTCTAATAGACCTGAAATTTTTCGATTCGGCGTTGACATATTAAGCTAATTCAAAATTTTTTTTCGTTCTAAACGGCTATTATCGATCGAAGAACTTAAATCCGTGATTAGATTTTCTTGTTGTTCTGTTTTTCTTATAAAAAATTTAAAATTAACCGGAAAAAAAAATGCCAATTTTCTGCTTTCAAATTGGAAAATCGGCCTATATTATTTTACCACCGATCCCATTGTACAATATTTTTAATGTAATTTTATTTGCTTAAAAGAATGCCGTAAACCGCATATCATTATTTTATTTCAAAATCAAGACATCGTAATTTTTCTAAACTAACATATCTGGCATAATTTGAAATTTTTGAAAATCCTAGAAAAATCTATAGAATAGTTGAATTGTGCCAGGTCCTTTCCAACTCATTCAATATTTTCCAACTATTTTTCGATTTTTCAACCTTTTAAAATATTTTTCACAAATTTCCAAAATTTTCAACATTTTTTCAAGTATCAATTTGAAAGAGGTTGAAATTTCTTTGCGATTATTTAAATTTTTTTGGCGTTTTCAATTGTTAATAAGACAAATTTTTGACGAAATGATCGGTCTCCTGGTACTATATGTTAAAAAGCGTGCCAAAACTTATTGTTTTTTTCGAAGGTGAGCTACATAAAGTCATAGAAAATGCATAAGTGAAACTATAAACATATACATTATTTACAAACACACACACACACACATACACATCATTTTATTCCCACTACACCAATTATTGTCCACAAAAATAACCACAATAAATGAAAATTAAATGAAAAATATAAAACAAACATTCGCCACCACCATTAAAATCACTTAACTGATGCATTTGATTTTATTTTTTCAAAATATATTTAGCCATCATATGCAGCCAACAACATTCAAATACCTACAGTGTTCCTTTTTTTTTTTTTTGAACACAACACAAAAACCGCCGAATAATAACAGCTGCAAGTAATTGCGAAAAAAAAACAGCATAAAACATTTAAATCATTGATAATTGAGCAGATGATATTTGGTACAGTGCTTGTTAAATTTTTCTTGCTTATTTTTGCAAAGATTTTTTTTTACAAAAATTCACTATAAATTTGTTGAAAATAAATATTTGACTGGTGGTAAAATAAATTTATGAAAAAAAAAAAGAATTTAACACTTTTATAGCTGAATTTTGTGCATGATGTTTAACAAATGAATGAATTATTCAAAAGTGGAAAAATGAAAACAAAAAATATTTTAAAATAAAAACTGAGTAATTGCTCATCCAAAGAAATACAATTAAGTTTTTAGAAATTTTATAAAATATTGCAGCTACTGTGATATTTATTTACGGTTGGAAGAAATTTCAAAGTAACAATGCCAAAATTGAAACATAGGACTTTTCAGAAAAAAAAAAACAATAATTTGAGACATTTTTTGAAAAAAATTGGACCTAATTAAAATAAATTTCTGGCAACACTAACAGCTGATTAATTTGACAGATTATTTAGGCACCAGAGTGTTCACTCCACAGGACATTTTCACTAGGAAATTTAACATAGAATACGATGGTGACATAAAAAATTTGATACAGGGTAGGAGCAATTGTTAAAAATCGATTTAAACACTTAAATTGTTTACAGCAATATTAATTTTATAATAATTTTTTTAAGAAATTATTTTTTTTTAAAGTTCATTTTGTTAGTTTTTCAATGAAAATTACTTCAATTTTCTAGCTTTAATAGAAACGGAGTTATGAGTTTTTGAAAGTGAGTCTCCAAGCCAAAAATCACGAAATTCTCAAAATTTAAGTTCGCTCTATTTTGAAAAAAAATGTTTTGTTCAAAAAAATCCTCGAACACGTATCTCTTCTTTTTCGATACAGAACTTATAAAAAAAATTTCAACCAAATCAAAAATGTGTCGGTCAAATTTTGACAAAATTCGTGCAGTTTATAAAAGAACGTCCAATATGGCTGCTTCGGCCAAAATTAGATTAAAAAACTTCAATAGGTAACAGTTTCAAGTATTTTGTGTTTTTTAAAACTTAAAATTCAATAGTTTAAGATGTCAAGGAAGATGGGTTAAAATAATTGATAGGAAATACATTTTTTTTGGTCGAAAAAGTTGAAATAGTCGTCCGAGTGACTGTTCGGCCGAAAGAGGGTTAAAATAAATTTTAATTCGAAAAACATATTACTTGAATTTTAAAAGATACATAAAATTAACTCTTATAAAATTTAGTTTTACAAAAGTTTTTCAAAATTCCCAAGAACTTGCAACACTTAAATAGATGCTAAAGTTTCCTCAATGCACGCCACAAAGTCACTCTTTGTGCACTTTACTTGCACAGCATACGAACACTCACTCACATTATAAATACAAATTCGCATGCATACAACCACAAATTGATAAATTTTCTAAGAAAATTTTGTTGCAAAGTTACTGGTACATAAAAATAGTTTTACATTTCACAATTTATTGACAGTTGGTTGTATTAACGGTGGGTGGTGCGGAAGTTGTTGGGCATGTGTAAAATTATTTCTTAAGCAACAGCGTGCAATGCGATTTAAGCGCATATAGAAGAATTTTTCAAGTAATAAGTTTGACAAACTATTTTTTATTTGCCATAAAGTCGTCAAAGTGCGTACGCTCTTTCATAAGAAATATTGTATTTAAAGTTAAAAGTTTTCAAAAACTTTTAAGTCAAAAAGTACGAAACTTAAGAATATATAACAGTTGGGAGCATATCTATACACTTGATTCATTCATTTTTTGAGGGAACTAAAATTTAACAGTGTTTTAACAGTTTTACTGGGTTCAGCGAATTTGCTTTATGGTTTTAATTGACTCAAAGTGACTTCCTCGAAGTGTTAGTTTTAGCTTTGTCAACAGCAAAAAATCAGATCAGATCAAGTCGTAGAGTTTTGAACTAAAAGCTGATGAGTTTAGGCTATAGTGCAGCGATGGGCAAATTAGGAAAAATGAGTCAATTTTAGCTCTTTACAACAACCACATCGTTTGTTACGCGAATTTTAAACGTTATTTTTTTTTTTGTATACGCAAAATATACCGATTTTGTATTATTGTTGAGCGAACAAAGAAATAACAATGCGAGAACATTGAGAATAGATTCTCTCGTTTCGTTTGATCAGTGTATTTTACTTTCTACACTCATGTTGTTCTTGTTTAATTCTTGGAATTGACTTTTGGTTTATTGCTGAATTTTACTTTTTGCTTTCGAGATCAAAGCTATAGTTGAATTTTTCTTTTGGTTGTTGTAGTTATTGTTTTTGTTGCTTTTGTTGTAAGTAGCTCCTGCTACCAAAATTTTTGCCCATCTATGCTATAGTGAATTGCCAAATTCATTAGCTGCTCAAACAGAAATCTGGCCATTTTCACGGGTATTCTCAAGCGATGCCTAAATAATATAACTTATTTATCATTTGTCTTACTGATAGATAGTTACAGATAACACCACACCGCGGTAATGAAAAGAAAAAAATTTAATTCCCAATGCTTCCAATTTACTTTATTTCTATATAGCAAATCTTATAACTAATGGTTTTGGTGCAGCAGCATAAAATACCAACAAAAGTTATTTAAAACAAAAAGATTACCATCTCTCTCTCTCAAAGCAAAATGTTTAATTAAGTTTTATGGTATATACTACTTGGTATACAGACATGTGCTTGTGTTGGTTCGTTCATTCAGCTTACGCGCGTACTACACACATTTGCACATTTCATATATATACTTTCAAATGTCACATCACGCAGCACAACGACGTTGTTGTCTGTCACTTGTGTGTCAAACAAACGAGCAATTTTCGGACAACACCCCAATTTCCGGTAACATCCGTTGTCACTTTAAAGTCACATTCGTATACATTGTCAAACAGTGACAAAGAGTCACACACGAATTACAAATACCATTAGAGTAAATAAGAGTAATAAGTGTGAGAGGTGTTGAGAATGTTGTCTTTTAGTTAAAAATGTAACCCAAGTGGAAAGAGTGACTCTTTTAATTAAATATATTTATTTAGTATTTTCTAGATTTTGTGGAATTTAAAAATGACATTTTTGAAAGCTCATCATATTTTTAGAGAAGCCGAAATAATCAAAACATTTTCGATATTTCTGGTGCATGATTTCTGACCACTATTCCTGCTGGGTTAGCAAGCACGTATATTTATATGTTTCCTTTGGTTGTTTGTAATATTCTCAAATAATTTCCTGGCAAAGACTGTGGAATATAAAAGTGTTTATTACTAAAAAATTTCCTAGCAAAGCTTTAAATCCTAATTTTTGTTTAAACATTTTGTTTATAAAGTTCTTACTGAGGCCGTACACAAAATTTTTGAAATCGTCTATATTGCTGAAATCAAATTATCAAAGTTTAACAGCTCTATATCATTTTAACTCAAAATTCCTTCACTGCCACACATTTCACATCGATGGGCAAAATACAAAAAATGAGCCAATTGTGGCTCATTACCTAAGTCGATTGTTATTATTGTTGCTTTTGTTGTAAGTGACTCCTACTCATTTGCTCATCTATATTTTTCACTATACACTTCGTTTTTTTTTTTTTTTTAAATGCAACACTCAGTAGCGTCACACTTATGTACATGTCCTTGCCTCGTATAAAGCAAAGATTTCAAATATCACGTTTCTACTGCTTCTTCTGTATGCAATTCATGTTCAAATGACGCCAGCATACAACGAGGTGAAAAGCACAATTCGCTTAATCATTTTGTCATATCGTATGACTAATGAATGAATGGAACGAAATGAATAAAGAATCAAGCTCGCATGGTAACAGACAGTGGGTAGCAGCAGTTGCCAAAGACAGAACGCACAAGCGAAACGTAATTTAAAGGACACTTCACGGCTACATTTAGTGGTTGCATTCATTTGTATGTGTTAATAAAAGAACTTGTAGCCGTATAAATAGGTAGCTATGTGCGAATGTATGCATAGTTTTACGTGTGGTGATGGTGCAGTGTGATTTAAATACGTCACTGAAGATTAGCATATCCTGATTTACTTTCATTACAAAATGTGTGCTGTATACGCGGCAGCAAGATTCAAAATTTTTTTGTTGTAGTTTATATAATGCATACAGAATAGAACTAATAAGTAGGTAGCAGTATTAATGTGTGTTATGTTAAGCACTTTCAGACATTTTATTGAGGCCCGTAGCCACGTAGCGGTAGTATTGGGGGCTCAATTCCCCAAACTTCATAACCAAACATTAAATATTCCAATATAAACCTCGCGTATGGGCCTGTTTTTATTAATCGTTTTGTTTCATCCAAATTTGAATTTTGCTTAATTTTTCCTGAAGAAGTAAAACCCAAAATCATAGGAATCGATTTGGTACAAAATTTTTTATGAAATCAATATAAAAAAGTTTACAAGAAGTAGTTACCACTTTCGATCATAAACTCATTTAAATTGATCGTTCCACCCAAAGATTTAGCAAAAAAAGGGAGAGGGAACGCTCATCGATAAATGTATTTACAAATATTTATGTATTGTAGCTTATGCACTAAGGAAAATTCATTTAAATGCTAATTTCAAAACCTTACTATATTATTTTCATTCAATACAGTCAGGTAGACTAAAATGCTGCATATAAGCTTTTGAGATAAATCAAAAAAATATATTTTACGAGGTAGTCAAAGAAATTTAAATAGCGATAGTGGAAAACTCCATGACGCTGACAACTTTTGACTAACAATAAATTATAGCAATTTAATAAACAAAATGTGCCTCTTAAAGCACTTCACTGTAGCTGTGATAATATATTGGCAACCAATCGTCATTATTTTAGTTGATTATTATCAAAATATGCGTAAATTGCTGCATAATAATGCATTGTTCTGAAAATATTTAGACCGGAAGCAATCAGTGTTCATAAATTTACATTTAAAAATGTAAGCTCATGCAATTAGGGCTTTTTGCATAAATTTGTGAAAATTTAGTGGCCGCGGTTATGAAAGGATATCAGTAAAAATTATGAGTTTTATTAATGTTTATAGTTTTAAATTAAAATATGTATAATGAAATTGCAGTAAAATCTATACTACTTAGATAAAATTGCTTGTATGGAAATGGTTTGTAACGCTTTGGCGCAAAATATACTTAACCGATTTTTAAAATTTCTAAAAAACTTTATTGCATACTTATTTTTTTATTTTTCAAAGTTAAATGTCCTTTTTTTAGGATTATATTTTTGCAAAACCTCGCACGAAATTGGTCGTATGATTTTTCGTTCTATATACTTATGCTGCTTCTTGAATCCTGTGTTATTATTATTGTTTTTTTTTTTTGCAACATTTTTACTGTTTGTATTTAGCTTCGTGGTTCAAAGGACAAACTCTCTTTCAAAATTTTTTTTTGTGCTACTTTTGAAGAGCTAATATTGAATGAGATGTTAAAAGAGTAATTTTATTATGAAAAAAACTTTGGGACGTCTACGTGCGAAGCCGTGTATACAAAACAATTCAATGAAATGTTTTAAAAAATTGAAAACAAATAAAAGTACAGTTTAGAGAACAGTTATTGACTTCTATAAAGCGACCATAGATCTTGTCAAATCCAAAAAAAATTGCTGTAGATTTGTAGGAATTATTTTCTGTTGTCTTGTAATTGTGGACAACTTTGATACAATGGGACTAAGTTGATTTAAATTTTGTGTAGGAAATCAAAAGTAACACTTGACAAAAGGTGTCTAATATAGTATCAGCACTGAAGCATCGATAAATTTTAGGATTAGGTTGTACGCTATGGCAGAGCCGTGGCGTATGTGCATATGGCTGAAGGTGACTATACAACACTAAGGCAAGGCAGTGAAAATCATCACTAAACCTGTGAATTTTGTCCTGAGGTAAACAGCAGAGATGTCTCTGGTAGCAGAAAAAAAATTTTATAACTTTTTTTAAAGGCTTTTTCAAGACAAGTAGAGAGACAAACTATGATATTAATAATTTGCTTATAGGGGCTAATAAGAGTTATTTGGCACAATGAAGAATAAAGAAGTGTTCATCTCTATGATATCTTTGCAGAAACTTGGTTTTAAAAAGAGTGAACTTGCAGACAAGTGACTTATGCAGAGTTCTTACCAAGGGATTGAGAGACTTAAAAATGTCTTATTACATGATCTTTGAAAGAATAAAAAATATATAATTTAATTTTATTATCGAATTAAATTTTTACTTGAATCTATGTTTTGTACTTCGGTCTTGAACTCATGTCCCAATGATCATAGCACCGCACGACATGTACTTAGGGGACGTCCATTAATTACGTGAGGTGTTTTTTGAAAATTCTGACCCCCCCACCCCTTGGTGAGATTTGGCGAGAACTGGCGGGACCCGTCCCCCCCCCTCCCGTGAGATTTAAATATAAATTTTTAATGTAAATTCTATGCATTAAAAAGTTGACGTGAAGTTTTCCTTGACCCCCTCCTCTCCTTGGTGGTGAGATTTTGCCGGACCCCCTCCCCCAATTTTAGCTCACGTAATTAATGGACGTCCCCTTAGCTAGCTGTGATATATTATACGTTAGGGGCGAATTATATAATTCTCACATTTGTCTTGATAAAGCGCATTAAAAAGACAATGAACAATTTAAGGACATGAGGCGGCATGTCTTTTATATCTACAGTAAAAATACATATTGATACATCGAAAGTACAGCGTGAAATATGAACGTCAATGAAATGAGCATCCGAGCGAGACGCGTAGATGAAGTGTAAACACGCACTGGATTTGATATTAAATAATAAGTATTTCGAAACTCATTCATGCTTTCATTCAATCAAAACTTCAATTATAAGAACCGAAGGGATAATTTATAGTTTTCTTCATTATATCAGCTTTATCTATCAAAATTTAACATAACAATTAACTTATTTTCTCTAGAGAACTTGCAGAATCTTTATCACAAAAGTTTCAAAATTTCTCATTTTCCACAACAAAAAAAAATTTCCGACTTTTCCATGTTTTAAACCAATTTAAATATAAATTTCTACACATAAAACTCAAACTTTTGCCACCTACCACCAACAACTACAACTGTCCGGTTTGTAAGCGTCTGCAACCCACTACATATGTACATATATATTATATTTATTCTTAGCTGATGCATGCAAAACTCATATTAGAAGTTATGAATTTGTAAATGGGAAAAAAAACTACAAGAAAACTTTGTAAATTTTCTAACTCTCTATTGAAGCTAGCGAATACCTCTTAATTCGACACATCTATCTATTTATATCATGATGCAGAAACAGGCGCATGAATTTCATGGATGTTGGAATATTTTCTCAAGAATAATTTGCTTTGCCTGCTGTCTACACAGATTCAAGGTTCTGTTATGTTCAGTGAAAAGTCTCTTTAATTTCCCTTCCTCTCAAGCGTCGTTGAAAGGAAACTTTAAACTTTCTTGTAAACTTTATTAGATTTCAAAACTTAAGCTTAATCGTGCTACACAGCAAAATTATTTATGAGTTCTTGCATGAAGAAAAGTTTTGGTAACAAATTCTGTTTTTTTTATTTTTTTTCCTTTGCTCATTTTTGCTGTTATCAGCAGATTGTGCATAAAATGTCCACGCACGTTCACTTTCGTTATATATTGGATTGGGAGGGAGGGAGGTAGGCAAACTTTTATGGTATTTTTAGCTGAATTTTGAAAGGTTTCTTTTGTTCGTTTGGGTTTTTCATTTTCATGGTCAAACTGTTTACAATTCTAACACATTTTAAGAAATTTTCGCATAATTAACTTTTTAATTCCAAGGATGATAATAAGTTAGTCATTCAGTTGAGAGAAAATGTAATGGTGGCACTTGTAAGTTTGAAAATTTTTTTATTATAAAAAACGGCTTTAGATCACAAATTGCGCTAGCAATAGCTCAAGTGAGTATAAATAAAGTCAGCTAAAGAATAATATAAAAAAAAAAGTTTGACGAAACCCATTGAATTGGAACTTAAGCATATCAATTTTATGAGTCAAAAATCGAAAAACTCATTTACAAAAAATTAAAAATGCTAAGTTTAAACATAGCCAAAATTAAAGAAAATTGAAATATTTAAATTATTATACAAAATTTGCAACAATTTTTGTTGTGGAAATTTAATTAACTTGCTAAAATTACTAAGTAAATTAAGCCTAACTCCTGTATGATTTCATTTGGCAAATATACCCACGTTTCATTACGGTTTCGTATCTCTGACCAACGCGTTATTATTATGTACATGTGCATTGAAAATCAGATGCAAAACATTTTTGTGGCATTCAAATTGTTTTCATGTAATTGAAGTTCATTAAAACAATTATTTGTAATAAATACGCGTAAACGTGCATGCCATGTACGTTTATTTAAACAACGAACGCCCATATATCTTTGATTTGATTAATATGCCTGCCACACCACAAGTGGGCGTAACAAAAAAAAAAAAAAAAATTATATCATTTACTTTTCCTAAATATGTAAACTATTCTATAACAGCAAAACGTTTGAAAGCCTTTGGTTTGAATAGGCAGTGCCACACCCTCATGTCAAAATCAGTTTAGTTTTTGTCTAGGGCTTAATTGAACTGTTTGGGGACGTCCATTAATTACGTGAGGTGTTTTTTGAAAATTCTGGCCCCCTCTCCCCTTGGTGAGATTTGGTGAGATCTGGCGGGACCCCCCCCCCTACCGTGAGATTTAAATATTAATTTTTAATGTAAATTCTATGTGTTGACGTGAGGTTTTCCTTGACCCCCTCCCCCCTTTTTGAGATTTTGTTGGACCCCCTCCCCCCTATTTTAGTTCACGTAATTAATGGACGTCCCCTTTCAAGTATACGTACGGTTTCATAATATCAAAATAACTATTTTACTAGAATGATTTTAAAAATTTTTGCTGTAATGCTAGATGCCACGCCTTCTTGCTGAAATTCGCAAAATTTTTTTGTCCGAAGCTTGTCTAATTCATTTAAAGTATTTTTGTGAACTTTAGTTACACTATCATACCAAGTAAAGCATTTTTCTGGCATGGGATTTGTCACGCCCTTTTTTTTGAAATGTTCCCGCTTTTCGTGTTTGTTTCAAATTTGTTTGCAAATTTAAATTAATCATTTCACAACAAAATAATTGTTTACATTGTTCATATTGAATTTTGAAGTTAATAGAGCTATGAGAGAGAGGTGTCACGCCCTCTTGTAGAAATGCGCCCACTTTTTATATGTTGCTAGGCCGAACAATTTTTTTCGTTTTCTGTGATATTCAGATAATTTTTTTTTTAAGTTATTTTGTGCGTATAACGATATCAAGTTTTTGCTTCGATGGGAGTTACCACGCCTTTTTTGTTGAAGTTCGATGAATTTTCTGTATAGAACTTGTGTAAACTGTTGCTAGTATTGCTGTGAAATTTTTTTTCACTACTTGAAATAACTTTCTTGGTATAATGTTTCAATTTTTCGGTTAGTGCCACGCCTTTTCGTCAAAACGCCCTCTGTTTCTATGTTGCTAGTTCATAGCATTTCTTATAAAAGTGCAAAGCTTTTTTTCATTGCCATAAACACTGCTGCTAGCACAGCATTTTATAGTTTTCGATTTTATTGTAGGTGCCACGCCCTCTTGTCAAAATATCTGAAATTTTTATTCAGAGCTCTTTTGAATTATTTCCAGAGTAAAATTTGGTTAAATTACCATAGCGTTTTTATTTATTTATATGTATGGGTGTTAGGTGCGTGCTGCAACCGATTTTACCCAATTTCAATACCACGTGCTATATTTAAAAATGTGACCAATTTTTATCAAATTATTTCGCATGATTTTCCATTAATAGTGATTTCAACAAGCAACGGACCGACAGAGCAACATACAAGCAAACAGACAGACAGACAAATTGTGACGCTGTTGAAGAATTTATATACTTCTCATACATGCCGCATCCACTATCCACTATCTAACAAACGCAATAACAAAATTTATATACCCTGGAGTGAAAGGATACTTAACAGGGACTTAACATTAAACGGTTAAATTCAGCGCTTAAAAAAATTCTCCTGTTAATCTTTAAATTTAATTTTTAATATCATCAACTCAATTTAAAAAGGCTACCTTAAAAATAAAAAATTAATAAAAATTAAAATTCACACCTGAAGGTTTCGCAAAAAAAAAAACTTTTCTCCAAAATCTAATGAGTTCGTCATTAACATTAAACGATGTGTCATAATGTTTATGAGATTTTAATGTAAATACATTAAATTTTCAATGCCAATGTTGAAGAAAATCTCTCCCATTCTCATTTTTAGTACGTACCCTCATATTTGAGCGTACAAAAGAGAAATGAAGGGAAAATGCAAAATCCCAACAACGAATAACAAAGCAGTAAAAGTAAATTGCTTTTATATTTTTATGCAATTTCCACTTAATAATCTTAAGTGGACTGCAAACTGCGGCGGCATATAAAATTAAAATTACGCAAAATAGCAAATTTCCCATAATGTTATGGGCTATGGCGGCTGGAGGAACAGAATCTTTATATGTATTGCAAGTGTACAACGTGTCCTTTTGCTATTGCAAGGACATTAAAAGAAATGCCATAGTGAAGCGCGTCTGTATTGTAGAGAGCGAAGAGCAGGAAAATGGTGAAGTGAAAACAGAAAAGTCATTTGATGCTACCGCTAATTGCTTTTATACGCCTCAATAATCTTAAATGACCCACTTGACTGGACGGCTGATTAGCGAACAAAAAAGCATCACTGGCACAATAAGGAAGTAAGCGACGAATATGTAGCAAACAAAAGCCTTGGTCATTAAGGTTACGAGGAAGAATTATTTTACAAATAATTTTTTAATTTTTTTTTGAGACTTTGCCAGGATATTCTAATATTACACAATTGTTTTGTTTATTTTATAGTTTTATTCATAAACTAAACCGTGTGGAATTTTTATTCGGAACGTAATGCAAAAAAGTTTTTGGGCAACAGCTGGTCATACTACATTCATTCATTGCTAAATGGCAAAAGCCATTAAAAATTGAAACATAGAAAGCTTAAAAATTGTAACAAGTTGGTTGAAAAGTCGCTGATGATTCCGTTCAGCAACTGATGAAACTAGTGCGACTACTAAGTTTTTTGTATTCAAGTGAAATTGAATATGTTTTGAAGTTCTAACACCCTAAAAAATCACACTTTATAAAACTATATATTGATTGAAATTGTTGTACGAATTATTTTATTTGTTTTCACATTCTTTCAATTAACCAATTGTTGTACTTGTTATTACAATTTTAAATGGCGCCAAAATAGTCACATACATATATTGTCAAATGAATTTGTCTACGTAAAAGCTTTGACTGCATGCATGCAAACACACACAACAAACGCTCACACACACACACACACACACATAAAATCATAATCCTTTTGCATATTCGCCTTAAATCATGCAATACCAAATGCTTTATGTGTTTGTGCGTGCACAAGTTAAGCTCATGTGATGTCAGGCATGTTTCATTTTGTTGTTTTCTTTGTCGTTGTTGTTGTTGTTATACTCATGGTAATTTGAAAACAATTTGCAATTGATTTTAGCCAAATACAACAACAACAATATAAATTCATTTATATGAGCATTTTGTAAATAATCATTTGGCTTTGATTTATCATTGGTTTTTTGCATATATTTTATTTTTGTTATATTTGTTGTTGTTTTTGTGTATTTTTCATTCGTTTTTCTTTTAATACGATTATATTATTTTATTTTAATTTATGGTTGACCAAAACAAAAATTCCTATTGAAGGGTATTATTGTTAAATTTTTTTTTATTTTTTAAGTTTTGTTTGTTTGGCTTTCAAGGGTATAGCTTTTAAAACCAAATTTATGTAATGAGCAAAAAAGTATTAAAAAATAAATTTTTTTTTGTTAAAAAAATTTAATTAATTGAAAAATATAACATTTTATTACGTTTTATTATAAAAGTAAAACTATTTAATTTTTTTATTATTTTTAATGAGCTCCCTGTTGATCACAAAACCTAAAGTAGCAATTTGTGCATAAGGGTTTCCTAATTAGAATTCATTCCATTTTTTCCAAAAATATTTTCAGCAGAGTTTTCGTGACGCTTAACTTTATTATTATTTAAATATTATTACAAAGTGTTTTTTGCTCAATAATATTGATGAAAAATAGCCATCTTTATGTGGTGACAGTGCCAAAAGATGCCACAGCATCCTTTTATTTTTTATACTTGACTTTGAATTATTTTTGTTGGAGCATTTTGTTCGTCACTGTTGCTGTGTGCACTACCCACTTAAAGTACCTAATAAATATAACAAAAGCTATACTTTTCTATTGTCGTCAACATTTTTTTTTTCGGTTACGCTTGATGTATACTGAGTTGATTGCTCATAATTTATCACGATTAATCGTTGAATTGTCTTGAGAGTTGGTTAAAAAAAAAGCAGTGTTGCCAACATATATTTTTAAAAATTATTAAGAAAAAAATTTTGCATATTGTAAACTGCTCCTAATAAGAAATTTTATTTCGTTAAATTTTATTTTTATTTTTTTTTTGGCTTAACTTATGAAAACTTAAACAATTTTATTTACACATCACACTGGCAATCATGTTAAAATGAATATCCCTTGTAATTTGAAGTAGCCATATAAAAAATGTTAACATAAATGCCAAAAAAAATGTTGTGCCAAATCGCCTAAAAATATGTGCGGTTATTTTTATATGTTAGAGAAAAACGTGCGTTGATGCAGTTTGAATGATATGCCAAAAACTTATTGTTGTCATTTTTTGTCAAGGACTATGTTGTTGCTGCTGTCTGTCTGTCTGGTCTCGTACTTCAAACTACATAATATTACTCGACCTGAAATTTTTCTTTCTCTTGTGCTGTTGCTGTTGGGGTGCTGTGCTGGTGTGTTGTTATGATTAAATGCTGACAGCCGCCACATAATCACCAATCGTTTATTTCATGTCATTTATGTTGAAGACTTGTAAAATGAGCGCCAAAAATGTAATCAAGAATGGCGCCGCACAGCGCGTTTGCGTTTGGTATTAAACGTTAAATATTGGCTTTGAAATTAGAAGGAGTAATGTTTTGGGGAAAATAAATCAAAAGAAATAAATAAATGTAGCGTAAGTTAAATTTGAACTTATAAGAGAAATTTTGTTTTTTTTACTCTGACGTATGAGTAACATTTTATTATTTCTAGTATTTC